>OU744732.1:0-600000 GCA_916613615.1 Steromphala cineraria | reverse complement strand
ACACTTTCAACAATGTGTTTGTTTCCTCCTTTAAATGCCAAATGAATCAAAGAATCAATATCCTTGACGGAAGTTTTGACTTCACTCCTAATCAACTCAAAACAGTCAAACGTTCCATGTAAAGCTGCCAACATCAGTGGTGTATTTCCTTGTTCGTCCACTGCATGGATTGCTGAATCAAGATCCTCTTTCATTGCGTGAGTCTTTACCATTCCCAAAACCCCAGGACTGTTAAAAGTACAGAGAAGATGAAGGAAGTTTTGTCTTTTCCTCCCAATTTCCGATACCTTTGCTTCAGTTTTAAGAAAATATTTCACCATTTCTTCACCTGAACTTTTTGCACTTGCAAGGAGATACTTACCTAACATTGAGTTGTTAAGCTTCTGTTCAAATCTGCCCATTAAGAGTTTGAAAAGAGTCAAACAGTCACATTCAACACATGAAAAGAGAGCCTCTTTGATGTCCTTGTCTGTAAACCTGATCTTTAAAACCCTTTCAATATTCTCAACTAAGTAAGTTCCTTCACTTCTAACAATCCAGTACAGTAAACCTTTTTCTTTCTCTTTACGTTGAAACCAGGTGCTTGGCCAAGATGCGTGTTGGTCGACTTTTTTAAGAAACATTTTAACAAACACTTCATTTTGCATGATTGGATGGGCAACTGTTTTTGAGAAACCCCCTCTTTCCATTGAAGACACAAATCGCCTAATTAAAAGCGGGAAATATTCCTCTTCTACAACAAGGTAGTGTGACACTCCTTTCTCATCAGTGGGAGATGCTCTCAGTCGTTCAAACAAGAAGTCTAAGGTGCAGTAGTTAAACACAAAAGTAGGATTGGACTGATACAAAGTGTTTGCAAAAGCATCATAGATAGAAGAGTGAGCAAAAGAAAGTTTGCCGCCTCTAGACAGAAATGTCCCCCGGAAGCGTCTCGTAGCACCAGCCATACCCGACCAGGTAACTGAATTCGTAAAGTTGCCAATTTGAACCATCATTCTGTCTAACTTCTCATTCCTGTTGGGAGATTCCAAATCAGGCAGTGTGAGTTCCCCCTCACTCATCATGACCAGGATCAGTGCTGCTGCTTGTTCATTTTTCCTACCGAGGATCTTTGTAAATTCTAAACTGAGATACTCTATTGGGTTTTTGAAGAAATCTATTGCGTTAGCAGTCTCTTGAGAAAAGGATTCGAAGAACAACCTGCACGTTTGGGGGAAACCAAAAAGAGGTAAGTCTTGTGTGATAACTTCTTCTTCTTCCAAATGGCTAATGTGTCTTTCAGGAAACCATTCTTTGTATTTCACCAACATTGATCTCTTTTCCTGACACGAGTAAGATGACCCAGGATTTACAGTTAAATCTATGTTTGCCCTTCTGAGAAACTTAGAAATGTACTTGGATTTCGAAATTCCCTCATTGAAATTATACGTTATTGATGTGAAGATAGCGAGAACATTTTGGGATTGAGAGTTTATATATGCCTGATCTATGTCTTTTGTTACATTTCTAATTTGATCTGTCCCTAGCATATTACTTCCTGGCTTTTTTGCACCTCTTTGAATCAGAATGTCGTCATTTTGTCTAACTTGTTGTGGTCCCTTCAGATCAATGTCTCCTTTGCGAGTCTGTCTGTCGATGTGCAGTTTCAAGGTATCACACAACCTCTCTACATTACCCACGTCAGTTGATCGACCGTCTGATCCAAAGATATCATCAAAAACCAGACAAACCTTTTGACCGGAACTGATACACGATCCAAGATCAAAGACATCAGGCCTGTCCACGAAGACGAGCTCATACCCCTGTGTGAGGTACTCCTGTCCCAGCATCAGCGCCATGGTGGTCTTCCCTTCCCCTGATGCTCCACAGATGGTCACGTGACAGTTCTCCTCAAGGATCTGCCTGACGTCATTAAAAGCCTTGGTGGGAACGAAAAGTTTCCCTGCTTCAGCTAACTTCAGCTTTAAAGTACCTGTAATAAGAAATGGTGTTATTATAGATGAGAACAGAACATTACAACAGAGTAACATTAGGCATATTTATAATAAAAGTCTAAGTGATGGTTGGTTATCCATTTATCTGAACATGATACTCCCATTTCACTGACCTATGAGCTGTTGCCAAACCAAAATAGGCCGAAAGTCGTCAGCGACTCATAATGAAGCGTCTTAGTACTCTTCAGTCCATTTTGAGTGTAGTTGAGTCTGTATGAGTCTGGAATAGTCTGGAGGAGTCGGAAAGTCAAATTCTGTCGGGGTGGCTTTTTGATCATGTGACCAGGGACAACACGTTTCTGACTAATCACAATCTTGAAAACTGAAGGTGGAAAGGTTAAGTCTGCAGTTGTCCGAGTTCTAAGATTTGCTGATTTCGTATGTTGATCGTTTGCAACTCGTAGTTGATATTTATCTCTGAGTGGAGTCGTCATTGTCTTGAATTAGTCATACAAGACGTGAATGGGTCGAAAGTTAGTCTTTAGCGTGTCGGATATGAGTCTTATTCAGTGTCGTGGTGGTGACAGTAAGGTGGTGATTACTGTCGTGAAAGACCCGGCCTCAGTCGTATTGAGCCGTAATTGAGTTGTCGTAACTGGGTGTTTCGCCTCAGAGGATGCCCCCGAGGTCTGTCGAGAGTTCCCCTTCACTGTGTCGTGTATGTCGTAGGTAACTTCTAAGAGTATCGTTAGTAAATCGTAGAAATATCAAGTTTCATATTTTTTCCGACTTTTGCCGATCTTTTAACTACGACTTTGTTTATGTTAGTCGGGTAAGAATAGACGAGACATATTTCAAACTCGGAGATCAGTGAAGTGGCGGAATTAAAAAAATCAATTGTTACTATCATTACTTAATAAAAAAATAATCATTACCTAAACATTATAAAGATGCACGAATAGTAATTGAAATATTGTGAAATATTATGTTTAATCACGATGCGTATTTCGGATCAAAAGCCAACAGATATGGACATTTATTTTCCTTTATTTCAGAATGACACCCATGATTCACATTTCTAAAGATAATACTCGATTTTTGAAAATAAAATACCAAACTGATATTTCTTTGAGTGGCATTTTAGAAGTTGAAGGTAAAATAAGGACGATATTTATGGATGACAACTTCTTTATTCATAGGGTGCGACGTTTCGATACAGATTCTTGTATCGTTTTTAGAGCCATGTTAATCCCATATATAATATCTTTGTTATGTTATTGCTACATTTGCTCAATTAAGTATTGTTTTCATTGTCAATTAACTCATCTCATTCCTTACTGTATATATACCTCATGTGTTCTGTCTTTTATTCATGCTTGAAAACGATACAATAATCTGTATCGAAACGTCGCACCCTATGAATAAAGAAGTTGTCATCCATAAATAGCGTCCTTACAAAACTGATATATTGGAAATATTTAGCTTTGAACTTTAACAATACCAAGAAGATACAATCACAAACATGCATTTATATTGAATAAGAAAATAACTTTTGTTTACCTCCGTAAAATGTTTCTTTCATGCTATTTTTACTTACCTGAGTCAACAGTTCCTAGTCTGAAATCACCAGCTGCCATTTGGATTGATTTGGAGTTGTCATCCCCTGAAATTAAGTTGAACGTTGAATTCTTAGCCTTTCTTTTTGTCAAAGCTGAACACACATGAAAAGCAAGATCATATTGATTCATAAGAGTGAAACGTTTCGAACTATCTGGCACTATGATTAATGTCAATGTCAATGTCGTAACAATTTCATTATATTGTATTTGGACAAATTTTATGATGTTGCAAATACTCCTTCGCACACTTTCTATGCTATATGTTTCGCACACTGTACATCCTTAACCAAACAAACCACTGTTCAAGTCATGGGAGACCCCATTTGTTTAATGGTAGTTGTAATGAACCGGTTACCTTTCTCATACTTTATAAGTGGCTCAGTGACTTCACCTGTAAATAGAGATTGTGCTTATTGGCAATTTTATAAATTGGTTACAAAAAATATTCATAATTATAAATAATCATTGATAATTTCGAACCTTTAAGTTCAATTTCCTAAGGATACCAAGTTACCTTTGCAAAGCGAAGATTTTAAGTTGGCACTAGGCTCTAATTGAGCATAGTTTTAATTAAAATAGTACATTTTTGATAAAACGCCATTATTTTTACTTACCGTAGACAAGTGACCTTATCCTGTTAGCCATATAACATGTAATCCACTCATTCCCACAGAAGTAATGAAAACATCATTACACAGATCAATCAGAGTTACCCGCCCGTCACTGGTCCACTGGGTGGCGTGACCTGTCATCCAATTAGATTCATTCACAATACCCAGGAGTCCCAATTAAAGACGGATGCGTAAGAAAGGAGGCGGGACAGGTATGACGACGGTCACTTGTCTACAGTAAGTAAAAATAATGACGTTTAATCAAAAACGTACTATTATTTAGTTACTAACCTCCGACAAGTGACCTAAGCCTGATACCACTGTAGGTGGCGGGTAGAATTCGTCGCATAGCGGTAACTCTCAAGATTGATCTGATGATCGGTGACATAGCGAGCGACCATTCTAATGAGGATTTATTGTCTGATCTCTCGCGGTCGACTATCCCTAATTAAAACACCACAAAACCACTATTACCATTCAACAAGCAAATTTATTCAATGGGTTAAGAAGCCCCTCTCAACTCGTGAGGGCCCGTTAGCGTGGATGGTTGCGCCCCCTGCCAGGGGGGGCCCCCGTGGTTCGCTGCTGGGCAAAGACCTGCGCACCCAGACGGGCTACGCCTTCCAGGTCCTACGTAGAGACATCGCGCAGATAATGGTTGGCAAAAACCAAGCCCGACTTCAAGAAGCAGCCGGCCATGACGTCCGCCACTGATAAGTTGCTGTGAAGGGCCATAGTCGCCGATATGGCGCTGATCTCATGCGGGTTGGTCCGGTGCCCACAGTCCAGCCGCCTTGTAGGCGTCCACTACTGCCGATCTGAGATAAACCCCCAGCTGCCTTTTGTCAATCTCCTTTGAGCTCGTCTGGGAGCAGGGCAGGAAGAGCCTGCGCATCCCCTGTCTCAGCGTCCGCGTCTTTCCCACGTAGACGCGCAGAGCCTGTACCGGACAAAGGAGACGTTCCCGCTCGTCCGTCGGCTCGATAGCCGGGGAGATTGACGGCAGTGTGAAGGTCCGCCCCTGTCGTCAGCGCCCTGATTCTTGCACAAGAACTCCGGTGCCAGACCCAAGGTCGCTGACCCTCCATCTCTCACCTCAAACCTGAGCAAATCAGCTTGCAGCGCGTGCAACTCTGATATTCTGGCCGCTGACCCCATTGCCACTAAGAAGCAAGTCTTAATGGTGAGACGCAGCAGCGTCGTGTCCGTCAGTGGCTCATAGTGCTCAGACTTGAGGTGATTCAACACTTTGCCAGATCCCACTCTGGCGGCCTCAGTTTGTGGCGGCCATCCGAAGGGAGCGTGAGAAGGCGCCCTGGAGCGCTTCTTGGCCTTCTTGCCCTTCTTAGGGCGACACTCCCGAGGGGGGGAGGGCGCTCCGGAGTCAGAAGGCCTCTCGGGAGACGAGTCACGAGTCACGAGTCACGAGGCGGTGACACGCGCAGCGACTTGTCCGACGGAGGAATGTCAAACTCCCCTGCGTCCTCGGAAATGATGAGGTCCGACCTCTCCGGCGACACGTGTGTGCCTGTGGCGGCAGACGAACCCGGGGTCGGGCGCCTAGTGGACCTGCAGCGGCTCTGCGACTCGCTCTTCCGGATGGAAGAGCGGTAGCGCCTGTGCTGTTTCGGGGAGAGGTCCTCACACTCGACGCACCGGTTGTCCTCCGGGCAAGTGTTCCTGCACAGGTGACAGATGACATGAGGGTCGTAGCTCGCCGACTTGCGTGACCCGCACCATCCGCAGAACGCCCGGTACGGGGTCACTGAGTCACAGCTAACCAAGTCCATCCCCTGTGAGGGTTGTGACAAGTGATCGCTAGGGGAGTTCAATGGGGGAGAGAAGGCGTGGAGCGTCTCTATCGCCCCTGTCCAACGGGAGGGAGAACGCGGCCCTGTGAGGGTTGTGACAAGTGATCGCTAGGGGAGTTCAATGGGGGAGAGAACGCGTGGAGCATCTCTATCGCCCCTGTCCAACGGGAGGGAGAACGCGGCCGCGCCTTACTCACTGAATCCTAGCCTAAACCTCAGGCGCCAGGGACAGCCTACGCAGCACAGGTTTGACGAACTTGCACGACAAGCGCCCACAAGTGCCACGCCCTCCGCTCAGCCGCTTCCCATGGAGGGAGCTCCCCTGACTTAAGGGCGAGAGCCATGCGCACGAGGTAACGCCCAAGCGCACAAGCACACGTCCAACCAAACACCACGCAACTAGCGCACAGTGATAGAAGTCCAAGCGCCTAAGATGCGAGACACCTAGCGCCTGGAAGGCGGCAGGCGACCAAGCCCAGGCGAAATCCCAATGGCACACAAGACACCAAGCACCAGGGAGGCTCCAGGCGAACAAGCGCAGCCGATAATCCAAGCGCCACTAGCGCGCGAGACACCAACCGCCAGGAAGGCGGCAGGCGACAAGCGCGGGCGGTCAAAGCGCGAGCGGGGCAAGCTCCACACGAGATACCTAGCGCCAGGGAGGCGGCCAGGCGATCAAGTGTAGGCGGCAGTAGCGCTAGCTGTCCTAGCAATGCTCGAACCAAGCGCCACGAGGCGCCAGGCGACTAGCGCACGGGACAAACAGCGCGTCACTGCAGAGGGGTAGAGCGACCGTCCGTCGCCCGGGCTGCACGTGCTGCACGACCACAATCGACAACCCGTGCTCCACCAGTCCAAGTTAACACGGTTGTGTCAACTAACAGACCCCTGTCTAATACATAGAATTCACTCGCGAGGAATGAAAACGAGAAGAGACAGCAGGAATACCTAACTAAGGTAAGCAATTAGAGTCAATGAACAACAATACATGTTAAATTATATAGCTCAATACAATCGGGAGAGATACAGAAACACGTCTGCACACTACCGACTCTGTAATGTGAATGAATCTAATTGGATGACAGGTCACGCCACCCAGTGGACTAGTGGAGGGCGGGTAATTCTGATTGATCTGTGTAATGATGTTTTCATTACTTCTGTGGGAATGAGTCGATTACATGTTAAATGGCTAACAGGCTAAGGTCACTTGTCGGAGGTTAGTAACTAAATAATTTGAATCTGCAAAAGAAAGTGTTGGGAGATTTTAATTATAAGATAAGGGCACCACACCCTCCTTTATAAATACATACCGTTCTCAAGTTGTTCTTTGTTCCTGGAAAATAAAATATAAACACTTGATATTTTGAAGCATTAACTATCATCAACAGGTTTCTTTGGCACAAATTTCGTTGCTTGGAGATTACAGGCATAAAGTACATAAGTGCAACACAGATTCACTCTGTATGATATTAAAGTAACTGAACAACAAAAAGCGAAATGTGATTTATTACGATAAGTTTAAGACCTTTGCAAGAGATTCTTATTAAAAAAAAAAAAAATTGTATCTCTTGCTATAACTTGTTTACTTGCATTTGCGTCGAAAATCTAACTATTTTATTTTCATTTTTTATTTTCGTTTAAATTAATCAAGCAGACAGAGTCGTCTATGTCCCCCGCCATTTGAAATATTTTAATAAATAAATCTTGACTGTGATATTTAGGTATCTCCGATTTCTGGTGTCGTACATTGTGACAACTAACAATTTCAGAGAAACGGCCAAAACATAAGTCCCAAGGAGACGAAACACATAAAAAGGCACTTCTACACATAATGATTGATCCACCAACTAAGTTTGGTTAAGTTGGGTCAAATAGTCTTTCAGTACCGCTCCGGAAACAAATTCTAATATACGATTCCATAGAAAGCAGCAAAAATGATAATTCAGAGAAGTTGCAACCCTCAAAGAAACATCTACATGTATATATTGGTGGGTCCATAAACAAAGTTTTGTTTAGCTAGATCATACAGTTTTTGAGTTTTGCTCCGGAAATAAATTCTAAGATACGTTTCCATGGAAACCGCGAAAATGATAATCCATGGAAGTTGTGACTCCAAATCTATTATCTGCTATGTACACCCCTGGCTTCTAACCGTATCTTTCCTTGTTTATTGCACCTCAATCATATACTGTTTTCAATGTTATTTGTTTTTCTTAATTCTCTTTACCTTACCATATATGCTACTCACTCTGTAAACCAACGTTGCTTGACAACGACACAAGGAACTGTGTCGAAACGTCGCCTAACATGAATAAATAAATAAGTTGTCATCCATATAATCATCTTCCATATTGTATTCCCAACTTCTAAAATGCCCCTCAAATAAGCTTATTGAACGTTACCTTTAATTTATTAAGAGGGTAAATATACCATCGATTTGAATTCATCATGATAATATACACTAAATTATGAAAATCCGAATTTGCAAAGTAAATAAAACTATCCCTGGTATTCCACACCTGAATATAAGAAAAATATTGTATCTGAATTTTCACAAAGTCTTGATCTTTATCTTTATGCAAATGACTTTCCTATTCCCAGTAACAGAAACAACCCTTTATTTTTGTAAATATATTACTGTCAACGGAAAAAGTAATCATAATGTTTAAGTGTAAAATTGTGTTTGCCCGTTTTTCTGCCTGCATTGAAGTATAACAAAACCAAAGTACGTGACAGTCCACAGATGTAACTTTACCTTCCAGATCGACGTCTTCTCCAGATAACAACAGCAGCAATCACTATCCCAGCTACAAGGCTGAAACACATTGGCATGGAGTTCAGTTCAGTCTAAGGTTACTTGATATCACATATTTATACAATTAAAGTGACTGTCAACACAGAATCAAACTTGTCAGTTCTGTTGAAATTCCAATCTCGTTCAAATTAAAAAAACAAAAATTTTGAAACACTTTTCTAGGCTTGATGTAGATAAGCAATGAGAGATGACAAGTGATATAAGCTGACTAGATTCCAATTGAGTCGCCAAGAAGAAGTGTAACATATGCAATAAACCCGTTAACTTTATTGTTGTGCCAACAGAACTATCATCACTGGAATGAAAAGCAACTCACCAAACAACTGGGATTGATACTGATACAGCGATGGTCACAGTCCTCTGGGTGCCTACGATACATAGAGGACAGATGATACTTGCCATTACTAAGAGGATTATTTGACCATAGTTTCATCATATTAATAAGAATACAGGTGCATCATACAAACTTGTATGATGCATTTAAATGTCTGAATTGTAGATATGTTGGTGAATGGGTCAGTAGAAAGTATCAACTCAGTCTCTTCTTATTACTCAACATATGTCTCTCTCAGGACTTCTTGTATATGATGAATATTGTACATTTCAGTCATTTTCACATGGTAATAGATATCAGATATAAAACATATTAATTATCACTTATATATATCTTACCGAAGCGTATTAATGCCTCGATGAAAAAACCTGAGAAAGAAGAAAGAATTGTAGAACTATCTCCTACGTAGGACTTGCTATCAATTACGTAGGAGATACTAAGTCCTACGGCGGAGATAGTTCTACAATTCTTTTTCTTCGTGACAGTAATACACTTCGGTTAAAATAATCTTTTAGAGAAATGTTTTTGAAGAAGACAATGAAATTGCTGTCAATACCTTATTTTAATCCCCGAGGAAACAATATCAATTTATCTAATTCAGCAGTAAAATAAATACAGTTTGAAATTTTGTTTGATTGTTTACAACAGCTGGTCAATGACGCAATGGTAACAAAGGCATATATACTATTTTCTAACGCTTTTGCAGAATTATTTTATAATACCTACCCCCATTGTTGTACTGTTCACACATATCCATGTTTGGTCTGTAGCCAGTGATACATCCAGATGTACAGACACCATTGGTTTGGTTACAGACCCCGCCAACACAGAACTTGTTACATGTGTAGTTACATGTGAGTCCGTGATATCCAGACACACACCCAGTAGAACATTCTCCTGTTGCCCTGTTACATAGACGTCGCGCGTTGTTGTCTAAGAGACCGCAGTTGCGGGAACATCTCCGTTCACATTTATCCCCAAACAGTCCATCAGGACACGGACCTATAAATGGAGAAAACCATACATTGTGAAAAAGTTTTTTTTTGTGCCACAGGATCTATGGCAGTTTGGAGATAAATCGATATCCCTAGGTAATAGAGCGAAAATGTTTCCATTCATTATGTATATATAAACATTGCTGTTAAGGAGGGATAACATGGATACCTACTTGTATTCGATTTTTGATTCTGGATGTTGTTGCTGTTGTAAATCATTGTTTTTGGTTATATATTAGCAACTTATTTTGCTATCAGTAGATGATTTTGTTTGCTTCGCCTTTGACCTTGTCAACTGTTAGGCGCTCGAGGTTCACTTTCAGACTGCCATCGTATAATACCAGGTACCCAATAACTGCTAGATGGACAGAGGACGCTTCGAACTAAGTCACTTACCAAGGGTGTCACCACAAGTTTCTCAACTCATGCTGCACCCGTTGTTACTGAACTATTCTGATAGCGGTCGACTGAGCATTGCACAGGGCTACGTGCCATCATGGTTGATTCATAGCTATATCATTTCCAGATGCAAACTTAATAAACAACTGTTAATTCTGCAACTATACACAATTTTTAAAAACAATGGGTGTATAGTTAAAACTCTACCTTGATTTCTGCACACATCGCAGCCAGACCAGCATTCATAGGCGATGTTCCGAGGACCCGAGAAGCATTCTGTACAGGGGAACTCACAGTGGTCACCATAATATCCTCTGATGCAGTTGATGCACTTTCCAGATTCTCTGTCACATGTCCCATATTCAGGACTACATATATCACTACAGTTAGCTCCATAACGACGTTCTGGACAAACTGTCACATTGCAGGAGCCACACTGTCTGTCACAAGTCACACACCCATCAGGACACGGAAAGGAACACTTGACTCCACAGAAGCCTGGTTTGCACCCGTCTGTGCAGGATACAGTATTCAATTGGATGTCCACATGGCACAAGCTGTTCAGACAGTTGAACGGACAGGCCTTATCACAGTACTCATACACATATCCAGCTACACAGCCTAAAACACACTGGCCTGTATCGTAGCATCTTCCCTGCAGACACGTTGAACACTGGGCAGATACAAGCGGGGTGATGGACAGAAAGACCAAGAATTCTGAAATGTTAACGTAACCAAAATAAATGAATATACCGTCTTAGTTTTTGGTAAGGGTAACACAAAATCAGAAAATCACCCTACCCTCATATGTACTAAGTCCGAATTGTTTCCATGGAAACCAGACAAATAAAAAATCAGAATAACCAAACTAGCAAAAGCACCACAAAGTTACAAACCAAGTTAAGTAATACATATTAAGTGATTTTTAGCTTTTGAAAGGAAATGCACCTACCACCATTATGAACTTAGTTCAACTTGTTTCAATGGAAACCAGCAATAAATATTAAATTCAGAATAACCAAAATAGCAAAAAGCATCACTTTACCTTTAGGTCTAACCTCATACCAAGTTTCGTAAAAAAAATTGGCTCATTTTTGAAATATGGCCCGGAAACGCACCTTAAACCCGTAATGCATTACGTTCACACTTCTTCCATGGAAACCAGATAGAAATATCTAAACAATCCGAATAACTAAAATAAGCTTTGGGGGAGGATATAAAAACTGTCAGTCATATAAGAAACTTTATTCTTTTAGGAAGACCAAACGTTAAGATCAGCTGCGTGTTAATTGCAGAGATGCACCTTACTGATGTTGAAAGTCCATATCGGAATACTAGAATGTTCACACATAAGAAACTGCCTTAGTGAAACGCTTATTTGAAATAAACTTATGTATTTCAATCAGGATTTGCTACTTAACTTACCTGTACAAACCAGCAAAGTCTGCATCCTAGGGGAGAAGGCGGAATGGACACCTGTGAAGAGACAGAAGCATGTAGGATCGCAACATTGGTAAGCAAACGTTACAACATTCATATCGTGTCTACACAATTTTATTCAATACAACCAACAACCTTTGTAAGAGATGAAGAAATAGTCATTGTTTCTGTAACTCATCAGGCTATCTACCATCTAAACAGGATAGTGTGATGTGATATAAACTGTGTCGACCAGTTTTACAAAGACAATTCATTCAGACAACGCTACACTACTTTTTGATGTTTACATTCTTAAAATTCTTGAATAATTGTTAAACTGAAAACGAAAGTCAATGTTGGTTGCTGTTATGTGACTTAGAGTGAGTGAGTTGCTGAACCTTTAAGCTTTTAACCTTAACCTTTACTATAAAAAGCTGTATGAACCTTTAATGACCCATATTCAAATGTAGTGAAGTTCAATGTTTTTAAAGGATTTTACTATATTCATTCTATTTTTGGCAACAAGTTTGCTACCAATCTGGAGGAAATCCATCCAATTTTTATTTGAAAGGAGACTATTCACCAAAATGACCAGAACGACAGCCGACATGATGTATCCACTGTGGCCACCCACATTTATATAAGAATGTTGCTTATCAAGTCTTTCTTTCGCTGTCGTTCGTTTAAATTGCTGATCGTCGCTTAAATGTTGCTGTTTCGGTAATTTTCGATGTGTAAAGCTATGTTTCGATGCTATGTCGTGCATTTATGTGTACATTTCGCTGCTTTTCGTTGCGTTGCAATGTTCTCTTTGGTTTGATTTTACATTTCCTAAAACCAAGCTTGAAAGTCGTTTGTCGCGAACGACTAGATTTTCTTTTCTTTTTCTCCGCATCAGGTACTCGTTGCGGCTTAAGTTGATACCCGTCGGATACAATTGCGTTAACTGAGACGCGGTGTAAATCCCACACACATATGTTATGATGTCATCGAAATCAGGTTCGTTAAAAGCTATGGCACTTTTGTAGAGGTAACCGTACTTTGGACGCCGAATTAAGCATTTTATTGTTGATTTAAACATGACATTAAATATGATATCAAACTTTCGACAAAAGATTTTTCTACGATTGATGCAATTTATGTGTGTATTTCAACTTGGTAATGACAGTTTGCCTTCGTAATTTTAATGTTTTCTCATAGTTTTGCCACACAAACAATGGTTAAATAAAGTAAAAATAACAATAACCACTACAACTTCAGTGGTAAGTTTGGTAAAATGTCAACATTAATAAATGGGAGAGGTTATTCAATAATATATATATTTCGATTGTGCTTAATTAAGTCAGTTTACATTAGCATTGTCAAAGCAATACATTTTAAGTATATGAAGGAATGAATGCAACACTTATTTTGATGTGCATATTGACGATACGGAAACATTCTCTATTTAGACAAGTTATCAATTGTGAAACAGAGTAAATGATCACACCAATGAATGTCGTGTTCATTTTTAATATTGTAAAGAGGAAGCATAAACTACATTAGTGTCTCGTCCTAGATGTTTAGTTTCATACAGCCCACTCCAGTCCGCGCAATGATGCTGCTGTACGTTGTGTTCCTCTGTCTGGCTACTGCAGGCTATGGTAGGTATTTTAGCTTACATGGGATACGTTACTATTTGGTCCTGCTTAGTCAAGATCTCATGGTTGGTAACAGTCTTAAAGTATCAGCTTTCATCTACTTGATCAATGTATTAGATTAAAACCTCTATATTTGATGTGTCTCTTTCATATGAACAAGGAAACACATATCTTGCGAGTTTCAATTTTGAAGAAGAAAACTTTACATTATCAGCTTTGAGGCCTTAAGAGGGTTAACCCCTATTTACCTATTTAAAACTACATTTGTGAGGTACGGTGCTCTATCCATTTTTTATTAGCAAAAGTTGTATTGTTACAAATATAAAATCAGTAAATAAAATCTACCAAATATTACGATAGCATCATTATCTAGCAGTTAAGGAGAGTAAAAAACAATCAGAAAAGTTTTGCAGTCACGTATTTAAATTGTTTCTATTTCAGTGTCCAACAATCGTGTTTTGAAACTGAAAATTAAAATGTTTTACATAATTGTGAAATGTCTAACTAGTAAACTCTGTCAAGAACCACTTTTTATAGCATTCTGATCCTTCATAATCAAACTTTATGGAAAAAAACAGCCCGATAACGAAATCTAGGCAGTGTTATGAAATAAAATAATTCTTCCGGTAATAAATGTATCTCGAAAAACTCTAAAGTTTAAAAATCATATGATAAAATCCGTTTTAAAAATATCAATTTTGTTTTCAGTTACCAGTAACTCCTTTGTTTTGTATGTGCCAATTGTCCTTATAGCCCAGCGGATAAGTGAACTAATTGTGCACATCGTAATGCAAGATTGAAATTTGGCATGACTGTAGTTTATACCTGTCTTATACAGATCGAGAGGCCTTTTGTGGGTAAAGAAGCGAAAACAATGTTATTTTTTCCACTTATTTTACTCTATTTTTTTCTGAATTTAAAATACTTACTCATCATATATAACAGTGTTTACTCAAACTCAAAGCTGATCATTTTTCATTATATGCATGTATTTGTACCGGTTAGGCCAACAGAGGCCTTAACACTAAAACTGGGACTGCCGCAACAGTATTTAGGTCTTCAAGACTCTGCTTGACCTACAAACCAATGGTTTGTCGTCAATTTCCTACATCAATTTCGGTGTTTTTAAAACTATTATATAATAAAAGAATATCCAAATTTTAATGAGTTTTAAAGATCTTGATATGCAAACAAGGGCTGTTAAATGTATGTTTTAGGTCAATCCCTGGTTGGATTCCAACAACGAAATAGCACTAATGAGGCAAGGACGTTTTATTTGGAAGCTTGGACAACTCTCCAAGAGGCATCATTCAGTTGCTAAGAATAAATGTTTGTGTAAGATGTTTTTGAAAATTAATGTTTTGTCATGGGATATGGGTCATGGTGGTTACCCTCCTTTTCAAACTTAATTGTTAATGTTTGGAGGATTACATTTGCACAAAAGAAGTTGTACTTCTGCTGAAGATAACATAAATGTGGATATATTTCAGTTGCTTATTTAGTTATGAACAAATTGAGCCATATGTCCTGTAGCATAATTCATAAAATCTTACCTTATGGTATGAGCAGTTAACAATTATACGATCGTTTATATATTTATAGAGGACAAATTTCAGAATCTTAGAGCTTTTTATTCTTGAGAAATTGACGAAAAAATAATTTTAACATGTAGCCCACATGTTCCTTTTAAGGGGCCCAAAAATAACCAAATCTACTCCCATTATCTCCTTTAGCTAAGCAACCTTAAAGAAAAATATAAGCCTTCCTTGGTATTTGTGTTTGGTACAATGACAAAAAATATGGTCAAATACGCAACTTATCACCCGTCATCTAAGAAATATGACAAATTTCTTATACTTTTGAGATTTGGAAGTATGTTTGGGCATATCTTTCTAAATATATTTATTAGGAGTCTTGCCATGCATATTGCCAACAATTTTTTTCTTTCTTTGTTTTGTCTTGCAAATATGTTAACCATAATTTGATTACACTATTAGTTTTGAGTTGTTCTCATTGGAACATTGAATAGAAAAAAACATTGTTTAATTGGAAAAGGCAATATTCAATGCCTTGCTATTGATAATATCTAAACTAAACTCATGTCCAAAAGAACCGATACCATACAAATCCCAAAATAACTCAATCCACTGCAGATTAATATGACTAAGACATAGTAATATCATTTCTTCAGTAGTCAACTTACGTCTATGCAAAATTTGGAAACATTATCTTTTCATGTTTGCGAGAAACATGCATTTGAAAAAATCATCGATCTGGAATCTCCTTAACTAGGCGAGATAGCAGAGAGAAATTGGACACTTTCGCTTGTTTTAAAACGTTCTAGTGCAGTGACGCGTCAACGAATGTATGAAAAATAAAGTGTATTATATCAACAACATTTTTTTCTGACATAAGTTCAATACTTTATCAATTTTAAAGTGAAATGACAAAAGTTCTGTTCATAAAACAATTTAAAATTTCGATTTATGCACTTCATGTACATTTGAAAAGACACAAAATCAAAAGTATCTTTTCCTGAAGAATGAAAATGTGCATACTTTTTTACAAGATATATGCCTGTTAGACACACTTAAATTCGACTCTGTCAGGTTATAGAATTTTGTTTCGGACGACTTTGAAAACTTGGTGTCGTTCTTTTGGACATGAGTTTAGTGCCAAAAAGAAACGCTACCGCGTGTTAGCATCAACATAAAATAAAAACAAACCCATATAGAAATATAATTTTGGTTTAACTTTAAATAGTGTCATTTTTACACAATTCATTTTAATCAAGTAAGAATAACCGTAAGGACAAGCCTGGAAAGATTGCTGGGGTCTCATATTTGAAAAACCATTTAAACACTAACGCGAAAGCGTGGATAAATGTCACAAAACATGTCACAAAGTGATGTTAGTAACTGGTATGTACACCATTTGAGTATATACAGGCAAAAACACGTCTTCGGACTGACGTTGTCAAACATCTGATGACGTCTGCGGTGATCCGTTGCCATTCGTTGAGGGGGCATTGTATAATTTCCTGGATGTTGGATTGACGCACAAGGCGACTTCTGACATTCAGATTGAGTTAATCCCATAAATGTTCGTTTGGGTTCATATCGGGTCGTGCCCAGTCGCGACACTGCCACCAGCTAACTCGCCTGGCCATCAGTCTGTTTGTCAGGTGTCAGGAACCATCCGCGGCAGGATGGAGTGGCCGGATACCATGTTGTCGCAGTATCCGGTACATGGTCTATCAACTGAATATGTTTCCAAGTGCTGTAACCAGTGATGACACTGTTGTGATGGCGCAGTTCCGAAAGTGCTTTAACCGGATGTAATGGTCTTTACTTGCAGAGGTCAAGGGTGGTCAGCCGAATTTGGGCTTGTCTGATGTCTGACCAGTTTGACGTAATCAAACATTAATCTGCTGCCTGTTATGCATGGACAACCAAATGGTCTCGCGACGTTGGCGTGTGAGGCCCCTTGTAGGTCATTTCCGAGGGCTCTCTCTCTTTCATTGACTGTCAAACATGGCATTCTTTGGTGTTCTTTTTGTTGTTATGACAATAACGTGTGGTCCGAGCCGTTTTATACAATTTATCTGCCCATGCAAGACTTGCTACAGTCAATAATTCCTTTTTCACAAAATTCCCGATTTACCCGAAATTGATGACATGTTCCCGGTATTTTCGATCAACTATACAGTATTTGGTATACCTGATATACAAAATCATGTTGCCAAACGAAATGATAACAAAGTAAAAGAAATATTTGAAAAATATTTGTGTAGCGTTTCTTTTGGACGATAGTTTATCTGGTTTGTCTACATTCAATTTTCTGTCTGTGAGTCAGCTTATTATGTCCCCCGCAAAGCTTTGCGGGAGAGATAATGTTTTCAGTTCCGTCCGAAATTACGTACTTCCGTAATTCCGTAAATCCGAAATTCCGTAATTCCATAACGATTTAGTTTCCGGACCATATCTCCAAAACCGTTTTTTTAACGAAACTTGATATGTGGTTAGATCTAGTACTGGAGTGGTGCCTTTTGATATTTTGGTTATTTTTATTTTTTTATTTGTTCTGGTATCCATGGAAACAATTGGAACTTCGTGCATATTGGGGGATGCTTTCGTTTTCGGACCATAGGAGGAGGAGCAAAGCGATCTTGAAGATGATGGCGGACAATGTGGCGGCCTGTCTGGATGTTGTTGTTGGTCTGGTCTGGCACTTCGCGGACAGTCGTTTATGTTGTTGGTAGCCTGGAAACGTTGCTTCAGCCTGTGGATTGTTGAGTTGATTGAAATGAGTTGCGACACGCCGTGCAGTCTGTTCAGCCTCCAGTCTTCCAATTGCCTGGCTCCTTTCATCTCAATGTCAATCTTGGCATTGTGCTGCTATCAAAACGTGAATGTCTTGATACAATTTTTGTGTGCCTTTTATTAGAAAGGACCACACGATATGCACGCGCATTTCCATTTTCTTAAAAGTCAATTAAAACCCAATACCATTGTTAACTAAAGAGTTGCGTTTTGGCGAATCTTTGTATGTTTACAAATACACACTTTGATTGGGTTTTCAAAAACTCTGGATTCGAATTAATGTTAAAATTGAGATACAAGATAATTTTCGACTTTGTACTGACGAAAATATTATCGGTACATGTTTTATGTATGGTGATGTTTCTTTTGTGGTTCAGTATATATTGTCATTTGGACATAAATCATGTACACTGACGTCCAAAAAAAAACCTCAATCCTTCAAATATGATTTTTTTGGTAGATATATTTTTTTCGAAGAACTTTTGTGATGGAACTTTTCTCCCGAACGCAGCCATTGTAATGCACCAAAAGTTCTTGTCAGAAACGCCATATTCTTGTAAAAAGCGAAGAAACGCAGCAATTCCAATGCACGTGCTCTCACACTTTTACCTGCTTTTAAACAATATAAAAGCGGTTCAGATGGAATCTAGCGATCATATGAAATCAGAAAATTACAGTGATAATGCCGAGATTAAATGCGGAAGAACGAGGGAGAGCGATAGGGACGGTGGAGAAGACCATTTTGCAAGAACGTTTGGCTGCGCAAAATCTACAATCACCAGACTATTGAGACGCTACAGGCAGACTGGCAGGACCCAGGACAGACCCAGAGCAAGGAGACCGCGAGTGACTACCCCTGGGGAGGACCGCTATTTAAGGATGCTTCACCTAATAAATCGATTCCTTACCATCACAGAATCTGCAACAACGGCGCTTGGTAGGCAAGTCAGCAGACAGACAGTAGGTCGAAGGTTACGACAACATGCTATCCTCACCCGTCGGCCGCACAGGGGTATATCGTTGACGCGACATCATCGCATAGGCAAACTGAGATGGGCAAGACGTTTTAGAGTCTGGCAGAACCAAAATTTGCGCCGTGTGTTGTTTTAGGACGAGAGCACGTTTCAATTATTCAAGTGTGATGGTCGAGTGAGGGTACAACGCCGGGCAGGTGAGCGGTACAACAGAAACTGCATCCAAGAATACATATCCCACGGAGGCGGCGGTGTGATGGTTTTGGGTGGCATTCGGGACGATACAAAGACAAATCTTGCTGAAATAAATGGCAATTTGAATGGTCAAGGATATATAGACAACGGCAATTTGAATCGTCAAGGATATATAGACCAAGTACTGAGACCGGAAGTGCTGCCACATGTCAATCGACACCAGGGTGTTGTCTTCCAACATGACAACGCTCGCCCCCATACAGCAAGACTAGTTCGGAACTTTCTTCAGCAGAATAACGTTGTTGTGTTACCATGGCCAGCGATGTCCCCGGATCTGAATCCAATCGAGCATCTGTGGGACCACCTTGACAGACAGCTTCACAAGAGATAGGTCCTTCCCCGGAATCGTGTGCAACTCGTACAAGCATTGTTTTCGGACGAGAGCACGTTTCAATTATTCAAGTGTGATGGTCGAGTGAGGGTACAACGCCGGGCAGGTGAGCGGTACAACAGAAACTGCATCCAAGAATACATATCCCACGGAGGCGGCAGTGTGATGGTTTGGGGTGGCATTCGGGCTATACAAAGACAAATCTTGCTGAAATAAATGGCAATTTGAATGGTCAAGGATATATAGACAATGGCAATTTGAATGATCAAGGATATATAGACAATGGCAATTTGAATCGTCAAGGATATATAGACCAAGTACTGAGACCGGAAGTGCTGCCACATGTCAATCGACACCAGGGTATTGTCTTCCAACATGACAACGCTCGCCCCCATACAGCAAGACTAGTTCGGAACTTTCTTCAGCAGAATAACGTTGTTGTGTTACCATGGCCAGCGATGTCCCCGGACCTGAATCCAATCGAGCATCTGTGGGACCACCTTGACAGACAGCTTCACAAGAGATAGGTCCTTCCCCGGAATCGTGTGCAACTCGTACAAGCATTGCAGGAGGAATGGAACAGAATTCCGGCTCACGTGATCAGGCGTCTGACTTTCTCTATGCGACGACGTGTTCAAGCTTGCTTGGCTGCTAGAGGAGCTCACACCCGTTTTAAAGTTATTTAAGAACTGTTTTTAAGAATATTTGCATCAATATTCGCAGAAATGTAATTTTATGTGTGATCGAATATAGGACAATGTACCCCACTTGTCTTGACGTCTCAATATCTTATGTAATAAATGATGTATGTAAGTGATTTTTTGCAACATGATGCGTATTTGAATAATCTCTGAATAAACATTTTCATTTTCAATCTGCAACATGTATGTCCTTTGTTATTTGCATGAATACCATTGAAGCCTTTTTTTTGGACGTCAGTATACATGTATATTATCATTTTTGGATATAAATATATTGTTAATTTTGGATATTAATATATTGTCACTTTTGGACAGATTAAAACTTTGTCATATTTGTACATCATTGCATACCTGAATAAACATTATTGAATTGTGTTGAGTGTTTCATTTTATGAAACAATGATTTCACTGCGAAACACCTTTAATTTCTACAATGAAACGATATATGCTTGAAAGGGGCAGTAGCAAGTTTTTAGGGGGAATTAAAGGTGATGTCAGGAAAATGAAAATTAATGGTTCCAATTGAAAGACAATGTATTTAAACTAAATGGAGCAGTAATAATTTACATATATAAAGTAAAGTTTAGCCATTAAAATCCTTTTTCTTACACAAAATGAATTAAAGGTGTTCACACAAAATGGCGGCCATTGGATTTTATGTGAATCTTCATACTTTGTCCTCTGACTATGGATGATTGGCTTGTGTAATGAGATTTTAGACACTATCAAAATAACCCATTTAGCATCAACGTTCCAGTAACAGTAAAAATTCTAAAATATAAAATTTTCAAAAAACGTAAACTGCCCCTTTAAATTCGTTATATTTTGTAGACATAAATTTTCTGACACAAAGAGAAGACCGGAACATACAGAAAAACATAAGATAAAGTCTTGTTAATTTGATATCAGTCACACATATTCGATATACATATGCAAATTAGAAAGAATCTTAATCTGTCAAAAACTAAGACATAATAATTGAATTCGGGAATTATTCGACCTATACAAATTACTTAACAATGCTTTTTTTGAAAATCGCAAGATCATTAGATGTAGTTATCATTTTTTCCCTACACTGTGATAAAACCCTTTAATCTGAAGAATAAGCGTTCAAGTGACGTACTATTTCATTGGTGAATGAAATTTTCCTCAGATCGAGCGGTCAAAGGTTACCCTGACGGCTGAACTTATTGGGCCTTGTGAGATAAAAAATCTGCGTAACGTAGTGATAAAATTCTGATATCATTTTAATGAGATTGAACAGATATAATAGCAGATATTATTTTGCTGTTTAAATCGCTATATAATATATATACCATGTTATAACACATACGTGTCATAACATCGCGCGTTGACCTCCAAAATCAACATTCATGAACAGTTTGAAAGGTGTAGGTACAGTACATAATTCAAAAAGAATTCGCCGCTTTACGATATTTCCATTGACTATTGTAGTTATTATAGTGTAGTCTAAATAGTTTTGATTTCTATCTTAAACTAGTATTGAATACGCATTTATGAAGAATAATTTGGGCTACAATATCATAATTTAACTTACATTTCTATTGCTTACCTTGGGAACGACTGGAACTATTAAGCATAACATTTACATTTTTATGCGCATTATGATGCAAATCTAATTTAGGTGGGTAAACATTAGTAATGAAGTGATGAGCTGAACTGAATATAACACCCGTAAACCCGTACAGTAAATACCGAGATAATAATGTAATGGAACATTTACACTTTACAACATGTTGGTAACCAAAATGGATGAATTCCTCCATAGTAATCGTTTATTTTATCCTGAGTTATAAGTTGACAACCAAAAAAAAAAAAATTTCTTTCCTCATAATTTTTCTCTAATTCTTTCTGTATTATAATAACCTAGTTTTCCGAAAGTATTACTTTTTCATCTTATAAATACAATACATCTTATGAATAATTACAATATTCTCTTACCCTGGAACTAAATGATAAGTAAATTAGCGATTTATTTACGGTTAAAAATTATGGTGGTCAATAACACCTATATAATTTATCTGTTTTGTTTATTCCTGCTCGTCAACTGCAGTCAGGGGGTAGGGGGGTCGCAAACGATATTGGAGTGATTGTTTGAACCAGACCTTGTAAGTACTATAAACAGAATTGATGTTACGTTATGTTGATTGATATGACCGATCATTTCCTGTTCTGAGGACAGCTGTGCTTTATTGCTATATGGCTGACTGATTGATTATAGCCTATAAGATAACACTCGTTATTTAGAACTGCCGGTCTTTGCATGCATGAGAGGACTTCTGATAAAGGAATTCAGCACCGGATAGCCTAATTTATTGTGTATGACAGAGCTCCAGATAAGCATTTGCCTATGTGGGCATGTTACCCGTATTTTAAAAACTGAGTGGGTATTTTAAATTTTGAGTTGATATTCATACTTTTTGATACCCACCGCTTTTTCGAAATATAGGTATTCAATTCAAGTAACAAGTTTCATATGTTATACAATTTTAAACAACAATACGTGCATACTGTATTCACTTCTTTATTTATCACTTCTTTATAGTTTATTGTCATCAAAGTATCCACACAAAACACAATTGAAAATCACATTCTGAAGCCTGAGTTTACTCACTCGTTCTCTATGAAAGTGCACAACTGAATATGTGTTTTTCGCAAAAATCGAAAGTCAATATCAGACTCTTTTGTTGATGTTGTTTGAACGTCTTGTAATCATATAATATGATTGTGAATTTTCATCAAATAATTCCAACCATATTTATTATTATCGCTGTCCAAACATGTCCAATGTCTCAGAATTTGAATGTGTTGCTATTTGTAACGGACCCTCAAATCAACCTCCTACTAACAAACGGTTCGAATGTAATTAGTTTCCATTAGATTTAAACAGGTAACACTGTAGCTATCAAGTGAACAAGTTAAATTTTAGCGTTAAAGCGATAAAAAATTTTGACAAAAGTAAATGATAGACTATACCTTTATATATATTTATCATTTTCGCGCTTTTCTGTGAAGGAATATGTAAAAATCAAAACCAAAATCGAAAGTGTGTCAACATCAAAAGATTATTTATCATGTCAAACATATGGATAATTTATTCCTGAAAACGACCAAAAAGTAACAATATGTATGTATGATACTCAATTGTCATAAACTAGATAACATCTGACCGGCATAACGTAAATTACATCACCAAATACAAAGTAATTTTGAAACGATATATCAAGTTTCTATCAACACTTTTACAAACTGAAGAGTTTATGACCCTTTCAAAACAAATAGATAACCTCTCTCGCATGAACTAGACATATTATTTCAGTAAAACGTCAAATTCAACTGTTTTAACTTTTGATTAACAATATTAACTATCTATAAACGAATATCAGAAGTCTTTTTACCGGTAGCCTGAAGATAATGGCGTAGTACACATGTCTTCAAACCGTTATATAAGCCCTGAAAAAATCCCTTTACTTCTTATTATTACGTGTAACCATATCACCTTTACATATATTAGTTCAATAGATTATAATGAACTGATGTTTTTTTTTTGTTTTTGTTTTTTTCCTTTTTATTTCCTACATTTTCAAGTTGCTTACAATTCATGTCATACATAGGTAAAGGCTATGAAGTATCTTCAGTTCATTAATAACAGTTATTATAAACAGGGTGAGGAAAACAATTGTATAATATATTTGTATCAATTATTCACATTTTCAATTCAAGACATTAAAGTTGATACTATTGTAATTGCACACATCACTATGTTTCATTTATAATCTACCATGACAAGTTCTAATATGTAGTCATTTTTTATATTATCTTAGTATTATTCTTTAATAATACTATGAACAGATCTATACTATGAACATCACTTATTGAAAGGATTATGGAAAGTTGACCAAAATGAGAAGAATTTGGCATAATTGCAATTTGAGAAATCAATTGTTTTGGAAGTTTGGTAATATCTAAGGATTTCTTTCTGAAGGGCTTTGAAATATAAACATTCTTAATTTTGCTTGAATTATAAATGTATTGTTTTGCAACCAAAGCAACAGCATTTAATGGATTATTATTTGCCCCTTTAAATCCAAAAAGAATATTTTCATTTGTGAAAACAATTTCTCCTTCTGCTACTGTACAGAGCCATTCTGCCAAGTTGTTCCATAGTTCAATTACATGTTTGCACTCTCATAATAGATGTACAATATTTTCATTTTCCTCCTCACAAAAGAACAAAGAGGGGATTCACAGTATCCAATCTTGTACAAATAGTTTCTTGTAGCCAGTATATTGTGCAATATTTTAAATTGCAACCATTTTAAATTTACATGAACTTTACATCTATATGCCATTAAATTGTAGTTACTTTTTTCTCTCGTATAGTTCTCTTTAAAGATAGTCATCCATCTCTGAGAGCTTGCTGTTTGTATATCTCTTGCATTTAATAAACTTTTATAAAAATATTTGCATCCCTTTTGCTTACTGTATAATGTGCTTCTATTGAAAGGTAGAATTGGACCACAGATCTTAACAATCTTCCCTTTGACAGTTGATTTTAAAAACATTTTAATTGCATTTCTCATTGAAAGAAACGTTAAAAAGTTAATATCCAAATCATAAAGAGCACGAAATTCTTCAAAGTTAAACATTTCTCCATTTTCCTTCACAAAATCATTAATATACCAAATACCTTTATTTTGACATATTTTGTTGGCTAAGTATTTATTGTCTACAGATACATTATAATTATACCATACTGATTGGGTCATACAGTCTGTGGCATCCTTACTAGCAGAGTCATAAGTCTTAAGAAAGTATGTCCATGCACATAAAACATCTTTCCAAAACACATTTCTGACAAATGGAATAATATGTCTATTTATATAAGTTGAATCTGCATAAAATATCCTTTCAATATTAGGAATGCAGTGTGATGAATGAACATACCATTTTACCTTATTCTGTATTCTTTTAACCCAAGATAATTTCTGTACTAATATTACACATCTGATATTGGGAACACGTATGCCTCCATATTTGGGTGGAAAAGTCATAACTTCCCTTTTAACTTTATCTTTTTTACCTTGCCATATAAATTCAAAGCACTTTTTCTGAAATTCTTCTATTGTCTTATCTGGTGGATTTGGCAGAGCAGCAAAAAGATGATTAAGTTTAGGTAAAAGCAGTGATTTTAATGCAACGTTTCGACCCATAGGAGTTAATGTTCTCATTGACCATATGTTCATTTCATTTCTAATTCTTTCAAATTTTTCATTAAAATTCATATCAACAATCTTATCTAACTCAACATCAAAGTCAATTCCTAACAGTTTAAAATTAGATTGTGACCAGTCAAAGTGTATATCTTTACATAGTTTGTATCGAGATCGTTTTTTAGAACCAATCAATATCAATCTAGTCTTCTCTGTATTTACCTTTAATCCTGAGAACCTGGCAAAACTGTTCAAAAGATTAACAACACTGTACAAACATCTTTCAGATCCGTCTAATGTTAAAGTTGTATCGTCAGCAAATTGTGACAAAATGTGTTCAAAACTGCCCATTTTTATTCCCTTTATATTTTTGTTGTTTCTTATTTGTATTGCCAATATTTCAGCACATAAAATAAAAATAAGTGGCGACACTGGATCCCCCTGACGGCAGCCCCTACTCACTGAGAAAAAAGAGCTTGCAAAACCGTTTACCAGTACACTTGATTCTATTCTATTGAAAAAAAGTTTAATCCAAGCCTGAATGTTTGGTCCAAAATTGAAAAAATTTAATACCTTGATCATGAAATCTCTATCTACAGAATCAAATGCTTTTTCGAAGTCAATAAGTAATAACAAACCAGGAATTTGAAAAGTTTCTGTATAATCCATCAGGTCATATATTAACCTTGTCACTTCTCCAATATATCTTCCTGGAACAAATCCCTTTTGATCTTCATTAATTATTGTAGGGAGGACTTGTTTGATTCTATTAGCAATAACTGCTGATGCAAGCTTATATGATGTGTTAAGAAGTGAGATGGGCCTCCAATTTTTCAATAATGATTTTGCTTTATTAGTTTTTGGAAGGCATGTAATTAAACCTTGTCTTTGAGTAATAGACATTAATCCGTTGTGATATCCAAATTTCAAAGATTTAAGAAGATATTTATTTAAGTCTTTCCAAAAAAATTTAAGAAACTCTGAAGTAAATCCATCAGGTCCTGGGCTTTTGTCATTTTTCATTTTCTTTAGAGCCATAAGAATTTCATCATAGCTTATTTCTTCTTCCAGTTGGTTGGATTCATCATCATTAAGTTTAGGTACATCAATGTTCTCTAAAAGTATCTCAAGATCAATATTTGCACATTCCTCTGCAGTATACAACTTTTTATAGTATGATTTGGTTTCTTCTAGTATGCTAGTTTGGCCAGTAATCTTTTCCCCATTTTAACCTTCTAATTCTGTCATTGATTTATTCAGAAAGTTCCTATGTTCAAGTTTCAAAAAATATTTACTTGGTTTTTCTCCCTGTTCTGCCCATTTAGCTCTTGATCTTACAAATGCACCTTGTGTTTCTATTCTATGAATCTCACCTATTTCTGTTTTGATTATGTCAATATCCTTTAAGAGCAATTCTTACTTTTCTTGATGTTCTTCCTGGTCAAGGCTTACTTCTAATTGTTCTAGTTGATAGGTTTTCTTTCTTTTCTACTTGTTTTTTCTTTTTAGTTGATGAATAATAAATAGTCATACCTCTGATTTCCAATAATATCATCTCCCATAACATTTGAGGATCAATTAGATATTTATCATTATCATCTACAGGGTTTGGATTTATATATTTATTCAAAGTATCAACTATTGTTTATTTTACATTCTCCACATACTCCTTATCGTGAAGCAATGAATTATTAAATTTCCAAAAACCCTTGCCCCTTTGTAGTTCAGTATGCGATATAGTAAGAGAAATAATGGAATGATCAGAGTTAATACTTGGGATTATATCAGCATCGCATATAGAATTCATAAGACTATGTGACACAAGAAAATAATCTAAACGAGCTTGTTTAATAGGGGTTGGCTGCCGCCGGGTAAATCTTCTCTCCAATGGATGTAATTCTCTCCAAGCATCTTTTAAGTCTAGTACTTCGATATTGTCTAATAATGACTGTCTAGCTTTTGGATTATTCACATGTTTATAATTATAAGTGTCTTGTTTGCTATCAAAAACTAAATTGAAATCACCACAAATTATTGTCTTATCACCATCAAGTTCTTCTACTTTATTTATTATATTGTCATAGAATTCTGGTTCATCTCTGTTTGGCCCATATACATTCATGAGAGTATAAATGTATTCTTGTATCTTTACATTCATGCCGACATAGTTTCATTTTCTGAATCCTTAATTACTTTGCACACTTCAAACTTAAAATTATTACTGAAAAAAGTTGCAGTTCCCCTTGCGTTACTTCTAAAAGGGCTTATATAACATTCCTTGTAACCCCATTGTTGTTTAATAATTTGTTCCTCATCTGCAGTAAAGTGAACATCTTGAAGGCAAAATATTTGGGCTTTTATCTTTCTCGAGAATCTAAACACTTGTTTCCTTTTGAAGGTTGAACCTAATCCCCTACAATTCATTGATAGAACTTTAAATTTCCCTTGCTTATCCATACTCAAAAATTAGTGTTATAATATGACAAATGATTGTGGATAACCTATACAAAAAGGAAAGTACATATATCACAATGTAAGATGAAGCAATCTTCACTTGTTGGGAATTTTTCTCAAAAATGTAAACAAAAAAGATTATAAAGAATAGTATCATGTAGATGACTTCCACGGTTGAGAAAACTCTTATGAATCTTACATGAAAATATAAAAAAAACTGATGTTTTTGATCGGGCCCGTGATCGAAGAGATCGATCGTCGAGGGCTCATAACGTAAAATACAAGATCGTTTTGCATAAAAGTGGTATTAAGTTCATACGAGTTTGTGTTTGTCTGTTTACAAATTTACAATCAAACTTGAGAAACAGACTGAACTTTGAATATTATCCTTATTATCTCGTGTAACTACCAGTTTTCAGACATTTCTATAGGCCTATTTTACATATTTAGAAGGCCTAAAGCGTAGATTAAAAACTTAAAAGGATATCAAAGTACGACATAGTTACGGTGTATTTATGACATTTTGAACTATGTATCAAGACGACGCCATTTTTTACTTGTGCACTTTCATTGAGAATCAGTGTACTGTGTTCATTAGGTCATTATGTAAGTAAAAAGATAGTGTACTCATAGCAGCACGTTAAATCTTTTAACCACGTCTGCTGGTCATTGCTGTTTAGTCGTAAGTGTACACTGGTTTTGAAGAAGGGGTAAAATGTTTGAATGATCTTTTTATAGCAAGGCCACCAATTATCTAAACATATTGTACAAATAGCTGACGAAAAAAACTTTGCTTTCGTTCTGATTGACCAAGAAACAGCAGAACATTCGAGGTTTCAAACACGATAAAAATAAGGGGGTGTTTTATTCCCTAAAATCCCCTGTCACATATAAGAATAATCTTAAAAAGCATACGAAAATGACTGATGGAGTTCAGGATGGGAAAGTTTGTTTTTGTTCTTGAATCACCGTTAGCAAAATTATTATTATGATTTGTCTACTAATAGCCTAGCTTTGTATGTATAGAAAGGCAAGTTTTACAAACATACTAGAGTCATTATTCTGAAAACAAAGACGAAAATCCTAGGCTAAACGGTAACTCATTCTAGTTTTGTGCGTACATATAAAATTACCAGGCTGGTCATGAAGTAGCATTCAAACTTCTCACACAACTGGCAACCAATAGGTCAGTGTTTCCGACGAGTGGCAAATTTCCGTTTTTATTTTTTCATCAGTGTCTTCAAAATTGATATTCTCTCGTAGCTATTTCGATTGGTTGTTTAGGGCCACCATTGGGGAGTCAGTTGACATTGCTTCTACAGAATGACGACCTTCTCGAGTGTACCACTGTCTCGGGGGGAATCCCCCACTGAGAAGCGAAGCCTACATCCTTCCCAGCTCACCGTCTCATCAACGAAGCTCGTTAGCAGGCAGGCTAACCCGTGTGGTCTTATGCACGAGTACAGCCTAAGCCGCAGACCCCCTTTAACTCATGGCAATCACATCCTAAAAACGTTGTTCTTCTAATTGGAACCTTGTGCAGCAGAAGTGAAAATGCAATATTGCTTCACGTCCAGCTGGATTCAAACTAGGTTGTATCTGTTGGACTTATGAGAGGAAGCAAGTAGGAATGCTTTTGACCTCACCAGCAGAATATTGATGCTTGTTTGATGGTGACACTTTACTTTTTTAAAATTTTTATCTTTTGTTGACAGATAATATAAAGATGATCAGCTACAGAATCGATGTCTTTAAGGAGAAGAATACAACTATTTCTGACTATTTCTGACATGCAAAAATGTGAAGAAATGTTCATGTTACAGATTGTATATATGCAATCATCTGTTTTAGTTTTAAGTTCAACTTTGATGTCATGAACCAGTTGTTGTACAGCGAAGGATATAACCAAAGTGTTTCTGTTTGTAATGTTTCTCTCCGTTACTTAGGCGTGCAAAATACTAACGCTTGTGACGTCATCGGAATTTTAAAAAGGGAGTTCCGACCTTGACCTTAGAAATATGCATCTGTATCCGTATATGAATCTTAGCCACGCCCAACGGATACCGATAATATCTTTTGTCTTTATCATGCCGAGAACACTATCCATTGTATGATAAAAAAACACTGGACGGTGACCAACCCTTATAGAATGCAAAATCACAGGCGAAGCGTGGCCTCAAGAAATTATGCATAATGGGCCATCACAATGAAAGAGAGTTAATTTACCCTTGGGCATAATTTAGAAATGAAAACGATGAACCCCTCATAACTAATAAATCCAAAGAATAAGCTGTCTAATTGTCTATTGTTACAGCAAGTACAGAAGACGATGGGAATTGTTCATCGTGTTCCGTGAACTGTCAAGAGCTACCAGAGGCTTCACACTGTTCTTGTAGAGAGAGCACGGGCGAGTGCCTGCAGGGATGTATACAAGGATTCTATGGACCGTACTGTAACGGGGCATGCGATTCAAACTGCCTGAGGAACTCCTGTCAACAGAACAATGGTCAATGTTTCTGCAACCCTGGATACGTCTATGATGGTGAAGGTTGCAAGGCTGATCAAGGTAAATACTTTACAAGCTAACATTCTGTTCTTGGACTACTTGACCATTGACCAAAGAATTTTCATCTTTGTAACTTTTGCTTTAATAGATCAAGTATTGATATCTAGACCTAGACCATCGACTAGACCTTAATACTCAAACGTTTATAAACTTGGGTCAATATCTTTGATATTCGAAAGATAAGAAGATACTTATCCATATAGTAATTCCCATACTTTATTCCCTACTTTTATTATTTACAGGGCAAATTTGTCTGTCAAATAAACATTGCCTGGACAACATTTGTTCTTTGTTGCGAAAACGCAAGTGTTTAAAGGGCTGCAAGACTGGTAGGTATGGCGGATCTTGTGGGAGATCTTGTGGAACTCACTGTGTCTGCCATCAGGAGTCGGGAGCCTGTACTGAGTGTGCAGCTGGATGGTTTGGAGAGAAGTGTGAGTCTGTTTGCAGTGGTGGATGCCAAGGAGGAAACTGTCACAGGAACGGAAGCTGCATACATGGATGCAAACCTGAATTTCACGGCACCCAGTGTGAGCTGAAGTGTTCCCGACTCTGTGTGTCTGGGTGTGATCAGCTGACAGGAGACTGTGTCCAGTGTGTAGCGGGTCGGTATGGTTCAACCTGTGAGTCCGAGTGCAATGCTGGATGTGCAGGGACCAACACAGACTGCGACAGAGACGGGAGGTGTAGCAGAGGTTGTTCTAAAGGCTATTATGGGGAGAGGTGTGAAGATAGCTGTCCACAAGAGTGTTACGGCGATCTGTGTGATGTGACTGGAGCCTGTAGCGCTTGTAAGAATGGATACTTTGGAACTGTCTGTCAATATTCTTGTGACGGATGTACAGCCGGAGTCTGCGATGTTAAAACTGGTCAATGTACTACCAAGGGGTGTAAGACCAACTACTATGGATCCTTCTGTAACCTGACCTGTGAAGATTGTAAAGATGGCGACTGCGACGCTGACACTGAATGTAGACATGAAGGTATTGTATCATTACTGCTGAGCACTTTTTTTGTTCATGAACATCATTTAATCATCATGAATAATCTCAGGCATCTTTCGATGAGTTGACGAAGTGAAGACAACACAAACACATAAATTCTACATGTAAGCACCATATGTGATGTGTTTTCAGATGAAAGGGAGAACACGTGGAGTGGGGTGCAGTCCTGGGTCGGAGGGGGCGTGGCTGTTATCACCGTCGTCTCTATTGTAGCAGGGCTCTGCTACATGTCCCGTCGCCTTAAACGGTATGAGTTCTGAGCAAGCTTTCTTTCACAAACCATATAGATAAGTTGTAGAGTCATTGCCTTTTCGGGAAAATTTTTATTCAACAACTATATCTTATGGTCTAAACGTCGCATACCCAGACTTTAAAAAAATCAATATCCATAAAACTTGCCTTCTTGAAAAACATTTCAAAACGTTATGTTGTTTCCACATCAGGATGCACAGTTTTATCTACGACACGGTCACGGCACGATGGAGGAGACACCCTCCTACTGTTTGCCGTCCTCCTGTCCCCCATGGATACGTTGAATTCGATGAAGAAGTAACCATAACGTCACCAAGTCCAAGGGCATGTCCGATCAGACCGGCCAGGCAGACGAGCTACATCAGACCTACACAGAGCGACGACAACCTTCACGAACAGCCCAATAATGAGCTACAAGCGGCAGCTGCTCTCCCTTCACAGAGACTGCTTCCAGACGTCCTGCACTATTCTGATGAGTCCTCTGACGAGACCGAGGGCTACACACTTCCCCAGTACTGCGAGGTGAACGAGCAGCTGATGGCCACACTTCCACAACCCGCTCAAGGAGCTGAAGCTGAAGCTCCTGTGGTCAACAACTCTTCAATCTCTGTTGTAGCTGAGGTACACGCACAACTTGGAGACTGTAATAGTGGAAATGCAACCGGAGACATCAACATTCCACTTATAGCGGACTGTTTTGGGCCCGTTGAGGCCAAGGACTCTGAGTCTGATGAGGTTTCAAGAGCTGATGATAACTATGAACATCCGTTCAGAGACTATTTATAGTCTCTCATGTTTGGATGGATCATAAAGAAATTGAAAAATACCGCATATTGCAAGACATTGAAACACACTTTACTTTACTGAATGTGATAAGGGGATGGGGGCTTGTCATCCCTATTGAAAGTAAGTTTCAAGTTCAACAATCAAATATTTAGACAATATCATGTAGAGTGTCATGACAAACTATATTTATGACATGGGTGACAAAATATGTCCCGAGCGAGGGATATATAGAGAATCTCACCCAAGTGTCTTCTGATATCAAATATATTAACACAAGCTGATAAAAGTTATCCGAGGCTTGCCGAGGATATTTTACTTTTATGAACGAGTGTTGATATGTTTTTTATCAACAAACACGAGAGTGAGATTCTATCCATTATCTAAAATCATGTTCCATCATGTTTGCACTGCTCTGAAACTCCTAAAACAGTGATGCCATAGCATTGTGATGTCATCATGATAGTGACTACATTACATTGTGATGTCGTTGTGTTTATGACGTCATATCATAGTGACACCATTACTGATGATTCCAAAACGTGTGTGATGTCATATACTTGTGATGAGAGGGCATTAGATAGTATTTCGTCTTTCATAAGACGTTCTTATATAGACTAGATCTATCCATTTGTTTTTAACATAAATTAAAAGCGATGTCATGACATTTCAATCTGAAAACCGAGTGAATAACGATTTTGAATGATAAAAAAATAATTTCATCCTCATGACTTACTGTATAAGATATGACAAATATTACATATCATTACATTACCCTACCCCCGCCAGGGGCTCGGAAACTTTGTCTGCAGTAGAGAACTGTTCTACATGCAGTCAGGTTTGGTTGCAATGCTACACTGAATTTCAGCGCAGTACCACCCATGGTTGCTAGTTCCAGCCGATGCTCGCATGTTTCACCGCAATGCATAGCCACAATAGTGTTGCGGGCTTTCTCCCTGCCAAAATTACTAGCAGCCACGATATAAGTGAAATACTCTTGAAAGTGGCTATAAACCCCAGATCACCTCACATTACCTTTCCCGTTTGGTTATAGTTTTAAGATGTGATGTAGTTGCCAAACAAAGATTGTTTCAGTGCGAATGATTTAAACAATAAAAACATCATTAGGAACAAGTTATCCTACTACGAAATAATACATAAACTACGAAAGTGTACATATTACTTTTCAGGAAAACTGGCATGTGTATTAATAATTCAAATTCGTTTATATAGTTATAAGAATCATTACCTATCAACACTTATCCTAATAATGACTTATAAACAATACATGTATCTCATGAAAATGACAAAAACAGTTTCATGTTAATGAGTAAATAATGATATTATGTTCTTGGCAACCTGAAAGTGATAAACATCGCTTGTTAAACACAAGTTTGTGGGCTTCTTATTCACCCAGTATTTATTCTAGATTATGACTAACCTTCAGATCAATAAATATGCACGACACGGCTGCACTACACAGTTACGAGAGAACAAATACGTCTCTCAAATGTCACGTGTTGCTTCCTGTTCGTTTTCTTATTCCTTGTAACAAGTTAAAACAGTTTTCAAAGAGTAAACACAAATGGCCCTAAATCCACCTGCAACGAGGTGATTCAGCTTAAACTCATTGTGCTAAATAAACATCCAATTTTTGTTTGTTTTACACGTTCTCCTGGTGAGGTTTGAGTTGTATATCTTTGTTATTTCTACTCCGCGATAAATAGATTATACTTTCTCTAAATACTAGATTTAAATAATTGAATAAAGTGCAACAAACTCAATCACAAACCATATATGTAAAGATATTACGAAATAATCCTATGATCATGAGTTTTTAATCTATTTTAAATACTGAATATCATAATACTGAAACATATAGAATGCATATGGGTCCTAATATCTTTGCACGAATCCTTGTTATAACTACATACCAAGTACAATAAATTAACGAAATAAAACTCAGAATACTTCAGTTATAAAGAACTTGTTATCAAATTGGTCTATGGCATGAAAACTCTTGTTGCGCACACTAAAAAGGTATTACTAATTTACTAGTAAACTAGTAAGAGGGAAAAACCTTGTTCTTTCAAAATGTAAACAAAATGATTGTCAATACAGTTTGAAAACAAAACTGAAACAATCAACTTTGTGAGTTGTCCCGTCTTAAGTCTTAAGGGTTTTGAATTGGCGGTTATAGGATAAGGGATTTGTGGCTCTGTTAAATAGGGGGCATTTTTAAATGAAATAATGTTCCTTTGTAAGCAATTGTGATGTATTGATTTCTCCATTACTGACTATTTCGTAAAAAGGGAATGTTTTAGAAGCACCATTACTACATTTAGACATATGTTCACTAACTTTTTAGTGTCTTAAATGATCATCCTTTCTTGCTTGTGAACAGTCACTCTGTTTTTTGCAAGTTATTTGTTCGGGAAATGTATGTTAGGCCAAAAAAAAACAACATATATATAATGCGGGGGATTTAGTCGTTGGCTCCGTCTGTCCGTCCGTCCGTCCTTCCGTCTGTCTGTCTGTGATCACATTGTTTCCGGAGTAGAACTCGAAAACCGTTACAGCTAGCTCAATCATACTTGATTTATTGAATAGTCATAACATGTAGTTGTGCCTTTTTGGATTTTCAGCTTTCTGGAATTAATTTTTCCAGTTTCCCCGGAAACGCAACTAAGAAATGTGTTTCAAGAGCAAAACTCGAGCTGTTAACGAAACTTGGTATGTTGACTAATCATCACATGTAGTGTGCCTTTTGGGATTTTTTAACATTCTGGATTTGTTATTTTTCTGGTTTCCACGGAAACTTATCTTAGAAATGTATTTCCGGGACAGAACTCGAAAACGGTTTGGCCAAGCTTAACGAAACTTGTTATGTTGACTAATCATCACATGTAGTTGTGCCTTTTGATATATTCAACTTTCTAGATTTTTTTATTTTACCGGTTTCCATGGCAACACAATTTAGAAATGCGTTTCCGAAACAGAATTTGAAAAGAATTAGGGTCAGCTCAATGAATTTGTTTACATATGTGCCTTTAGGTATTTTTGAATTGCAGGGAGTTTAAATTCGATGACATTCTTCATTTCAACATCAACATTAATTTCTAAACTGTGTCTCACCAAGGAATGAAGCTGTTTTAATAATAATGGGGGGGGGGGAGATAAGCCTGATGGCTCTTGTTTTTATCACATGACAAGTTGATTTTGACATAAAAGTCTATACCATTCTCAAAAGTTGTTGTGTAGCCTTCTTTAAGATTCGGGCATGTTCTGCATCTTTTATCTTAACATTTTTCACACTATGTACATTTTGGTTACTTGTATATTTTGCATCTTTTCAAGTTTTTGGGCTGACCTTTACTTTTTATTATTTAAGTTTTATCTAAGATTTTTTTCAAGACGATTGTCCTGTCTCGCAATATCTAGAATATTGTGTAAATTAGGAACTCCTATGGGTAAAGGTCATTTACCCACAGGGACAAAGGGAGGAACATTGCCTCTGGTCTTGAGGTGAAGCAAAACGGATACAAATGGTATTAAATACCCCATGAGGCAAACCGAGGTATACTAGGTATACCCATTTGGAAAAATAATTGAAAATAGCTTATTTTACTCTAAGTTTATTGAAGTTGTTTATTTGATATGAATTATGGTTGTATTTGTGTTTTTAGTTTCGTCTCATTATTGGTGTTCATTATTGTTCTACATAACACGAACAGATCACAAAATACATACAATCTGTAATCATAACTATTTTTCTGACACTGACTCTGTTGCTGCTTAAAATAATTGAAATAAACAGAAATAATGAAGTCTTTGTCTCTTGCATTTAATTTACAATAATTAACCAATTAACAGCAAGAAACTTCTGCCTTTTGATATTGAATTCTCATCAAATACATGTATTGCAATTTCTATAAATTTACCCCGGGGGGTATAATACCCCCTTGGTAAATGTGCGGCATGTAAACCAAGCTATATATAACATGCTATATAGGACAAGCTTTAGCTCCGAGAAAAAGATTGAGAAACATGATCCCTTAATATATTAATGTTAAAAGTGATCAAGAAAGAACAATTCATAAACAATTCATGCTTTCCCTCTGTTGCTGTTTCCACAATACAATTCTTGAAGCTAGTGTTATAGACACGGTTTACAATATCAATTACATATATCTGTCATTATGATTATGAAGAAGCTTTTCCTTTACTAAAGACAGAAACGTAGCTTCCAATTCGCATAATCAATAAGTAAACAATAACAATCCATTACTTCAAGATGACAAGAAAGATATTCGATTTACCTTATCCCAAGTTGATTCACTCTGAGGTGGCTTTAGAATAATCAAAATGGCGCATGTCTTCCCGACCCCAATAACCACAATGACTTGCCTCAGTATACCCATAAACTGTGAGAGCTGATAACGGGTTCAGAGTCTAACTTGTTACATGTAATACAAACAGGTCGATAAGAGGTTCGGTTCGTATTGGATCATTCAGTCACGAAAAGGGACAAGTGTTGTAATGTCATGTTGTGATTAATGTATACGAGACAAGACCTTTATACTTACTATGCAACGGATAAGTTTAATCAATCAATTAATATTTATTTCAGTACTTGTAAGGCCTCAGGTCTGTAGTGTATTCATATGTAGATCACATCATTACGTTATTTTTCTTTAAAACAGTTTTTCTGGATAACATTTTATAATAGATATATATTGCAATATTCTGTAGTAACCGAGTATTGGTTTAATTTTGTTAACAATGACAATAGTTTGGTTATATCTTGGTAACTAAAATTGTACGATTTAAGATAGTTTGTGCCTAGGCTTTTATAAACAGGACAGATTAAGAGCAAATGCAGCTTATCTTCTCTCACTACTCACGAGCGTATTTCCAATCAATTGTGTTGTGTTGTGTTGTGTTGTATGTTGTGTAACGTGGGGTTAGGAGAATAGGCTTTTATAAACAGGACAGATAAAGAGCAAATGCAGCTTATCTTCCAGAGCATCAGATTACAAACTTTACATAAAAAACGGAAACAGGATAAAGTACTTCGAAGCTGTTTTATATAAACTTTTAAAAGATGACTCTCTGAGCACTTTTAAGATTTCCATATTCTTAATCAAGACCTATAGTTGATAACGACATGGATTCAGTCTGTAGATAAGTGTTTGTTCGTGATTGACAACATACATTCTGATTGGCAATTCTATTGTGCAAATGTGACCATTGTATATTTTGTTTAGAAGTTCTCTTATGTCAGTAACTCAATTCACATTTTCATTATATCAAACCATTTTTAGGGAATCTGTGAGGTGGCATATTTAATACATTATAAAATGTTTAATGACTCTAATTGAAGAATAAATGGATAATGGAAATCTGCCGAGTTCTCCATATACTAGCGTACTACATGTGCTTGGTTTCACACCTAGAAAACCAGTTTGGTGTGAACAAAGCAAGAGAGATGACTAGAGAATTAGAGATTATTAACCGGTGTGTCCGTATCATTAATATCATATAATAGGAGTAAAATTTTTATTATGCCAGCCTTTGTCTCTTTGGCCCTTTATCATATAATATCATAATAAAATAAAAGGGTTTAAACGAAAATATGATTCCTTCTAAAAATATGTTTGACCTAGATTTCGCTGAGTAATTTCTTTCACAATACACCAAGGTGAAGGTCATATTGTCGGCGATATACAGTAACTGTTGTTAACAGTCTAGAAATATGCTTTAATAAAATGATTTTTTCATTGTGATAGAACCGTCTCCTACAATCTATCAACAGTTTAAGTCTTATTTCCAGTGCACTAGCAAACATTTTAAAGAACATTTTACACAAAATTTGTATGAAGCGAATGTAAACGTCGCTACAACAGGGGAAGTAACTCTAAATACATTTTGAAAAGCTGCATTGTCATTTTTGTAATGCTTGTTTAGTTACGGTATTCTAAGACTAAACACTGATTACTTGTGAAGCTGGGTTAGTAACGTTTGTTACTACACTACAAGAAAATGTGTACTATCACTAGAATATGATTTGTTCTGCTGGTAAGTTGGTACCTGACACGATCAAAGTGGTCTAGGTCTATGTTACTCACGAAAATTTAAGCAGATCATTGTTCGATAGCCAGTATTGTTATATCGTTAATTTTTTTTGTAAACAGACGATGAAAATAACTTGAAATGCTTCGATTACAAAACTATTTCTAAAGGTTTACCCTGACGGATGTTGTTTTGTTATTCAATCAAAAAGAATACACAATACCTGATAACATTATCAATGCTTAGCGACCGGTTTGGGACTGCATGACATCACAACGTTTTGAGAAAAAAAAATCGTGTTTTGACCTAGATTGCATTTGCATTGCATCATATTTTAGATATCAGATAGCTTTATTGCATCGGTAACACCCTCCATTATATGATAAATATACATGAAGAAATAGGCTGTTTCATTATGTTGACTAAAGCAAGTCCATATCAATAGAGAGGCGAACAAGTTCTTCGTTATAGCACAACACCTCTCGAGAACATGAAGATAAAGTGTGGACCCCATGGTCAAATGTTATAGTGAATATGGTTGGGATACAAGCCCACTGCCGCTACTGTACAAAACAGTTGTGGTAAAGGTGCTATTAACAGTGTTATGATTTTCAATAAGCAATAGTTTATTTTAAATAAATGTAGGTTTTCTAGTTGTTTTCAATCCTAAATACTATTCATATATTTCACTCATTGTACATGAAATCTCGAGCCTCTAAATTATTTGTGAATTGACACTGTTAGAGTAAAGTAGGGAAATAATTTTGAACTGGGACAAGAAATACTATCATTATCTAATATTTTCAATAATGAAGGTATATTCTCTGTGTCATCTTTTTACCTTTACACTAGAAAATTGTATCTCTTTTGTAAATGTCTGATAAACTTTGAGCTTCTAACATACACATTTCAGTTGATGTCTTAACTCTTAGAGTTTATATCTTACAACTATATCTAACAAAGTTAAATTTATATCCTACAGCTTTTGTTGTCTTATAATTTTTAGTTTAATTCTTAAAATGTTTAGTTTAAACCTTAAAACGTTTCGTTCTGTCTTACAAATGTAAGTGTATATCATTCAAGTTGTGGTTCAGACCTTACAATTAATTGAAAATTAAAACCTTTTTTATCTGTGACAACTTTTTATATATCATACAACATTAAGCGTGAATCTTCAAATTAGTAGTTATGTCTAACGGCTTTTAGTTTATGTCAAACGATATTCATGTTATACCTTACAACGTTAAGTTCAGGTCTTATATCTTGTAGTTTATGTCTTACAGCTTTTTGTTTATGTCGTGCCACTTTTGCCCTTTTTAGTTAGTGAATAGGATATGGCTTTTCGCTTTCATTACACAACATTTCGCTTACATCTTACAATTTTTAGTTTATGTCACAAATTTAGGTTATGTCTGACAACTTTAAGTTACAACATTTAGTTTAAATCTTACAATTATTAATAAATGTCTAACATCTTTAAGTTTAAGTCAAACAATATTTCGTTTATACGTAACAACTTTAAATTAATATTGAACTTTTAGTTTATTTCTTATTACTTGTAGTCTTATATCTTACAACCTTTAGTTTATGTTTTTCACAACGTTAAGTTTATACCTTACAATTTAGGTTTATGTCTCACAACTTCTAGTTTCTACCACACAACTTCCAGTTTATATCATACAATTTCTAGTTTCTACCTTACAACTATATGTTTATGTCTTACAACTATAAATTCATGTCTTACAACTTCTAGTTTCTACCTTAAAACTTTTTGTTCAAACCTTACAACGTCTTGTTTATAGCTTTTACCTTCTAGTTTATACCTTACAACTAAAAGTTTATGTCTTACTCCTTTAAGTTTATATCTTATAACTTTAGGTTTATATTTCATAACTTTAGGTTCAAGTCTTATTACTTTTAGTTTATACCTCACAACTTAAGTTTTACGTCTTACAAGTTTTAGTTTATGTCTTACAACTCTAAATTTATATCTTACAACTATAAGTTTATGTCTAATAAGTTTTAGTATATGTCTTACAAGTTTTAGATTGTGTCTCACAACTTTAAGGTTATAGCTTACAACTACTAGTTTCTACCTTACAACTTCGAGTTTATGTCTTACTACTCTTAGTTTCTACCTTACAACTCTTAGTTTCTACCTTACAACTTTTAGTTTATGTCTTTCAGGTTTTAGTATTTGTCTTACAAGTTTTGTTTATGTCTTACTACTTTTAGTTTAAGTTTACAAGTTAATGTCTTAAAACTTTTAGTTAATATCTTCAAACTTTTAGTTAATTTCTTAAAACTTTTAGTTTATGTCTTTCACGTGTCAGTTCATGTCTTTCACGTGTCAGTTCATGCCTTACAGCTTTTGGTTTATGTCTTACAAGTTTTAATATATGTCTTATTAGTCTTAGTTTATATCTTACAGGGTTTAGTATATGTCTTATAAGTTTTAGTTTATGTCTTACAATTTTATTTTATGTCTTACAAGTTTTACAAGGTTTGGTTTATTTCTTACAGGTTTTGGTTTGTACCTTACAACTTTAAGTTTATGTCTTACTATTTTTAGTTTTCTTCTTACAACTTGTAGTTAATGTCTCAAAACTTTAAGTTAATGTTTAAAAACTTTTGGTTTATGTCTTTCACGTGTCAGTTCATGTCTTACAACTTTGAGTTCATATCTTACAAGTTTTAGTTTATGTTTTACAAGTTTTACTTTATGTGTTACGAGTTTAACTTTATGTCTTACAAGTTTTGGTTTATATCTTACAAATTTTAGTATGTCTTATAACTTTAAGTTTATGTCTTACATTTTTAAGTTTATGTCTCACAAAATGTAGTTTATCTCGAGAATTTTTATTTTACCTATCCACAATTGAAAATAACACATCTAATGCTGTGTAAAAGAAGAAAACAGCGAATTGCTTTTTCTTATTGCAATGAGATTCTAACTATACAACTTTGATTTGATGAAGAGAGTTTTCATTTCATCAAAGATTATTTCATTGATGATAATATTCACACAAAGTGTCATCACAAATATTCCACGAAATAATTTGATGTCATACAATATAAGGACTTGTGTAATATGATTTATGTTGGTTCGTTTCCAGCTGGTGCTCGCCTGTATTAAAACCTTGATAGAAGTAGAGATCCACAATACTGATAATACACGGAACAAAAAAGTTAGAGCTATTTGGTAAACTTTGAAAGCTAATAATAATGATATAACTATTCATTCATTAACATATCAAATGCAAATGTTACAGGATCCTTAACTTATTTTGTTAGGTATACTATCCAAAAGGATAACGGGTTTGCATCGGCATGCTATATAACACACTTTTGAATAGAAAATAATAGAATAGACATTTTAGAGAATAAACTCTCACAAGTAATGTATGATTATGGTGATACAAGTAAATTTGTGCTGTTAGGTGATTTTAATGCCAGAACTGGCAACGAACTTGATTACATTGTCAATGATGACATCAGCTATATTCCTGTTGGTGACGATTATTCACAGGACCAGTTCAATGAATCACGTTATTCCTATGATAATGTTACAAATGTGTACGGTAAATGTCTTCTTGATCTGTGTAAGTTAATGAACATCCATATTGTGAATGGAAGATATCTTCCTGATATTCCAGGAAACCTATCTTATATTTCAAACAAGGGCAGTAGCAGTGTTGATTATGCAATCATATCATCCGAATTGTTCACAGTTGTTGAGAGTTTTGAGGTAAAGGCTCGCACAGAATCTGATCACCTTCCGATAGTGTGTGTATTACACGATGTTATCAAGCCTGAAATTATCGCTAATGGTAATTTAGTATTACCAATTTTCAAATCTATAAGTTACAAACTCCGGGAGGAGCAAAGACAATCTTTTAATCTTCATATAACTGAAAACATAAATTTAGGATTTCTGGATGAATTTAGTTTATTACTTCACACTGATATAAATGCTGCTATCTCTAAGCTAACGTCACTACTCCAATTAGCAGGTGATCAAGCTGGAGCTGTGAAGTTTTGTTTACCTTCTAGCCGACGGCTACATCAACCTCCTTGGTTTGACCAAGAATGCAAAAAATTGAAGTGTGAAAAATATAGTCTTTTAAATCGTTTTCGACGGCATAATTGTCAATGTAATCTTGATGCTTATATGATTGCTAAACGTCTCTATAAAACGTGTATTAAAAAGAAAAAAGATAAGTATCTAGTTAATGCTGCAGAAGAGATAAAGACTGCAGCAAGAAATCCGGATTGTAAGTTATTCTGGAGTACACTTAAACGTCACATAACAAAAACAGTTGTTCATGAGAATATTTCTCCATATGATTGGTATCACTATTTTAAAGATCTTCTCGCTGGTAAAGAGAAAAACCTCTCTGACTTCGATAAAGTCGTTCATAATTTTGTCGTAAATTATAAATGTTGCAATTGTGAGGATTTTTCATTCTCTGACGATATACTGTCTACTCCGATCACTGATGAAGAGGTAATAAAATCTATCAACGAGCTAAAATGGAATAAGGCAGCAGGGCATGACGGCATCCCTCCTTCTTTTTATAAACCAGCCCTATCTTCATTGGTTCCCTATCTAAAGGATTTATTTAATACAGTGTTTAATAATGGCGCATTTCCTTCTATTTGGAATATAGGAATGATCATCCCCCTGTATAAGTGTGGGAATAAATCAGAACCATCAAATTATCGTGGCATATCTCTCTTAAACATTTCTGGCAAGTTGTTTGCTAATATTTTAGAAAGGCGTTTACGCGCCTGGGTCGATATAAATGAATTGATAGATGAATCTCAAGCTGGTTTTAGACCCGATTACAGCACAACAGATAACTTATTTGTATTGCAATCTCTATGTACAAAATACCTTTCCAAATTTAAAGGGCGTTTTTACTGCGCTTTCATTGATTTTAGGAAAGCGTTTGATGTTGTAGACCGTAAGAAGCTATTATTTATGTTACATACCAAGGGTTGTCACGGCAAAATGTATAATATTTTAAAAAATATGTACGAATCAGTCTCAGCTTGTGTTAGAACTAGCTCAGGTGTAACTGAAATGTTTGATACTTCAACAGGGGTGAGGCAAGGCTGTGTCCTGAGCCCTCTGTTATTCATCTTTTTTATTAACGAATTAGTAATTAACCTGTATGAATCTTGCAATTATGGAGTTTTTGTTACCCCTCAAATCAGAGATCTACTCTTACTACTGTTTGCAGACGATATAGCTATGTTTTCGTTTATGGTTAAATTAAATATCTTGGAAGCATTTTGTGACAAATGGGGTTTGGATTTAAACATGGAAAAATCTAATATCGTTGTATTTAGAAACGGAGGTATTGTTGCTAAAAGTGAGAAGTGGACATTTCGCGGCAAACAAATGAAGGTTGTAACTTACTATAAATATTTGGGCCTTTTATTCTCAAGTCGCTTAAATTGGTCTATGGCTTCCCAAAACCCTTGCCGCGCAAGCTAAGAAGGCATTATTTTCCATTTTTAAACTTTTTAAAGTAAATAAGTTTATTTCTTTTGATATTGCATGTATTCTTTTTGACTCAAAAGTATCGCCTATTTTGCTATATGGATCAGAAATTTGGGGAGAAACTATTTCGCAGTAATTGAATCTGTCCACTCATTATATTTTAAAAGATTTCTATCAGTTGGAAAATTTGCTGCTAATAAGGCCATACTTGGAGAAACAGGCCGGTACCATATCCATATCGAGAGTCAAATGAGAGTTATTAAATTTTGGATTAAACTTTTAAGAATGCCAGAGTATAGACTACCGTATCAATCTTATCAAATGTTATTAGCCTTAGATAATCGCGGAAAGCATTCATGGGCTGCTGGTGTAAGAAATATGCTGTTTGTCAGCGGATTTTCCTATGTATGGATTAATCAGGATGTTGGTGATAAACATTTATTTCTGGCAATGTTTAAACAACGTTTAAAAGATATTTTTATACAAAGGTGGTATGAATCACTTGACGCGTCCACCTATTTAACTCATTATTCCCATTGCAAATCAATATTTGGGCCAGAAAAATACATAAGTGCCCTCAATGATAAGTCTCTTTTAAGTAGTTTATGTAAATTTAGAATTTCGCTTCATTCCCTTAAGATTCAATCCTTTAGAAAGGATAATCATACTTTAAACGATTTAACATGTTCATACTGCTCCTCGGGCGAAACAGAGGATGAAGCTCATATTTTTTTAGTTTGTAAAGCCTTCTCTGAATGTAGAAATACATTTTTGAAATGTGTTAATGCCAATCCACAAACGATGTACAATCTGCTAAATTCAACTAATCCTAAAGTTATTTATGATGTTGCAACTTATGTGAAACAATTAATGTACAATATGAAATCTTATGTCAATTCTTTAAAGTCACGTGACCAACAACGATAACTGTAAATTCAACTGTACTTTGGGCCACCGAGCCTTTTATACTGAATAAACATGTCTATACTAATAGAAAATAATTCACAACAAACAACTCTCGCAAACATCCACATTGATGTGATACTGAAAATTGAAAGGGATTGAAAATATAACTACATGCATGTTAATTAATTGCATGTATTTCCGTATCCTGTTTGCATATGAAATAAAGATTTATACACAATAATTTGTTTTTCCATATATATTTTCCTTAGTTTCAAAAGTTTCATTCATGTCATAGATAAACAGGTCATAAACATTTACATAGGCACGTTTTCATATTTTTTAGTTTGAACATTTGCTCAATGTTTTACAAATAGGGTTTGAATGACATACGTTTATATCTGAATCAAACTTCGGTTTTAAAAATCAATGAAAAGCATTAATCTTACGAATTCCACCTTGCACCTACATTCGAACAAATACTCTGCTCTCACTTATGACAAACACTCAGTCATAGATATTTTCTTCTCCTTCTGTTGGTTTTCCTGGTTCCTAGGACTGCTGAGTCACCTGTTCTTCTAGTCTCCCCCCCCCCCTCTTCTTCCATCAACTTCATCATCAGTACAACAGAAAAATTGGATCTTGTAAAATATTATGCAATTCTTGGATTGAGCCTGCCCTCTGAAAATCATGTTGATGAACCTTCCAAAGGGTCAATGTACTGCGAATTTAGTTAGATTTTGAACATCAGGCATCCTCATTTTTCATTGCTTTAAACAGAACGACTTTCCACAGCAATTCTTTGTTCATATCAACATACTGGTGGGACTCGATCTAAAGTAACCAATTAACAGGCAATTCACTTAGTAGGAAATCAATATCGACCAACATCCACTTCACTGAAGGATAGAGTATAAAATGTATTGAGTTTTTACATAAAACATATTTTCATCGTTCTAAAATAAGTCTACAGGATTTGGTTATTTCATATACTCATTCAATTCCATTATTCTGACGTCAGCATAAGTATTATCAAAGATGTTATAAGCCTTATTGTTGAAATATTTTCAAATACCTACTTCATATAATTACACCATGTATCTATGTTTTAATTCCTAAAACTTACAGGAAAATGTTTTAAAATGAAAATATTTTTATCCAATTAGTTTATAGTTTGTCTGTTTATATTCTTTCATAATAGCTCAGATAAAACCTTTTTAAGTCGTCTTTAGTAAAATTCATTGCAGATGTATAATCTGTTAATTCAACAGATGAAGTACAAAAATGTATCGTGAATGACATCTCACATGATAAAAACTGACACCTGATAAGCAATGTGGTTGCTGTAAAAGGCATAGGATTGTTTTCAAATTCGATGATTTTCTCAATCATAAAGAGAAAAAGTTTTTCAAATTGAATTGGAAGCGCAAAATGATATGACATCAAATCCGTCCATGAAGGCAAAACTTCCAGAACTTCTTCTCACTAATTCGGCACCCATGATGTGAATTCGAATCAGAATACAAAAATATAAAATGTTGAACTCATATTTATACTGTACACGTCGTGATTATGATTTCTATAGACATATTTTCATATAAGATGATCTAATTCGAGGATGGATGTGTGTAGGCATAAACGATATCTGTTGGTTATACAAAATTGCAATTTTTTTTTTAAAGTTGCTTCAATTGTGTAGTGGGTGGGTATATCCCCTCCGCCATCCTAATTTGTTTAAGACATCAGAGTACTTGTTTATTTAAATACAGAGCAGGGTACATTGTTTTAGCAAACATGTTTGAATAGAAAGTGTGAGGGAGGTTGAAGTGCGTGGGGTCTCTTTTCTGCTAACCATCGAAATTATTCAAACATCGCAATTCAGAATGTGTGTCAATGAGATGGAGCGTTTCAATATTATGCATATCTCCGTTTGTAATAACCGCTATCAAGTAGTGTAATATATGATAACTCTCATGCAAAAATCATTAAGTTCTAAGGTCTGGTTTTTGAGCTATGTGCCCTTGAAGTTGGCGATTTTGCGATTTTGGTCAACTTTGAAAGGTCACAGTACAAAAAGTATTACGGTTAGGTCTTTCAACTTTAGGAATTCGAATGGTAGGTGGGTGGGGTCGGAAATTGCCAAAAATGCACTAAAACCAAGATGGCAGCCAAACCACGTGACCTACGAATTTGCCATGATTTGTTTTTTTCCATTTTTTTTAAATGCGCATCTTTTAAAAAAAAATCAGGTCTCTAAGTTCATTTTGAAAAAAATTCCCATGTTAAAATTTTAAACTTTACGCCTACATAGGCGAAAAATGACTGAGCCGATTTGGCCCAAAAGCTTAACTTGGCGATTCCAGGGTAAGGTCTACAAGTCTGTATAATTTGGTATCATTTGCTTGTGCCGTTTTGGCTAAAATCGAAGCAAAAGTTTCGTGGAATAATAATAATAATAAAACACGCCAATAACAATAAGGATTCAGCCTGAATGGCTGAATCCTTAAATATAGTTGCAAAGCAACAATGACAGGATTCAGCCAAATAATTTCAAATTCGAATCCAAAATCATAATGCATAAAAAGAGATATTTCATGCCATTTAACTGTAATGTGACCAAACTATGTTCTACCTAAGCAAAAGAATAACAAGTTCAATCTGCAGTTTGTTGGCTGAAGGGGATTTGAACCCTAAAAGTTAGCACTCTGCATTCAAAGGCAAAAGCTCTACCACGAGACCACGGAGATCGCTAAAGATTGAATGCAATTTTAGCACTAAGACTTTGGGTTCATGAAGGCAAAACAAGAAATCTCGCATCCAAGAAGGAGTTCATTGACGTAGTAAAAATGTTGTGTTTGGATGTTGCTTTTGAGCGTTTTGAGCTTTCTGATGTGTTGTTTGAGGTCAGAGCATGCTTTTGACCATTTCGAGCTCTTTGATGTTGTTTTAGGTGGAAAATACGATGTCCAGCGAGGCTAGCGCTATTTTTAGTAACAGAACGTAGTGGCTACGTCTTCCCGTGTCCTGTGGCGAAATGCATGGATTTAGTGACCAAAATCGAGTGTACACGTCTTGACTGCGTGTTTGCATCAAATGTCTACAAGCACAATCTGTAGAACATGCGGCCGGGAGGAAATGCATATTTCAACGTTCAAGAGGACGACAGGCATTTTGGAAAAAAAAGTTAATCGAGGACGTCACACCCTTGCCAGTGGAATCTGCCGAGCACATAGGCAGGAATCAGGACGGCCTCCTATATCTATTGACCAAGAGCCTAAGAGCCCAAGGGCTGATATTGGCCGTCATTACCTCCAATGTGCATTTATAAGTTTAGACCAAGAAAAGGCCTTTGACAGGGTCTCCCATAACTATTTGTTTAAAGTACTGGACGCTTTTGGCTTTGGTCCAAATTTAAAAAAGTGGGTAAAAATTTTATACACGGACATTTCTAGTGCAGTCATTGTAAATCAGCACATTTCTCAACCCTTTTCAGTAACCAGGTCAGTCCGGCAGGGGTGCGGGCTTTCCCCCTCCCTGTACGTTTTAGCACTAGAGCCTCTGTTAGATAACATTCAGAAGAGTAAAGAAATTGTTGGTATTAAATTACCAGGTTCAAGCGATTCAGCAAAGATATCTGCCTTTGCTGATGATGGACTGGGATTTTGTACAACTGATGCTTCGATTCGGACACTTTTAAAAATGTGTACAAGCTTTGGCAAAGCATCGGGGTCAAAATTAAATTATTCTAAAACAAATGGCATATTTATTGGGAAATGGAAAACTAGATCCGACCATCCCTTCGGAATATCTTGGATTGACCAGTCAAAAATCTTAGGTGTAATAACAGGCAACAATGTTTCAAGTGATGATAAATTTTTCCCTGTACTATCTAAATTTCGTAAAGTGTTAAACTTGTGCAAAGGGCGTGCACTTTCTATTTTTGGGAAAACAATAATGTGCAATATTCTGGGTTTGGCTAAATTGTGGTACCGTGGAGCAGTTATCCCAATTTCAAATAACTATGTCAAACTCTTTCAGAGGGAGACTTTTAGATATATTTGGCATTCCACTGCTGAGCCTATTAGGCGCTCCGTTTTGTATAAATCTACTCTAGAGGGAGGGTTGGGGGTTACACATATACTTTCCAAATTGCAGTCCATGCAGCTAAAACATGTACAATCTCTTATTAAAGGTAACTCAGCAAAGTGGACCTATTTTGCAAAATACTGGCTAGGCCTCTCTCTACGGCGCTATCGCTCTGATTTTATGTCCCTTCTTTCACCTCACTCAGAGACGATCCCTTTATTCTACCAGCAATGTTTTTCGGCTGTAAAGTTGTTCGAATCCCTCTCTCATAACCCGCTGATAGAAATGGTTAATTTTTTCACTAAGCAGTTCTACAACTGCCTTCTTTCAAAAATTGTAGAGAACAAAATTGAAAAGCTATATCCACGTATTAATTTTGCATCTGTTTGGCGTAATTTACATCACAGTTTCGTGGATAACATTCCAAAATCTGTCAATTATCGTCTCATCTTCGACTCTCTTCCTCTTGGCTATCGATTATTTTGCCGTCACATGGCGGTCTCTCCTAACTGTGTTCTTTGCTCTACTTCCATCGAAACTTCCGACCATCTTTTTATATTCTGTTCCTGTGTGAATGTGTTGTGGTATGTTGTCTTCCAGTGGTTAAGTATTCTCTCTAACGGCCTTGTTGCCAAATCCCATGAAATTATCCGTTTCGGACTTGTTCCAAAACTTCCAAATTCTCACCATTACGCTGTATACCTACTTTCTTTGGCAAAATATTCCATTTGGCTTACCCGTAATTTGAATAAATTCGAACACAAACGGCTCACCGGGGAAGACATTGTCTCACGTTTTAAAAGCTTCCTTAAAACACGTATTCGGGTCGACTTCTTTCGTTTTCCGTCTTATGTTTTTGCTCAATATTGGCTTTCATCATCAATCTTCTGTACAATTATCAACAATAAACTTTGCTTCCTTTTCTGAATGTCAATTGCCTTTAACACATAATGCTTGTATGTTTTTTGTAACTCATTTGTATCTGCACATCTGCACATCTGCACATGTTATTTTATTCCTCTGTGTATGCACCTCTGCGCATGATGCTTTATTCTTCTCCGCTTAATATATGTAATTTAATTTCTTGTATATGTACATTTGCGCATGTCTGTGTATTTTCATTGTTTATCCACTTCAGCGCATGCATATGTTGTGATTTTTCACTCATATCTTAAATTCATGCACCCATTTTATGTTTTGGTACTGACCACGTATATTCATCTTTTCATGTTGACCTTATATTATACGCTCGCCTCTCATTTATGCCTTTCCCCTCATCTATATCTTCACTATCTACTCTTCTTTAGTTTTCAATATGTCAGGGTCACTACCCCACCCAACTGTGATATTTTCTCTCAGGGGTAGTGACCACCCAACTCTCTGTCCAAGTTTGTGCCGGCATTTTTATTTCATTTAGTCGTTCTTCTGAATAAAGCTTTATTATAAAAATAAAAGCCGTCATTATGCCCTTTTCGTTAAGGGAAGGTACATTTGCTTGTACCTACGAACCCACCTGTGCCTTTGGTCTTGAAAATAAATCTCGACCATAAAGGCTTTCAAAGTGTGTTTAGTCCACTTGCACAATTTATTGTCAGTCCCAAACAAAGAGTTTAATGACAATATGAAGAGCTTTTCTTCACATAGCTTTTTCTTCTAAAATGAGTATTGTTGAATGCACACAATTTCATTGTTATTGAAATGTATCAAATCTATCAGTGTAAAGTTTTTTGGGTTTTTTTTTGCCTTAAAATTAACCGACGGCACTCACCGTGCAGCATTCCTATCTGCCGAACCGTTAGAGACATTTCAAAATTGATTTTACCATTGTTTAGAGGAGAGATTTGTCTTTTTTGCATACATTGTTTCTTGATGAGCATGGAAGAGTAAAGAAACGGTGAGCGATGCGATATCTGCCGCAAATAACACATTTTCCATCCAAATTAGCAATCCCCTTGCGCCCTCTATGCATGTACCTCCCGAACCATTAAAGATATCTTCATATTTTTTACACCAGTGAATAGAGGAGAGATTTGTCTTTATATGCATACATTATTTTTTTATGAGCATGAAAAAGTAAAGAAACGGTGAGCGATGCGACATCTGCCGCAAATATCAAGCTTTATCTAAAAAAATTAGATAATTTAGCTTATGAGTCATTTACTGTGAACAATTTTATAATGAAGTACTACACAAAAGGTTTTTATCTTCAACAAGCGTAGCCATCGATGTATAGTATGTTTTCCTAATGTTTTATTGTCAATGAAGTACAATTTTTCAATCATTCTTATATCAGAATCCTTCAAAACGCAAATAGGATTGACCACATTCAAATGCTCCGAATTTCAATGTAATGTTTAATCTAATTTTAATGAGTTTTATCGCAGATTGTATGATCTTTTGGCTTTCTAATGGGATATAGAAAAATCCATTATCATGTGTCATTAATTGGCACTGAGTATTCAAACATAACCACTAAAACATCAATTTTCCAAAATGCAAACTTTGACCCTTCCTCCTGACCGGACATGACTGTTCGCGAGCGATTTTATTCTTTTATCTGAAAGACCTTGCTCGTGTCTAACTCTCATGCAAAAATCATCAAGTTCTCAGTTCTGGTTTTTTAGTTATGTGCCCTTAAAGTTGGCGATTTTCAGATTTTGGTCAACTTTGAAAGGTCACAGCACGAAAAGTATTAAGGTTAGGTCTTACAACTTTACGAATTCAACTCTACAATACTGTAGCTACATTCAGTATGAATTTCAGCGCTGTAATGCAAGTATCTTCAGGGAAGAAGATTGTCAAAGGCGGGTGGGGTCGGAAACAGTGAAAATTGCACTAAAAGCAAAATGGCGGCCAAAGCATGTGACCTACGAATTTGTCCTGATTTCCTTTTTTTCATTATTTTTCATTCCGCTTCTTTTAAAAGAAAATTAAGTCTGTAAGTGCATTTTGAAAAAAAATCAATGTTAAAAATCCCAACTTTGGGCCTAGCTTGGCCATTTATGGTTGGGCCGAATGGAGCCAAAAATAAAATGGATCATCTGCATGCCAAGGACTATCTGCACAGAAAGTTTGACGGTCCTAGCTTTAGCCGTTTTTGCTCCACCGTGACCACAAAAATCGTGAAATAATAATAAAACACGCCAATAACAATACGGATTCAGCCTGAAAAGTTGAATCCTTAATAATAAAAAAAACTTGAAGAAAACGGATAAAAACAATAGGTCTTCCAGACTTTGTCTTGAAGACCTAATAATAATAATTTAATTTTAGTTCATGTATCCACGCATTCAAAATTACAGTGAACATTCGCTGCAACGCAGCTGTAGGTCGGCTGTGACACGGCTTACTATGTTAAACCGGTTGGCGAAATTGTTACCTCTCTCGCAGTGGTGCGTTTTGGCGGATCTAATCAACACTGTATGGGAAAAGGACCTGATTAGATTGTTTTAAAATATTTAACTGAAAAGGTACTTTATTCATATGATAACATACTTATAAATACTGATGAAATGCGACTTCTGATCATTGATTGATATGAATGAATAGTTGAAGAATGTCCATAAAGCTAACATGTTCTGATTTTAATTTTTGTGTGTAAATATCAATCTTGAAATGTTGTTCATTTTAAATTGAAGCCTCTTTGTTGTCTTTACTAATTAAGTAATATCTGTTATGAATAGGCTAACCTGAGTTTTGTTTAAATTACATGCGGGGTGTAATTCATTTTAAATTAAAGCTTCATTGTTAACCTTAACTAAAATACTGTACATCACTAACCGCATGAGTTATATGCACCGGAACTTTGGCTTGAAACGTATACACATTCGATGTTGGAATGTTATTCAAATTTAAAAAAAACTGTTCTTTGTTGATCCGACTAGATATTTTACATTCCTGTCCGCGTTAGCAATAGGTATGTATCTAAATACAGAGGAAATTTATGGAATTCTTATCAAAGGAATTTAAAAGGAATCTAGGAATTTGAACCTCTCTAGGAATTTGAACCTCTTTAGCAATTTGAACCCCTCCAGGAATTTAAGCCCAGAGCCTTAGGGCATGACCGTCATGCATTATGCCCCCAAATACCTGAAATCTAAATACTTCACATTCCTATCTGCATGAGTTATGGAATGCACCCGGATACAGTAGCCCTAAATTCCAGAAGCTACATTCCTAGTTAGCCCTAACAACTCCTTATGTCTACTGTGGAATGCTTTTGTTTAAAGAAATGTATTCCATTGTCTATAAGGTATTTCCTTTGTCTGAGTTGTAGAAGGGACTTTCTTTCTACTAATATTCATTGCTTAGACGGAGAGAGATGCGAAATCGTCTCTGCAAGTGTGACCCACCTGGAATAACGAGGGAAACTGTTAGTTTGGTTTGATCACTGTTTACTCGAACGAAACATTGCAGAAGACACTCCCAATGTAATACAAGACAACATATTTACATGAATGTCCATGGACATATGCGCAACGGATAATTGTTTATAAAGTTTAAATATTTGTAAAACAAGGTTCCTTTCATAAAGGGCGATGGCAATATCAATATACAGCAGTGACAATGTGGCCTGGTTTATCAACAGCTATTGATGGTCCAAACACAATTTGGAAAAATCTATAAATACCTGACAAGAAGGGAATATTTACAACATAAATATTTCTACAATAGAAATTCAAGTTTGCATTTAATTTATCAATACTTTGGAGTTTTTGGTAAAGGAAATATTTATTAATGAAATATTTCTGCAACATGAATTAAATTTTACATGATGACGATCATAATTAATTTACCAAAAATGTTCATTTAAAATAAAGGGAATATTTAGTACATAAATATTTCTACAATAGGAATTTTATTTGACATGAAGTTTTTAAACATTTTGTAAAACAGTTGGTTCATTGAGAAATATAATGGAAATATCAAAAATATCCTTTACAGTGTCAGGAAAATGATATCCTAACTTTATATTTAGTCAAAATAATCATAATATACACCGATTATCTCCCTTTGATACTAAAACTGTACAGTAGAGGTATTTTACAGAAGCTTCCTTGCCTAACTTATTCAGGTTCAGCAAAAATTGTGATATGAATAATTGATTTACACATCAGTGAAAAGTAATAATACTGCAGAAGAATAGATATTCATAACATATTAATGATATATTTACTCTAAAAAGGGTATTTACATAAAAGAGCATACTCGCCGAGTGGCGGCAATATACACAGCAAAGCAACGTTGTAGCAAAATCTCAATATTTTCGGTAAAAGAGCTTTACATCATAAAACCTATATATCTTTATGTTCTTAAACTTGTTGCATGAAAGTGTACACAACAATTGATGTAATAACGTTATAAATACCTGGAATAACGAGGGAAACTGTTCGTTTGGTTTGATCACTGTTTACTTGAACGAAACATGGCAGAAGAGACTCTCCAGCCAATCAGCGGTCTGGATTTCTATAGGCGTAATAGTCCCAGAGTTACTCACCTTGGACCGTTGACAAGAACGGTAGTCAATAGAATAAATAATAATGTTTTTTATGTCTGCTATATTTGTCTGGTACCAAACATGATAATATTCTTACAGAAGCTGCGATCGGCAGGTCGGTATGGGAAAGCTTGACCCAGGTCACGTGACCTGCTGTCGGAAAATTGCTTATTGTCCCATTTAACATGCCTTTCTATCAACTTTTGTGTTGTTTTAATCTATTTATGATCATTTGCTTTCCGGTTTAACTAATATTCACAAGTGGACAGGTGTGAATCATTACAGAATTCTTACAGATTTCCAGAATTAACCGCTACCATTTTGATAAAATATTAATATCATTAGAAACCGCTAGCCCATCGAAGGGTGTCATATTGTTGCAGTAACCATAACTGAAATGTTGTTCAAAAGGCACTCTGTGATTGGCTGGAATTTTATCGCACACCATCACGATAAAACTATACCATTGGCAGGATAAGAGGTTACAGCACCCAGGTTTGAGTGGGTTTTTCACCCAGGGTATGAAAGTGGAGCGTCAGCGTAAGAGTTTATAACACGTGTATAAGTGAATTTGAAGTCGCCAAAGCTGTCTTGCTCACCAAAGTGAATAAATTTCCTGGAAAAGATTATATTAAAGCTGAAATCACAAATTTAAAGCTTTTATATAAAATGCTAAACATCATGTTTAGAACTGGTGGTTTGAATCGAATTTGTATGGTTTTCCTGGCATAAAAAAAGTATCGCTCAAACGCACATGCGTTTGCGGAATGTCACTAATTACGTGTGTTTTGCGTTCTGCCCGATGAAATGAACATCTCGGCTGATGGACAGCATGTTAGAGCTCTTTACAGGCACAATAGATTTACAGCTTGCAGTGAGAGGACGCGAGTCGTGTCCTGTCTGATAAATAGAGAATCTCACCCAAGTGTCTTCTGATATCAAATATATCAACACAAGTTGATAAAAGTAGCAAATATCCGAGGCTTGCCGGGTGTTGATATGTTTGATATCAGAAGACACGAGCGTTAAATTCCATTTATCATCCAAAATCATTTTTCATCACATTAGCATGAAAAATGTACACCTTTGAACACTGCATAGCCCTAAAACTCCTGAACGAGTGATGTCAAAGCATTGTGACGTCGTTGTGTTAATGATGCATAGGATTGGGACATCATTTGTGATATCATGTATTTCTGATTACAGGGCATTGTTCAAAATCTCCTGCCAGGAGATATCGCTTAATCTTCCACAAACGATATCTTCTGTGGAACACAGTTATGGGTGATAATTACATGTATTTGTACAGTCTTCACAGTAAGACAATGAATTTATAGATTATACAGATTTTGACTTTATTGCGTTATTAAGCATTTACAGAACAGATATGTAACATTTAGGGAAGTTTTGTATAACTTTGAGTTCTTCAAAATGCATTCTTCGTCTGGAATGGAATTTTAACCCGATTCCAAAGTCAGGGATAGGTGACCCAAGACTCCTGACAAGCTACAGAGGTGTTACATTGCTGTGTGTACCTTATAAGATTTAAGTTCTTAACATCGGGCTGAATATTTGGTTATAAAATAACTTATTTTACAGAACTGCAGAATGTATTCAGGAAGGGGCGCTCTTGTCAAGATCACTTTCAATCCTTCACAAAAATATCATATAACCGAAAGATGTCCAGGTTTTATCGATATGAAGAAAGCATTCGACTCTGTGTGGTATAATCCTCATCTTCATCTGGTGTGAATCTTGTGTGGTATAAATTAGAAACCAGTTTGGAATTCAAGGACTGTTTCTTAATGCCATTCAATACTTTTATGTCCAGTGTTGTGTTTAAGTCAATACAGAGAGAACAGAGTGGTTTAATGTTTGAAAGACTGTCGATTTGTCCTTGGTGTGAGGAGAAATAATGCGAGGCGATAATGGATGGAGAAACCAACAGACAAAGATACAAGTTTAAGTGTTCAGATGTTTCATAAAACCATTACATCAGATCCAAACTCAATAACAGGAATCAATCACAAGTGGTCAGTTAGAGAAAATCATCGTGGGATACAAGGTCAAGAAGCTTTCTGTAATCAGTGATGAACGTATTAATGATTATTGCAATAATATCTCAGTGTTTCTGGACCTTGTGTTACAGGAATGAGATAAAAGAGACAGATACGGCTTGTATTCAGATTTCATTGAAAGACTCTGTAACCTCTGTGACAAGAAACCAATAGAAGATGAATCCATTTTGTTGTGAAGTGTAGTTATTTTGATAACACTAGACTACCCCTGTAAAATGCTGCTTAGCAACAAAATTATAAGTTTAAGTTATACGTGGATTGTCAAGTTTTTGTGGGGCTGCAAACAAACGATTGAATATAATATTATATGATTGAGGGTGAGATACCCCGTTTTATCAGTGAAATAAACCCTCTATCTGGCTACAGTGGCGATAACCTTTATCGTCACTTTACTGTGTTGTTATAAATTTTATCATCACTCGGGTGACGTCAAGTTCAAGACTTTGACGTCATGTAACAATGGTCTGATTTCATGAATTCTCATATTAGGTCACACTGTTACCGCGGTGACGGGCTCTGTCAAGCGCCCGCTCAACATGAAATTGGCCTTTTTGGACGTTAATAGGAGTTCATCATATAATAATTAGAATATCTGTCAATTCTTGACAAATACCATGTTTATCTCATCTCGTGAGGTAGAAAAGTTTGTACATTACTTAAACTAATATTACCTAATTACCTAATTAAAACATAATGACATAATTTTTTATTTAAGTAAAAAAGTCGAAAGGGAAGGATAATTGTCCTTTAATTGGATGTACTTTTCAATAGCATATACCCAAATGATATATATATATATGCTTAACTTGTTTCAGACCCTATCAAAAGTGGGATAGATTGGATTACTCCACCATATTAACATCATTTGGCTTCAGAACAACAGATTTGTGTTCTGGGTCTGATGAGCGACAACTGACAGAAAACATGAATTCCAGTTAGAAGGATGGATCGGGGGACGATGGTCGCCTTACAATGATATCATCACACCTGACAGGGCGGCTATATGATGAATAAAGAAAACATCAATTCCAGTTAGAAGGATGGATCGGGGGACGATGGTCGCCTTACAATGATATCATCACACCTGACAGGGCGGCTATATGATGAATCAGCTGCGAATTAAACACGAAAACACATTATTGACATCAAAATACAATTTTAATTATGTCGATGGGGATACATGGGAAACTATTGAAGGCAGTGTGCGACAAGGGTGTAAACTGTCCTCAACCCTTTTCTAGGTGTTTATAACTGACTTGGCAAAGGAGATAAATAACCTGCAGTGTGGTGTAACCATTGATGCGGATATGTTATCTTGTCTAATATATGTTGATGATATCGCATTAAAAGCGCCTGATAAACTATCTCTCCAGAAGATGCTGTATGTTTTATATACTTGGTGTAAAAAATGGCGTCTCAATGTAAATCTTGATAAAACAAAAGTAATTCATTTTAGGTGAAAATCGGATGTTAGATCTTCTTATGTTTTCACTTGTGGTGATGATATCATTGTTTATGACTCAGTTTACCGTTATTTGGGATTGTCCCTGAACGAGCACATGAATATGCACCTAACTGTAACTCTCCTCACCTGAAGTGATTTTTATAAGTGCCAAGACCTGCAAAGCTATTTTATCTACCCGTAGAGACTTTTTATTCCATCGATAAGTACTTTACCCTTACAAATATATTTTATGGCAATTCTCGTACTTTTATGGTACAATTGTGTATGTATAATCCATTTTAATTGCACTTTATACTCTTCTTATTTATATATTCTTAATGTTCATCTATACCCTACGTATTTACATTTCATGTGCTTATATCTATTTGTGTTATGTATACTATCTATATTCTAGTGTAATTTAGTGTATATATATAGTCTCTCGTAACCCATTTTTGGGTGGCTCGATGTAATTTTTATGCACATTTTATACTTGTATTTTAATGATTGCGAGGTGAGACTCGAATAAAAAATCTGTCTGTCTGTCTGTCTGTGTAAATCCGCCAGTAGGGCGTTGTCCGCATTATACACAAAGTTTATTAACGCTGGAGGAATGTCTTATGATGTTTTTACAAAGTTGTATATGTCTCTTGTTGAAACTGTATTGTTTTACGGTGCTAGTATTTGGGGTATTAATAAATATAGAGAAGTACAAGTAGTCTAAAATAAGGCATGTAGATTATTTCTTGGAATTGGTAAAAATTCCCCTGTTAATGCAATAAGAGGAGATATGGGTTGGTTCTCTGTAAAGAAATTGAATGTTATCATTAGACTTAAATTTATGTCTAACAGTCGGATGTCAAAAAGAGGATTTTATAGGATTTTAATGTTGTTATCCAATTATAACTGTGAATTTTGACTGTTTAATAATTGGGGCTCAAAACGTTGTTTAAGTTTTATAAAGGGTATACTTAAAAAACAAGATGTTGATATTTGGCAGGCTTCTTTGTGGAATGATGTCGGAAAAAAATTGCGCACCTATCGCTTGTATAAAACACTCCCATTGTTAATTTTTTTGTAAATTAGTTTATGTTTAGAGATCATCGTCGTATTTTATCCAAATTAAGATGTTGTATTTCACCCTTGTTTATTAAATCCGGATCCTCTTTTACAAAGGCATTGTAAATATTGTGTTAAAAGTGCACATAGGGTTGAAGTTGAATTCCATTTCTTAATAAGATGTAATCTTTATGATGATTAAAACGTAATGATGCTTTTTATGATTTAAATGATAATGAAAAGTTTGTTTTTCTAATGAATCAAAGCACCTTGCAAACTATTTTAGCTTCTTCGAATTTAAATATGTTTAATAGAAGAAAGTTGTTATTGATCTGATTGAGTTAGATATTATATATTCAAAAACATGTATTTATTAACAACAAAAGGTGTTCTTTTAGTGTCTCATAAGCCATTTGTGGCTCGACGCATTGTTTTATAAGGTGTATCATGTTTTGTATATAAATGTGATGATGCGTGTGACACTTTAATAAATACTTTACTATACTACTACTACTACTAAAAGATAATTAAATAAAAGAAAGATATTAAATGAGAAAACGTGTTTATTAACAAATAAAAATTATATACAAAACAAACTGCCTGCCACAACAACAATTTTCAATACTTTCATCTGCCTTATAATTAGGCAAGGCAATTTACACTAGGTTCCATTTTAAAAGTAACAAATACGTCACCAACCACCTGAACATAAAAAAATGGACTGTATATAATATAAATTAGATTTATGTTAACACAATAAATATCCAAAATTTGTATAAATAAGAGCAAATATTTAAAAATTTAAACAACAAATAAGTTTGATACAATCATAGTTTAAAAAGTTGAAAGGATGTCCATAAACATAAAACAATAAATTTGTTTCTCAAGATGAACAAAACACTTCTCTCCTGTAAAAATCTGATATGCATGTCCAGGAAAATCAAAACAAATAAATAAAGTCTTCATCAGGCACAATTATTTGCTTCATTTGCCTCAGTTATACATTGGGGGAGTTACGATACCTGGCACACAATTTGAATGCTGTTGTATGTGTACTATACGAACTGATACAAGATCTGATTTTCACGGATACTCTTTATTCATATAAAATTGAAGAATCATGTTCGCTGGAAAATGAAAAATATTAAAAACAGGCTTGGATTTAAATAGTTAAAGGTATATGAACTAATTGGTTGATGATCACATAAATTGTGCATTTGTCAAAGCTTTTTCACGTGATCGTGTTAGGTTACATAATCTTACCAAAAATTACATTCTTTATCAGTAATATAAAAAGAAAAGAAAGTTTTTTAAAAAATTGCAAAGTCCAATGTCTATTGCCTAAGGATTGACAGATGCTGTTATTGAAAAGAGAGAATTAGTAAAGCCAGAAAGCAGGAAGGTCTAGAAACTTGTCGTGAAAGGAAGGTAAGGTTAATGCATGGAAATGATTCAGATATCAGATTATTGTCTCTCACGTTATGTAACAATATAGCTTTCGAAATTACGTTATATTTTTATGACAGAAACCTGAAGGCCCAAGCCAAAGTCATTCAAGGATACAGAGATGACATTAAACTGTGCAAATGTGCAAATGTAAACTGACAGAGGGAAATTGGTTTATTTCTTTTAAATAAGACAAAAACTAGAATCAAGATATCATTCTTAAAGTGAACATAAATAGTTAGTAAAATAAAAATAATTTGGCCCAATTCTATAGCGCAATTCAGTGTTGTCTGAGATTTGTTTTCATGGGCGTATATTATTAAAGCCATTAGCAATGCCAATGTTGATAATTGTTAACTTATTAAACAATATATATGTATAAAAAGACTCTAAACTATATCTGATTGAAAGCACTAGTTCATAATATGATCATGACAAAATATAATCTTGGGGGAAAAGATACAATATTTACTTGGGTTGTGGTATAATAAGATTGTTTACCATCCAAGTAAAAACTTGTAAATAATATAAATATATTCATACATACAAAAATAGTTGATGATTTCGTAGAAATAACAAGTAAACAAGTAAATAAGTAAACTGTTCCTACGGTCACGCTCTAAGTCAAGGTAAGTAACTATGTAACACAACTTACATGAAAGTTACAGTTCTACATACGAACACACTATCATAGAGCAGTATATTTGGTTAAGAGTTCATATTGTCTGATCATCAAGCCCATCTTCCGAACGCATCGGGCGAGATATTCATTTTTCCAGAAATTCATATTCACCCTTGCGACAACTCGACGGGAAAGTTGTGACAGGAAGTAGCCTGATTATTGAGCTATGGTGTAGGCCAATCAAAAGCGAGGATATGTTTCAATTGAGCACACAAAACTGTAATAAAACGATGCGATTTCTAAATAGAAACTGAGAGATACAGCCTTATTCTATGCAGTATTTTGGTGACCTATATTCACTCATAGTTTTTATGACTGTTGTCAAAACGTTACTAAGGGATTAATTAGAAATTAAATTTCGCTTCGCGTTCGAGATGGACTGACGCAAGGGACGTAACTCTGTTTGTCCTACAGGGGGCGCTGATAGAGTCACAACTTTCCCGTCGAGTTGTCGCAATTCATGTGAACGTTGTTTATTGACTGGCCACATTTAAAAGATATTGCTACAGGGAAACTTACAAATGCATAAAAGTTTCATAGATATGAACTCCCTCTAACGCTACTCTGTCGGACATGTCACCTGCATCAGATCGGAATATATGTAACTTCCTCTTAATCTGAACAGATCGAATGACAAAATACTGCAACTAGATAACATAAACTTTGATTGTTAGATGAGGGGGTTAAAATATAAATGTGATCAGTCAATCCGAAGCAAATATTTATAAAAACAAACTCAATTTAAACCATTTAGAGACATTAGGTTACAATGTTTTATGACATATTGATAGGTTAGGTGAGTTTATATTTCACCCCAACAACAAAATATTTCAGTCTCTTTTTGTGGCATTACAGACTAAAAGATCTTGAAATCATAGTGATACAGTTCTTGAAATTATATTGATTGATCCGATGTTTATCTAATGTTTACCATCTTCCAACATGTTAATATATTACTCTTAAATGATGGATTAACATATACATACATATGTTTTCAACAGCATTTGAGTAACAACTGTGGTTACCTTCCTATCCTATGCGTGTTATGTAGATATTTGACAACATGCTTCTTGTTGGTATCCTATCCTAAGTTTAAGATGTGTGTTATGTAGATATTTGACAACATCCTTCTTGTTGGTGTCCTGTGCTAAGCTTCGGCTATGACACAATTTTCAAATGGTGCGTTTTACGAGATGTTTGACAGAATGGTAATGATGAACAACATGGTAGGTACAACCATTCCATCATGCCTATCTATTTATCGATAAGTTGTTCTAGGTATTTGACAACACCCTTCTTCCCCGCCTCCACAGCTACAGCAACAACATCCCTCCCGTCTGTATCCACACACGTCAGGTCAGCTCCCGTCTCACACAGGTAGGCAACTGTCTTGATATGTCCTTCATGAGCTGCTGCCATTATTGGCGTCATCCCCTTCTTACTTCTAGTGTTGATATTCTGAGGTGTCAGAACTCTTTCAACTATGTGTTTGTTACCTCCAATACATGCATGATGTATCAATGCGTTCCCATTCTCATCAACAAGGGTGACATCAGCTTCCTGATACAAGAGTAAGTCAAAGATATCTGACTTTCCTTCAGAAGATGCCATCATTATCGGTGTTCTCCCATGGAATCCTCTAGCGTTGATATTCTGAGGTGTAAGAACTCTTTCAACAATGCGTTTGTTACCACCAATACATGCAAGATGTATCAATGCGTTCCCATCCTCATCGACAAGTGTGAGATCAGCTCCTAGAGACAAAAGTAAGTCAAAGATATCTGACTTTCCACCATAAGCTGCCATCATTATCGGTGTTCCCCCATTGTTACCTCTAGCGTTGATATTATGAGGTGTCAGAACTCTTTCAACAATGTGTTTGTTACCTCCACCACATGCATGATGTATCAATGTGTTCCCATCCTCATCAACAAGGGTGACATCAGCTCCTTGAGACAAAAGTAAGTCAAAGATATCTGACTTTCCTTCAAGAGCTGCCACCATTATCGGTGTTCTCCCATGGAATCCTCTAGCGTTGATATTATGAGGTGTCAGAATACTTTCAACAATGTGTTTGTTACCTCCACCACATGCAAGATGTATCAATGCGTCCCCATCCTCATCAACAAGTGTGACATCAGCTCCTTGAGACAAGAGTAAGTCAAAGATATCTGACTTTCCTTCAGAAGCTGCCGTCATTATCGTTGTTCTCCCATGGAATCCTCTAGCGTTGATATTATGAGGTGTCAGAACTCTTTCAACAATGCGTTTGTTACCTCCAATACATGCATAATGTATCAATGTGTTCCGATCCTCACCAACAAGGGTGACATCAGCTCCCTGAGACAAGAGTAAGTCAAAGATATCTGACTTTCCTTCAGAAGCTGCCATCATTATCGGTGTTCCCCCAATGTTACCTCTAGTGTTGATATTCTGAGGTGTCAGAACGCTTTCAACAATGTGTTTGTTACCTCTACCACATGCAAGATGTATCAATGCGTTCCCATACTCATCAACAAGGGTGACATCAGCTTCTTTGGTCAAAAGTAAGTCAAAGATATCTGACTTTCCTCCATAAGCTGCCATCATTATCGGTGTTCTCCCATGGAATCCTCTAGCGTTGATATTATGAGGTGTCAGAACTCTTTCAACAATGTGTTCGTTACCGCCATCACATGCAAGATGTATCAATGCGTTACAATCCTCATCAACAAGTGTGACATCAGCTCCTAGAGACAAAAGTAAGTCAAAGATATCTGACTTTCCACCATAAGCTGCCATCATTATCGGCGTTCCCCCATTGTTACCTCTAGCGTTGATATTATGAGGTGTCAGAACTCTTTCAACAATGTGTTTGTTACCTCCACCACATGCATGATGTATCAATGCGTTCCTATCCTCATCAACAAGTGTGACATCAGCTCCCTGAGACAAGAGTAAGTCAAAGATATCTGACTTTCCTTTACTAGCTGCCATCATTATCGGTGTTCTCCCATGGAATCCTCTAGCGTTGATATTATGAGGTGTCAGAACTCTTTCAACAATGTGTTTGGTACCTCCAACACATGCATAATGTATCAATGCGTTCCTATCCTCATCAACAAGGGTGACATCAGCTCCCTGAGACAAGAGTAAGTCAAAGATATCTGACTTTCCCCCAAGAGCTGCCATCATTATTGGTGTTCTCCCATTGTTACCTCTAGCGTTGATATTCTGAGGTGTCAGAACTCTTTCAACAATGTGATTGTTACCTCCAATACATGCCATATGAATTAAAGAATCAATATCCTTGACAGAAGTTTTGTTTTCACTTTTAATCAGCTTAAAACAGTCAAACGTTCCATGTAAAGCTGCCAACATCAGGGGTGTATTTCCTTGTTCGTCAACTGCATGGATTGCTGAATCAAAATCCTCTTTCATTGCGTGAGTCTTTACCATTCCCAAAACCCCAGGACTGTTAAAAGTACAGAGAAGATGAAGGAAGTTTTGTCTTTTCCTTCCAATTGCCGATACCTTTGCTTCACTTTTAAGCAAATATTTCACCATTTCTTCACCTGAACTTTTTGCACTTGCAAGGAGATACTTACCTAACATTGAGTTGTCAAGCTTCTGTTGAAATTTGCCCATTAAGAGTTTGAAAAGAGTCAAACAGTCACATTCAACACATGAAAAGAGAGCCTCTTTGATGTCATCGTCTGTAAACCTGATCTTAAGAACACTTTCAATATTCTCAACTAAGTATGTTCCTTCACTTCTAACAATCCAGTACAGTAAACCTTTTTCTTTCTCTTTACGTTGAAACCAGGTGCTTGGCCAAGATGCCTGTCGGTTGACCTCTTTCAAAAACATTTGAACAAATACTTCATTTTGCATGATTGGATGGGCAACTGTTTTTGAGAAACCCCCTTTTTCCATTGAAGACACAAATCGCCTAATTAAAAGCGGGAAATATTCCTCTTCTACAACAAGGTAGTGTGACACTCCTTTCTCATCAGTGGGAGATGCTCTCAGTCGTTCAAACAAAAAGTCTAAGCTGCAGTAGTTTAACACAAAAGTAGGATTGGACTGATACAAAGTGTTTGCAAAAGCATCATAGATAGAAGAGTGAGCAAAAGAGAGTTTGCCGCCTCTAGACAGAAATGTCCCCCTGAAGCGTCTTGCAGCACCAGCTATACCCCACCAGGTAACTGGATTCGTAAAGTTCGCAATTTGCACCATCATTTTGTCTAATTTCTCATTTCTGTTGGGAGATTCTAAATCAGGTAGTGTGAGTTCCCCCTCACACATCATGACAAGGATCAAAGCGGCTGCTTGTTCATTTTTCCTACCTAGGATGTTTGTGAATTCTAAACTGAGATACTCTATTGGGTTTCTAAAGAAATCTATTGCGTTAGCAGGCTCTTTAGAAAAGGATTCGAAGAACAACCTGCAAGTTTGGGGGAAACCGAAAAGAGATAAGTCTTGTTTGATAACGTCTTCTTCTTCCAAATGCTTGAAGTGTCTTCCAGGAAACTTCTCTTTGTATTTTAATAACATTGATCGCTTTTCCTGACACGAGTAAGTTGACCCAGGATTGACAGTTAAATCTACTATTGTCCTTTTGTGAAACATAGAAATGTGCTTGGATTTCGAAATTCCCTCATTGAAATTATACGTTTTTGATGTGAAAATAGCTCGAACGTTTTGGGATTGAGAGCTTATATGTGCCAAATCGATGTCTTTTGTTCTATTTCTTACTTGATCTGTCCCTAGCATATTCCTTCCTGACTTTTGTGCACTTTCTTGAATCAGAATGTCGTCATTTTGTCTAACTTGTTCTAGTCCCTTCTGACCAATGTCTCCTCTGAGATTCTGTCTGTCGATGTGCAGTTTCAAGGTATCACACAACCTCTCTACATTACTCACGTCAATTGATCGACCGTCTGATCCAAAAATATCATCAAAAATCAGACAAACCTTTCGACTTGAACTGATACACGATCCAAGATCAAAGACATCCGGCCTGTCCACGAAGACGAGCTCATAGCCCTGTGTGAGGTACTCCTGTCCCAGCATCAGAGCCATGGTGGTCTTCCCTTCTCCTGATGCTCCACAGATGGTCACGTGACAGTTCTCCTCCAGGGTCTGTCTGACGTCAACGAATGCCTGGGTGGGAACGAAAATGTCGTCTGCTTCTTCTAACTTCAGCTTTAAAGTACCTGTAATTAGAAATGTGTTATAAAAGCTGAGAACGGTCATTACAACAAAGAAACACTTGGCATACTTAGAATAAAACTCTAAGTGAAGGTTTGTTATCCATTTATCTGAACATGATACTTTCATTTCACTGAACTAAGAGGCCGTTGCCAACCCAAAATAGGCCGAAAGTCGTCAGTGACTCATAATGACAACCTGTTTCTGACTAATCACGGGGCGGGATAGCGTAGTGGTTAGCGCGTCCGGCTTCGGATCAGGAGGTCCGTGGTTCGAATCCCGCCAGGGGCTCGGCAACTTTCTCTGCAGTGGAGAACTGTTCTACACGCAGTCAGGTTTTGGTCCGATGCTACACTGAATTTCAGTGCAGTAACACCCATGGTTGCTAGTTCCAGCCGGTGCTTGCAGGTTTCACCGCAATGCATAACCACAATAGTGTTGCGGGCTTTCTCCCTGCAATAATACTAGCAGCCGCGATATAAGTGATATAGTCTTGAAAGCGGCGATAAACCCCATATCACCTCACCTCACCTCTGACTAATCACAATCTCGAAAACTTAAGGTGGAAAGGATAAGTCTGCAATTGTCCGAATTCCATTATTGCCGACTTCGTATTTTGATCATTTGGAACTCGTAGGTGACATTTATCTCTGTGTGGAGTCGTCATTGTCTTCAATTAGTCGTACAAGACATGAATGGGTCGAAAGTTAGTCTTTAGTGTGTCGGATATGAGATATTTTGGCTACGACATTGTTTATATTAGTCGGGTAAGAATAGACAAGATACATTTCAAACTCGGAGATCAGTGACGTGGCAGAATTAAAAAAAATCAATTGTTGCTATCATGACTTAATTAAATAAATAATGATACCCTAGACATTATGAAGATTTACGAATTGTACGTGAAATATTGTGAATATAATGTTTAATCAAGATGCGTATTTAGGATCAAACGCCGAAAGATATGCACATTTATTTTACTTTCATTACAGAATGACAACCATGATTCACATTTGTAGAGATAATACTCAATTTTTGAAAATAAAATACCAAAACTGATATATTGAAAATATTTAGCTTTGAACTTTAACAATATCAAGACGATACAATCACAAACATTCTTTCATATTAACTTAGCGAATAACTTTTGTTTACCTCCGTAAAATGTTTCTTTCTTGCTATTATTACTTACCTGAGTCAACAGTTCCTGGTCTGGAGTCACCAGCTGCCATTTGGATTGATTTGAAGGTGACATCTCCTGAAATTAAGTCAAACGTTTAATTTTTACGCTTATCAAGGCTTTTTGTCAAAGCTGAACACATATGAAAGATCATTTGATTGATACGATTTTTGGAGTGAAACGTTTCGAACTATCTGGCACTATGATTAATGACAATACTTGCAATTATGGTACATCCTTAACCAGATAAATCACTGTTCGGGTCAGGGGAGGCCCAATTTATTGAATGTGAGTTGTTATTAACCACTTACCTTTCTCTATAAGTGGCACAGTGACTTCAGCTATAAATAGAGATTGTGTTTATTGGCAACTTTAACACACTTTTACAAACAAAATTGATAATTATACAAAAGTCATTGATAATTTCACAGCAGTTAAATTTCCAAAGGAGACCACTTTTGCAGTTGGCTCATGAGCATAGTCTAGTTAAATTTAAAACGTCAAAAGAAAGTGTGCAACTTTCTGAACCAAACATTTGGGAGATTGTTGTTGCATAACTAGATTACCTATCCTTACTTTTTGAATACGTACCGTTCTCATCTTGCTCTCTGGTCCTGGAAAAATGAAATATATACACTTGGTATTTTGAATAAAAGCATTCATTATCATCAAGAGGTATCTCTGGCACAAATGTAAAAAGTTGTAGTTTTGGAGATTACATGCATAAAGTGCTACACACATAAATAGCAACATGTGATTTTTCATAGGAACCAGTAAAAATAATAATTCCGAGAAGTTGAAACCCCCAAAAGCAACATATACACATAATGATTGGTCCATAAACAAAGTTTTATTGAGCTAGGTTTGACAGTGTTTGAGTTTTGCTCCGCAAACAAATTCTAAGATACGTTTCTGGGAAGTTGTGACTGCAAAAGGCACATCTACATATAACGATTATATCAAGTTTTGTTGAACTAGGTCGGACGCACTAACTCCTTTTGGCGGGGATAAATATAGCTTATTGAAAGTTACATTTAATATAGGCTTGGTATAATTAACATTGCTTTTAATTCAGCATGTATGGTATCGTTTCTTTTGGACACTAGTTTACAATATGATTGCGAAATAAATATAACTATCCCTGGTATTCAACAGCTGAGAATAACAAAAATATTTAATCTAAACATTAAAAAAGTCTCGAATTTTTCCTTAATGCAAAATGACCCTCCAATTCCCAGAAACAGAAACAACTCTATATTTTTGTAAGTATATATGTTTGCCCTGTGTTCTGCCTGCATTGAAGTATAACAAAATCAATGTACGTGACAGTCCACAGATGTAACTTTACCTTCCAGATCGACGTCTTCTCCAGATAACAACAGCAGCAATCACTGTCCCAGCTACAAGGCTGAAACACATTAGCAAGGAGATCAGATCAGTCTAAGGTTACTCGATATCACATATCAAAGTTTACAATGAAAGTGACTGACAACACAGAATCGAACCTGTCAGTCCTGTTGAAATTCCAATCAGTTAAAGTGAAATGCAATCTGCTGTTCAAATTTATATTAAAAAACACAATTGTAGAGAAGCTTACATACATGTATTTATACAATTATAATGACTGTCAACGCAGAATCTATTGAAATTCCAATCACTTTAAAGTCAAATATGACCTGTGAGCTAATATGTTGTTCAAATTAATAAAACAAAAAGTTTTAAACACTTTTCTAGGCTTGATTCAGATAAGCAATGAGAGATGACATAATAAAGAAACTAAAATCCAAAAGAATAGTGTCATTTTTTAATTATCTTTCGTGATTTTTTATGTGTGTGAAAAAACAAAAGGGGATGTTTCTTTTGGATTTTAGTTTATAAGCTGACCAGATTCCAATTGAGTCGGACAAGAGGAAGTGTAACATATGCAATAAACCCGTTAACTTTATTGTTGTGCCAGTAGAACTATCATCACTGGAATGAGAAGCAACTCACCACACAAATGTGATGGATACAGCGATGATCACAGCCCTCTGGGCGCCTACAATACATAGAGGGTTGTTTACACGTGACATTACTGAGAAGATTATTCGATGAAGTCAGATCATTTGTTTTATCAGCCACTAGTCACTTTTAATAAGAAAACAGGAATAATGTCTTACAGGTGAAAGATATCACGAAAAATTTAAATGTCTGAATTGTAGATATGTCGTTGAATAGGTCAGTAGTTCTTATTACTCAACATATTTCTCTCTCAGGACTTCTTCTATATGATAAATATTGCTTAACGTTCATTTCAGTCATTTTTGCATGATTTAAGATAGTAGATATCAAACATATTACTTATGACTAATAAACATCTTAAAGGGGCAGTAGCACGTTTTTGGTTCGGAATAAGCGTCATCTCACGAAAAAAAAAACAATCGTTACCGATTGCAAAATAACCATATTTAATTAGAAAATAGCGAGCAAAAACGGACTAAAAAGGCCCAGGAAATATGCCAGAATCAATTTTCTAATCCTAAATAATTAAAGGTGTTCACTGAAAAATGGCTGCCTAAGGTCAGGTCAAGTCACGTGACTAAAGACGCGATACCTAAAAACCCGGAGCGGAGCTTCAAATATGCGCCGCACTCGACTCGACTCGACTCAAACCAAGTTGACAGAAAATAACCGAACCAGTGTTTTGAAAGCCGACGGCAGTGGTAAATGAGCTGTATGTATACTGGCGGCTTTGGAATATTGGTCATTTGAAGGAGTGAAAGGTCTAGTCCAATATATAGAGGATATCTGTCTTTTCTTGACTAATACCATGTTTATCTCATCGAGTGAGGTAGAAAGTTTATATTTTCACGAGATGAGATAAACATGGTATTTGTCAAGAATTGACAGATATTCTATTTATTATATGATTAAATCCTTCTAATTACGTCAAAAAAGGCCAATTTCATGTTGAGCGGCCGCTTGGAAGAGCCCGTCACCGCGAGAATTCATGACGTCAGACCATTGTTAGATGACGTCAAAGTCTTGAACTTGACGTCACTCGAGTGGTGATAAAGTTTATCACCATTCAGTAGAGTGACAATAAAGGTTATCGCCACTGTAGCCAGATAGAGGGTTTATTTCATTGATAGAACAGAGCATCTCACCCTCAATCATATAATAAATACAAGTGACACTGTGGCAGTTATTGGACCTTGCTGTTGTGCTGCCGAACAGGCGTCGAGGTCACGGGAGGTGAGCAGTTATGTAAAGTTCTAACATCTTTGAGTAGACAGTGTTGAGAAAAATAGGACCAAAAATTCAGTAATTACACTATGTCGAACTATTCAGATCGAGTTCATTATCTGAAACAGCTGTTAAATTTCATGCAGAGATATGATTGCATGTCCGTCGATGACCTATTTATTTATAATATCGATAGGCTAGGCCAAAAAATTATAAGTGTTGGCGAAGAGAGAATTATTTGAGGGTAGCATCTGTGTATCTACATGACCAAAGAACATAATATTGAACGAATTAAACAACTGCTTGATAAATATTTGACAGCTAACAGTAACTTGAATTACCTTATCTCTTGACACATATTTTGGTTGACAAAACCAGTATCAGAATTGTCAGTCACAGACAAAGGAGATCATTACTTTCTCTATGTAATCTTTTTAGTATGTTGATTATTTTCAATTTCCTGTGACAAATATCCTAATCAATCACCCTCAAATTTGGATTTAAAATATTGTAGTCTTAATTATTATTATTCAACAGTGAAGGCTATATATTGTCTTGATTGGTGTAGCTGTTTGTCATAATTTCAATAAAGAAGTTTAATGAATCTTGTATTTTTCATAATATAATCTATAATACTTTTAATTGAAGTAGAGTGTTGTTCCTAGAGGGAGTCCTGGGGAAATTTACCCACCCTTTTTGCTTGGTGTCCCTTAAATTTTGGAGAAGTGGGATACTTTCATCATTGCAAGGTGTCCCATCCGCTAAAAAAAAGGCCAAGATGACCCCCTTACCTGACCACCTAGGAACAACAATGAAGTAACATTGTATTGAAAACTAAAATATCAATTCATCAAATCAAGTATGACTAAAACAAATTACAATCTATCACTTGTTGATTATTTTCAAGGAAATAAGGCATCTATGCTATAATAGACCTGGTTGATGAAAGCAGCACTTCATTTCTCACAATACAAGAGAATCATGATCCACCAGACCAAAATTGTTTTTTTCACACTGTGATTAATAAATAAAATACTTTAGTTTTGTTATATATTTATTATCCAATATTGAAATTTTCAGATACAAAAGACGATTCTGGCCGTTCATACAGAAGGACTTGAAGGAATTCCAATGTTTCAATATTGGCAACAGCAAGAGAAGAATGACAACATTACTTTGGTCCAAATGATGATGAATGTATCAACTGGAACTCTTCTAGTTCCTAAAACACAAAAATGGCATAGCTGTTATAATGCCTCACACCATTCATGTGAAAAACAACTACTAATTTCATATAAATAAAGTTGATCACTTTCAAATTGTGTTATTTTTCAATAACCCTAGTAAATAGGTATACTCTAAGAGCACATCTAGTTATTAATGTACTTATCGGTATACATAATGTATACAAATTTCACTGGCGACCAAGTCTAAATAAACCCAAAAAAAACCTGAAACTTCCTGGGTAAAAGGTATTTGTTACAATAGAGATATTTAAAAGGTTTATTAATACTAAATCAATAACTTTAAATTGATGACTAATGAGAATGTACATAAGATTTAATATATAGCAATTCTGTTTTCTTATTTGTTTGGTCCAATTGAAAATACTAACAAGTGTCTATCATTTATATGACAGTGTTGCCCATTGCCATCCTGTCAGTGTCACAGGGAACGAACGTTACGCTAACTCCACTAATCTGTACCCTGGGCTCAGAAGCTAGGTTCGCTCGCACGGCCCGATTTGGGATATAGCCAATCAAATCATTTTGCTTGTTCAAATTTTATCGAGATGGTGGCGAGATAATGATTTGATTGGCTACATCCAAAGTCGGGCCGCTTGAGCAAATCTAGCTTCTGAGCCCAGGGTACAGATTAGTGGAGTTAGCGTTACGTTCGTTCCCTGAGACAGGATGATCTGAGTAAAGTGAGTATAAGTTACCTCAAAGATGTAAAAAAAACATAGGCTCTGTAGCTCATGAGGCTTCATGATTTATTTTGCTTGAGGGGCTTCCCCCCTACTTAGGGGCCACAGGATCATCAAATGTACCATTTCGATAGAATCCCCATTACCTAGAAGATAGAAACATGTTTAAGTAGGGGCCACTGGGTTTCCGATCACCAAAACTATACATTTTAATATTCACTAATCAAGGAGTCTACACAAAGGATTTCAGCTTTTTATGCCTTTTGGTTCTGGTGATGAAGACAAAAAATAGGTTTTAATGGCCTTTCCCCTGTGGCGTCACAGGGTCACTAAAGTGAATAATAAGAAATAATAATCCTCACTAGTCAGGAAGTCTGCACTCATGATTTCAGCTAACCACATCTTTAGGTTTTGGAGAAGATGAAAATAGGTTTTTAGGGCAGGGCCCCTGTGGCCCATATAAGGGGTCACTGGGTCACCAAAGTTACAAATTATAATCCTCACTAGTCAAGGAGTCTGCAAACAAGATTTCAGCTTTCTACATCTTTTGGTTCCTCCTGAGATTAGTAAATAAAAGTACCGAGGGTACAGAAGCTCACCTTAAAATTAATGATGTGGTAAAATGGTTTAATTATACATGTAACCATCTTTTATATAATTGATTATGGCTGCCATCATGATTTTTTTATCTTTTAAAATACTAGTCTTCTTTTGGAAACGACTAGAGCTTGAACAAACATTAATACACGAATGATATAATCATGATAAGTTAACAAGCAGTAGGTTTTTGTATAACTTTTTTGTATATCTATGGCTGAATTGGTGACCATCTTGTACTTTTTAATCTTCAAAATGCTACTTTTATGTGGGCATCCGTATTAATTTCATTATGATATCTTGATTGGTTTAGGTGTATCCATTTTAATGTCATTCATTACTTACAGGATGGTGGCCACTTACATTTGTTTTGTAGTGAATCATTAATATGATTACAAGATTATTTCACTGATGGTTATGCTGCATGGGATATTGAGAATCCCAAGAGTACAGATTTTTTCAAGGAAAATTAATGACTGATTGAGAGGAAAGTCATAAACACAGCAATGCATAAGACACGTTTATTTTGTTCACATAATATTTACATGTCAAGTGACCATGAGATGTCTTTCATTAAAGTATCAATTTATTAAACACTCATACAGTCCTATAATGGTAAACATTTTTGCATTGTCAAATCAACAGAGAGATATGACAAATCAAATTTCCTTACTTTTCTTACTAAACCCTTTTCGATTTTCATCTGCATATTTATATCAACAGAGAGATATGACAAATCAAATTTCCTTACTTTTCTTACTAAACCCTTTTCGATTTTCATCTGCATATTTATTCCACATCAACTTATCATGAGAGAGAGAGAGAGCTGTTATTATTTGTTGTTATTCTTAGAAAGAACATATCACTGTCATGAGAATAAAGGTCCATAGCTTTGATTGCATACACATGGGCCATGGCCATATAGCATAATGCTCTACCATATCAATTGGGTCAGGTTGATAATGCAACAGACTAGCAGCTGACACTGTGATGCTAGCAGCCTGCCTTGGGATGTGTATTAGACAGCATAGTGGAATATTTGAACTCTGGTTGACCCCTTATGTGTGGTATTTAAAGGAATATAAGGGAGATACCATTGTTTAAAATTTAACATGTTTAATGTGATTTGGTTTTTGCAGCTAGTTGCCATAAAGATTTTAAACAAATTAATCAAATATGTTTGTCTTTCATCTTAATTTTTTTTAGAAACACTTAAAAATATAGAACAACTTGCACGACAATCTTAAATATTCCATATTTAAGATAATATTATGATTAGTAAGTTCAAATTAGAGAATTTATATGGTGCCAGTGATCACTTGATGAAAGCTTAAAATTTGATAATAATGATATGTCATCTGCAGCTGAAAAGTCAATATGGCTGCTATTGCGGCCATCTTGGATTCTCAAAACTGAAACGTCTACCTTTCTGTGCGGAATCACTATAGGTATAACATACAATATAAAAATGATATCTAGATTGGTTTAGGAGAAATAGTCTTTGTCATGAAATCTAATTGAAAATTTAATATGGCTGCCATGGCGGCCATATTGGATTCTCAAAACTTAAACGTCTACCTTTCTGTGCGGAATCACCATAGGTATAACATACTACAATTTCAGAATGATATCTGTATTCGTTTAGAAGGAGTAGTCTTTTTCATGAAATCTAATTGAAAATTCAATATGGCTGTCATGGCGGCCATCTTGGATTTTCAAAACTGAAACGTCTACCTTTCTGTGAGGAATCACCATGAGTAAAACATAGTACAATTTCAGAATGATATCTGTATTCATTTAGAAGGAGTAGTCTTTTTCATGAAATCTAATTGAAAATTCAAAATGGCTGTCATGGCGGCCATCTTGGATTCTCAAAACTGAAATGTCTACCTTTCTGTGAGGAATCACCATGGGTATAACATACTACAATTTCAGAATGATATCTGTATTCGTTTAGAAGGAGTAGTCTTTTTCATGAAATCTAATTGAAAATTCTATATGGCTGTCATGGCGGCCATCTTGGATTCTCAAAACTGAAACGTCTACCTTTCTGTGAGGAATCACCATGGGTATAACATACTACAATTTCAGGATGATATCTGAATTCGTTTAGGAGGAGTAGTCTTTTTCGTGAAAGTTTACGTACGGACGGACGGACGGACGGACAGACAGACGGACGACGGACGAAGCGCCATGACATAAGCTCACATTTACTTTGTAAAGGTGAGCTAAAAATGCACAAAGTTTAAGGATTGATGGATGGACGAACCGACAGCGAACACCATGCCATGCCATAAGCCCATACTTACAGGCCAGATGAGCTAAAACTTAGCGGTGTCTGTGTTTATCACCCCAAAGTGAACTATCAATAAAGAACTAGACCTATCTTACCTTGTATTTGACCCCTATCATAACACTTTCGCTTACAGCAGGGGGCATTCAGATGATTCTAGTTAAAACTAGCTGTAATGTTTACAACCCATAAAAGCTACATTACATCAAGCGACTCACACACGCAGTCTGTATCATGCTTGGAAATCGACCAATTAAAAAAAAAACTGCCATGGCTCAGCTCTTAGGATTGGGAGTTGTTAGGATTTACATTGCATTTTGTGAATGGCTCGGTTCTTAGAATCTGGCAGTCAAGTAACTAGCTGTAATACTAGATTAGCGTTTGCATGATACCGCAAAAGCAGAGCAGCCCAGGAACTTGGGGTTTCGCTTTACCCTGTACCGCCTTTTACAGGCCTCACCAAATTGGGAATTTTCTTGTGACCTTGACCTTTGACACTCAAGGTCACACAATTAATGAACACATTTCATTGAGTATAACATAATTGTAATGAAATAAAGTATTAAAAATTAAATTAATCCATTTTCTCCATATATGTTGACCTTGCTGTGACCTTGACCTTCGACAGTTCCTACCCAAAACTTTTTGAAAATGTTGTACTTCTCAAGAGATAATATATACAAAATCTAAACTTCATAGCACAAAAACTTTACAAGTTATTGTGTTTACATTGTAATAACTCATATCTCGTGACCTTGACTTTTGACCTTCAAGGTCACACAATAATTGAACACTTTTTATTGAGTATAACAATCATGTATTGATTAAAAGTGATCATAGTTAAAATTAAGCATTTTCGCTAAACGATGATTAAGTCATGACCTTGCCGCGACCTTGACCTTTGACGGATTGTAGCCGAAACCTTTTCAAAATATTTTACTTTTCCAAGGATGATATATACCAAGTTAGAGCTTCATAGCACAAAAACTGTTCAAGTAACCGTGTTTACAAAGAATTTTGCAGTGATTTTATAACTCGTGACCTTGACCCTTGAATTTGAAAGTGAACATGTCATAATGATTCCCTGGAAGTATTAACATTTAGACATGCTCATGAGTTCTGAAAAGCTAAATGGGATAAAGTTATACCCAAATTTAGTGCATTTTGTAATAACTCATATCTCATGACCTTGACCTTTGACCTACAAGGTCACACAATCATTGAACACTTTTTATTGAGTATAACAATCCTGTATTGATTAAAAGTGTTCATAGTTAAAATAAAGCATTTTCGCTAAAACATGCTTACGTCATGACCTTGCTGTGACCTTGACCTTTGACGGATTGTAGCCAAAACCTTTTCAAAGATTTTTACTTTTCCAAGGATGATATATACCAAGTTAGAACTTCATAGCACACAAACTTTTCAAGTTATCGCGTTTACAAGGAATTCTTAGAGTGAATACATATCTCGTGACCTTGACCTTTGACCTTGAAAGTGAACTAGTCAAAATCGTTCCCCCGAGGTATGAGTAGTAAGGTTCGAATAAGAGTTCTGGAAAGCTTAGTGGAAAAAAGTTATAGCTAGTAGTACGAGTGCGACGGCAGCGATGGAAACATCACAAAAACTGATAGCAGCCCCGTCCTTAGAAGGGGCTGCTAATTAATGTCCAATAAACTGACCGTAAATTATTTACAATAATAGTAACATTATTCGCGAAAAAGCCTGATCCTAAGAGCTGAGCCAGTTCTTTGTTCATTAGCTGTTTCCGTGCATCGTCGACTCGGACCGAGTGGGAAAGATGCTAGATGTAATGTAGGTCTTCTGTATGACATCTAGATCTTACTAGATTGAGCAGGGGGTGAGATTTAGTTTTGGATTACTTGGTCTGTGGTTCAGATCCTGTCATGGACTCAACTAATATTGCAGTAGATAATTGTTTTACAGTGAGGATTTGTTGTTACAATTGAATATCAGCATACCTCACTTACAGCCTAAGATTAGCTACATACGGTTATTAAGAAGTATGCCAATCCCTACTCTTTCACAGCATTCACTAATGTACAATTAATAATCCATATCAATAAGTTGAGATGTCATAAAACAGACATACAGGAAAATGTTGCAGGAAAAGCCTTTATCACTAACTTTCTATTCTAATGTATTGCAGTGAAGCCTGCAAGTATTGCCAATGGCTGGTTCTAGCTCTCCATGGGTGCGACTGCCCTTGTTTGTACAGTGTTAGCATTGCCACAAACTTTCCTTCAAGAGAAACTCTCTTCAGGACTTTGAAGTTCACTGAATAGGTTTGATAAATTGATAGGGTTCAAGTTTGTCATAGTTTTTAACCAGGTGTTCATCAAACTTACCATCACAACAGCAGTGTTCTGCATGAACTGGTATCAAGAACTGCAAACAGTGCTGGTGAAGGATCACTGGCATCATGATGGAGTTTGGAAGGTGGATTCCTGTATAAAGAGCACAAAAACTTTTCAAGTTAACGCGTTTACAAGGAATTTTTGTGTGATTTTATAGCTCATGACCTTGACCTTTGACCTTGAAAGTGAACATGTCATTTTAAGTCCCCAGAGGTGTAAACAATTACACATGTTTATGAGTTCTGAAAAGCTTAACGGGATTAAGTTATATCCAAATTAGTTGCACATTGTAATAACACAAATGTCATGACCTTGACCTTTGACCTTCAAGGTTACACGATCAATGAACACTCTTTATTGAGTATAGTAATCTTCTATTGATTAAAAGTGTTCATAAACTGAATACCAAAAGAAACTTTGCACCATTTTGTAATGATTCTGATTGAAGAATGAAAAACGATAGAAATTTAAAACAAAGTACCTCTTAATAATCAATTATTTGTTTAAACAACCAGCGAGTCCAAATAAAAGGTGGGAAACCCAGTTTTGCACTTATTTGATCTGAAGTGGGCAGGGGTCAAAATTTTGGTTGTTCAGACGTTCGTTGAAATGATGTTTTCGCAATAATTTCGTTAAAGTACAAAAATAAGCTACTTAAGTACCAGGTTTGAGCAGCCCGAGTGTTATAAGTTCCGAATCTGCCATGAGTAACCAAAAAGGTCAAACGTCAAAATACGTTTGCTGCCAGCAGGTTCAACTTTACATTTTGTCTGCATCGAAGCTTTTCCATAAATGGGAATGTGTGGACACAAGTCTTACTTGTCATATTGACACATCTTTGAGTCGTACAAATGGTAACTAGCCTTAAGAGCTCAACAATCGCAATTAAATCATGTTATTGCATGCCAATTCTGACGTTATAACTTCGAATGAAATTGCCATGTTTCGATGTTTAGTGACCAATAGCTGTCAACTTAGCAGTCGATGAGCTCTGATTAGATCTGTCCAAGTTCATAAAGTGCACGAGAACATAACAACATGCCGACCTTTGATGTTTGCTATCTCTGACGTCACTAAGAGAAAACGTTGGCGGTGGTCTAACGTCACAGATATCGGCTCTCATGCATTGAAAAAACAACTGTTTTTTGTGTTTCAGGGTTGTCAGCAATCCTCACAACATGTCTGTATAGCCGGATCAAGTTACCATTAGAAATGAAGGAACACTACCGATTCTTGTAAAAAGGGCTGTTTTTGATCAATTTTGTAAATTTCAGAGGGGATTTGCGATATTTTTGCTTTACCGTTTACTGCTTTTAAGGTGTTTTTTTCACTTTTGGAGTGACAAACATTCATTATGAACAGTTATCAAACTTTTTCGTCACGTCAATTGGTTTCAGCAGAAACCTCACATGATTATGACATTTTTGCCATTTCTGCAAAAATGCATGAATATTGCTCAATTAAAAGTTTTCAACTTGAAAGTGTGGGTTTCAACTATTTCATTGCCACCTTAAATGAAAATGTAAATATGAGATCGTTTTCGAAATTTCAGTTTTAAAATTGCAAAGTTTCTTTTGGTATTCAGTTTAGTTAAAATAAAGCATTTCCGCAAAACCATGCTAAAGTCGTGACCTTGCTGTGACCTTGACCTTGGACAGATTGTAGCGAAAACCTTTTCAATTTTTTTTACTTTTCCAAGGATGATATATACCAAGTAAGAGCTTCATAGCACAAAAACTTTTCAAGTTATCGCATTTACAAGGAATTTTTGAGTGATTTTATATTTCGTGACCTTGACCTTTGACCTTGAAAGTGAACATGTCATTCTAAGTTCCCAGAGGTGTTAACACTTATACATGTTTATGAGTTCTGAAAAGCTTAATGGGATAAAGTTACATCCAAATTAGTTGCACATTTAAATAACACAAATCTCATGACCTTGACCTTTGACCTTCAAGGTTACACAATCTATGAACACTTTTCATTGAGTATAACAATCATCTATTGATTAAAAGTGTTCATAGTTAAAATAAAGCATTTTCGCAAAACCATGCTAAAGTCGTGACCTTGCTGTGACCTTGACCTCGAACAGATTGTAGCGAAAACCTTTTCAAATTTTTCACTCTTCCAAGGATGATACATACCAAGTTAGAGCTTCATAGCACAAAAACTTTTCAAGTTATCGCGTATACAAGGATTTTTTTAGTGATTTTATAGCTCGTGACCTTGACCTTTGATCTTGAAAGTGAACATGTCAAAATCGTTCCCCCGAGGTATAAGCAGTAAGTTATGAATACAAGTTCTGGAAAGCTTAGTAGAAAAAAGTTATAGCCATTAGTGTTTTGAATTGGGTATAAGAACGACGACTCTTGGGAGTTCTTCTAACACTGTTTAATGTCAGAGTTCTGTGGAGTACAAAACAATAAATCAGTATAAACAGATTGACAATTATCTGTTATAAATAAACAATAATATATGCTTGCCTTGAAAATATATGTTATAGCACTCTTCAAGGGAAGTAACTCTTGCATGCCCTATGCAAACACTGATTCAACACACAAAAGTGAGTGAAGCACTACTAATATATCCACAGAAAAACAAACTGGGAAAATAGAAAAGCCTGAACTCTACAAATAATTTCTATCATGGTAAAGATAAAAGATTGAATAATATTCTCTAAATAATTGGAAAAATAATCCCTACATAAAAGAAATAGAGTTAATTTTGATGCTTGCACGGTTTTGACTCATGGACTGGTCCATTTTACTCAAAAGGGGTGAAAATTATATCATGTGAAAAATATACATTACATTACATTACAAAATACAAATTTAGACCTCATAAATACTCTAGAAAGGAGAAATATACCTTATCTAAACTTACTTTAAGAAAAGAAATCCTAAAACATGTGCGTTTAAAATATGTAAAGTAATAGCGCTGCCCTGAATGATAATGGACTCGCCCAAGCATGTACTTGCCAGGGACACTTTTAAACTACTGAAAATATTAATGCGTATAAAGATAAACATATTAATTTAGACACTGAATATAAAAACTCTGAATTACTGGGCAATGAAATGAAAGTTACCTGAAGAGTGAATCTCCCAAAAAACTCTAGCATATTAAACTTCTCGTTGGACTGTGACAGCATGGTCTGTCTGTCGGTCGAACCAAAAACTGGAAATGCACTTTCGAAATAAACTAGAAACATAAGAATGCGCGAAGCGCAAAAACTTGGTTCTGAATAGTAATAGTAGAAAATCCCTATAAAATATTCCCTCCAGTTACCCTAAGTTTAACCTTATTAGAGATAACTCAGATTAATAATAAAGAATTATTTACTGAAATATAAAATCATAACTTAAATTCAGTATTTGATCAAAATGTCTTTCGTTTCAATTCAACCTCCGGGGCGACAACAGAGTGGAGCATGAGAGTAAGTGCATAACGCTTAATGTCTCTCTGCTGAATTCTCAGCTGCACTCTCCAAGATCATGCAACACTTTTGCACGGAACGTTTATATTCTCCAAACTGAGTCCTCAGTTTGACGTTTCGTACCACTCCGTCTTCACCTGGATACAGCTCGACAACTCGTGCTAAGGGCCACTTCCCTCGCGCACTCTGGTAGTCTGCTACGATGACAATATCTCCCACTCTCATTTGTCTATTCTTAGTTTTCCACTTACTTCTCTTCATCAAGGTTGGCAGATATTCCTTGATGAACCTCTTCCAGAATTGTGTTATCAGTGTCTGGATGAACTCCAACCTCTTACACAAGCTGCTGGGCTCACAGAACGGTGCTTGAGGCACCTCGGCCGAGGCGCGTCCAAGCATAAAGTGGTTAGGTGTCAATGGTTGTGGGTCATTCGCATCATTCGAATGATATCCTAGTGGTCTTGAATTCAGTAGGCTCTCAACTTCACAGAATACAGTTGACATTTCATTCCATGAAAGTGTTTGGTCTCCGATAGCCACTTTTATTGCTCGCTTTGCCTGTTTTATCATACTCTCATAGATACCGCCTTGATGGGGACTCAGTGGGGTAGTGAATCTCCACTTAACGTTGTGTAGTGCGCTGAACTCCTGCAATTCTCTGCGACTATCTTGGAACAATTTCCGCAACTCTCTTTCAGCTCCCACGAAGGAAGTTCCGTTGTCAGATAAACTAAAAGGCAAAAGAAAGTATAGGTCGGGTTTAAATGATAATAATGACAACAAAACAAGTCGTATCAGTACAGTGTTTGGTTTATACAAAAGACGGGTTTCATATCATCATTGTGGCACAATATCATAAGCAAACAAAAACTACATGATGCGTGGGATCTCATTGAACAGTGGTGGGGTCAAAATAAGTACTGTTCAGCGATAACTGAATCCACATGCTTGATTGCAAAAGTTCTCAAACCTACACAGCACGGGTTTCAGTAGCGTGTATGTCCACCATGTACATCAATGCAGGCAGTGATACGTCTCCTCATCGATGACGTCAGACGTCTGATGACGTTAGGTGAAATTCTTTGCCATTTTTCCCTGAGAGCAATTTCCAGTTCATTTATGGTAAAAGGTGGTTGCTGACGGTTCCTCATTTGTCTGTCGAGATGGTCCCAAAGGTGTTCTATTGGGTTCATGTCCGGGGAACAGGCAGGCCATGGCAGAACGTGATCATTGTGCTGATTCAAGAAGTCCCTTGTCAATCGTGCTGAATGAGGCCTGGCATTATCATGCTGGAATACTACTCCCTGTGGTTGATTTTGCAGGAATGGAAGCATTACGGGCCGTATAATGTCATCTCGGTACTTAACAGCATTCAAATTCCCATGCACAATCACTAGTGGAGTCTTCTGCTCTCCACAAATGCCTCCCCAGACCATTACACTCCCCCCACCGAATTGATGATGCTCTTGTACGCACACTGGAGCCAAACGTTCACCTCTACGTCGGAAAACTCGTTGTCTGCCATCGTTCCTGAACAACCTGAAACGACTTTTATCGGAAAACAACACTCTGCGCCATTCCCTGACTTGTCAGACTCGAACTCGTCCCGCCCATCGTACTCTCTCACGTCGATGTTGGGCGATCAAGAACATTCCTCTGAAGGGACGGTAAGGTCTGATACCTACAGAACGTAGTCTCCGTAGGATTGTACATGGACTGATGCGACGTCCCAGATCCGTTGCCGCCGTTGCTGCCGCAGTTACGAATCTGTTACGAAGGTGAATGGTTCGTATACGGTGATCTGCGTGCGGTGTTGTCACGCGTGGTCTTCCGGTTCTTGGCCTATCCTGGGATCCTACCTGTCTGCCGGTGTCGTTGGAGGAGTCTGGCCACCGTTAATGGTGTGAAACCGAACCTTCTTGCAATTTGGACCTGTGTTGCCCCAATCTCGTGCATTCCAATAGCTCGCTCTCGCTCCGCTGCTGTTGATCTTGGCATTTCTTTTTTGTGCTTTCATCAACTGTGTTTCCAACCTCTTGTATGCGCATATTTATACTCTACTTCAGCACGTGCATTTCGAGCTATTGGCTTAAAACGTGTTTTACCATTTTCACGTGAGGTGTGGTACCATGAATAAGGATTCGTTTTAGCGATGTGTTTCTCTCCGAATTGTTTTGGATAATGACATTGTGAACAAATTTGGTTCACCTTTTAACAAAGTTTTAAAATAAAATTGATTTTTCGAACCTATACTTTCTTTTGCCTTTTAGTTTATGATAGTAGACGGCCATCCGTGGTGTGATACAAACCGTCTCAGCGCATGTAGAAAGGATGCAGTTGATAGGCTTTCGACGATTTCTAGATGAACTGCTCGAACGGTGCCACAGGTGATAAGAGCTCCCCACGCCTTTATCCTTTTGTTGCGTCCATACCTCAAGTAGAATGGGCCAAACATATCAACGCCGGTTGTCGTGTAGGGTGGTGAGAATAGTCTCAGTCTCTCTGGTGGTAGATCAGCCATCAATGTGCTGTGAGTAGGCTGTCACAACTTTCTGCATATTGTACACTTCTTGATTATCTCTTTTACAGCATTTCAACCCAATATTTCCTTCTACTTTCTGACAAAGTTCTCTCAGTTCCAGCATGGGATACACTGTCATGTATGCTTCTGAGTATTAATTTGGTGATATGACTTGATGCTGGTAGCAGGGTAGGGTGGATCTCATCATAAGTTAGTGTGGAATGTTTCATTCTTCCTCCAACTTTCACCAAACCATTAACATCTACAAAGGGAGATAATTCAGCATACCTGGTTCTCCAATCTATCAGTGACCTCTGTGATTCTCTTAGCAGGATTTCTTCTGCCTTCCTCTTTTCTTCTGGTAGCAAACACTCACTTAGATTTCTATCTTTGGGTTTTGCTCTCATGTTGTCAATAAATCTAAAACAATATGCTGTGACATGGAGTAATTTCTGCCAACTTGAATGTCTCTCATAGTCAATAAAACAATGTTGACCTGTGACTGTCTTTCCAGAAGTCAGTGAAGTGTAGACTTGTTTTGGTTTCTTAATTTCCTCTTGTCCATCTTGCAAATCTGCTGCTTGCTCCCATACATTCTGATCTGGCCATGCTGTTTTGGTTTCTTGCAGGAAGGATGGTCCATGAGCCCAAAATTGTCCAATGTTGCCTACTGCTATCCCTCTACTTAGGCTGTCTGCTGGGTTGAGCTGTGTTGGAACAAACTTCCACCTTGCAACATCCCACTCTGTCTGAAGCTCGGCGATTCGAACTCCGACAAATGCTTTCTTTGACGTAGAATCAGAGTGTATCCAGCGCAATACAATTTGAGAGTCTGTCCATAAGTAAACATCAGGTTTCTCTCCGAGATGTGTATAGATAGTTCTTGCAAGTCTTGAGGCAAGTAAGGCTCCCATCAATTCTAGTCTTGGAACAGTTGTCTGCTTCAGGGGTGCTACACGTGCCTTTGCTGCTACAAGTGTGACGCTTGACTCTCTTGATGTTGGCCACAACAGATAAGCGCATGCTCCATATGCACTCATACTTCCATCACAAAATACATGAAGTTAAGGTGTCCCAGTCGCATCATATGGTTTCATACATCTGGGCAGTTGGATGTTGTTCAGGTTTCCTAAGTCTTGAAATAGGTCAGACCACTTCTCACATTCTTCTCGCTGCAAGTTGTCGTCCCACTGCAAACCTTTAACTTTCCACAAGTTCTGCATCGCTATCCGTGCTCTGATAGTTGTAACTGTGGCTAGTCCTAGCGGATCATAGATTTGAGATAACTTGGATAGGACTACTCTCTTTGTCAATCTCCCGTCACATTTTATGTCTACTTTGAAACAGATAGAGTCACTCTTGCAGTTCCAGAAAACTCCTAGTGTTTTCAGTTTATCCTCTGTACTCTCAGGTGTAGAAATGCTTGTTAGGTCTCTCATTTCATTCTCATGCATAGTCTCTTCAGTCTGTGAGTTACTGTACCATTTCTTGATCTTGAAACTTCCTGTAGATAGAATGGTATCCAGATTCTTCATGAGATTATCTGCATCTTCTCTGGTGTCTGTAGAATGGATAATGTCGTCCATGTATCTGTCATTCTTTAAGACTTCTGCGGCATCTGGATGCGATTCACTGTGTTCTTCGGAAATCTTCAGCATGACGAAGTTCGGCATATCAGGCGACGACTTGTCTCCAAAGGTGACTCTTTTAAGGCAATAGACTGTTGGTGGTTGTTCAACTTTCAGATCTCTCCATAGGTATCTATGGACATTTGTGTCAGATTCTGGCAAACATATCTGAAGAAACATTTTTGAAACATCACCTTGGAAAGCAACTGGTTTCTCTCTGAACCTTAGCAGAATGCCTAGTAGATCTCCTAGTAGCGAAGGACCTCGGTACAGGAATGAGTTAAGAGATACTCCCTCAAAGGTGCTCGCCGGGTCAAATACAACTCTCAAGGGTGTGCTAGGCTTATCAATCCTGTATACACCATGATGTGGTAAGTAGTAAACTGTAGTCCCTTGCCTTGGCTCATCAGCAACTTCAGCCCAGTCATTCTCAATGTAGTCATTCATTGTTTGTCTGTACATTTGTGCTTTCTTCGGGTTTGCAAGTAGACTCTTCTCAAGTGAAACCAGGCGTTTCTCTGCATACAGATAGTTGTTGGGCAGATCTTCTTTGTTTTTCTTCCAGGGTAGACCAATAGTGTATCTGTCTCCAGTTCTCTTGCAAGATTCCTCAAGTAGACTTAAAGCAACTCTGTCATCCCAAGACATTACTTCCTTTGGGCACTTGCAGTTTGGCGCTTGCACTCCTATGCACTCCATCTCATACATTCTCTCTATGTCGGGATAGTCAATCTTTTGACAAAAATTGACACCAAAGTTCTTCACTGCTTTTGTGTCTGCTCCTATCACACACCATCCTAGCCTTGTTCTCTTTCCCACTGGCTCATAGGGTAGACCTTCTCTTATCTCTTGATCTGCATGAAGGTGACTGTACTGTACACCTAGAATTAAATTGATACTTCCTGCTCTGTGTGGAAATGATATGTCCCTCAGGTGATCAAATGATGATAGCCAACTTCTATCCAAGGGTGGAATGCTTAGGACTGTTTTATCTAGTTCATGGGCTTCTATTTTGAACTCTTCTCCACTCTCTAATGAAGAAATCCAAAAACTTACTCTCCTGCTCTCTGTGTTAGTATGCTGCTTGCCTCCAACAACAGAAATTTCAATTCCTTCTCTCTTGCCTTGCAAACCTAGCATATGTGCAAAGTCCTTCCGAATGATTGTAGTTCCCGCGCCTCCATCTATCAAGACATTTCCCTCTCTTACTCTGCCATTTGCTGCTCTGAACTTGACTCTTACAACTGGCATTATGCTCTCTTGATCAAGAACCGAAGCACCACTTGCTCTCTGCGGGTTGATGTGTATCAGCATGTGATGTGTTCTCACACAGTTGTTCTGTCCGCAAGGTTTCCTCATCCTACAGTCTCTGGTAATGTGACCCTTGTTTAAGCAGGAAAAGCATAACCTGTTCTCTTTTATCAGATCTATCCTCTGACTCACCGTTGAGTCAAGAAATGTTGGACACTCTTGTACTGTGTGGTTCATACGACAAATATGACATTGTAGTTCTCTTCTCTGTGCCGCATGCACTCTCTTCTCTGTTCTGTGATCTCTGGGCTTTTCTCTCTGAATGTCTCCGAAGTCAGGATCAAATTCTGCTCTGACCTTCCTTCTCACAAACTCGCAGACGCTGACAAGATCTGGAGCTTGACCTCTTTCCCTCATGTCGGCAACTGTGGATTTCCACCTTGAAATTAGCGGATCTGGGAGACGTCGAATTATTTGCCGAAGTGTCTCTGTAGAGTTAACATCTGCCATGTAGTCAATTCTCTTCAAAGTTGATAGACTGTTTAGTACGTCCATGGAGAAAGTGCGAAGTGAGTGACGATCAGTTATCTTGCCATTTCCTCTGGTAAGCTTGCTGATGTGTGCCCTAGCGATAACACTTCTGTGACCGTAGAGATCCTTTATGGTCTTCAGCGCAGTAGCATACATGGTGCCCGATGATCCAAGTCCTCTAACTGCTGTGTCTGCGTCACCTGTTAAAGCCATCTTTAACTGAACCATCCTTAAATCGTCAGAAAGATTTGCCTTATTGTGGATGTGGATACGAAAACTTTCGATGAACTCAACATAACGCAGTGGGTTGCCATCAAATGTCACCAACTTCATAGACGGAATATCTCTGCTGGCCTCTAAACGATACAATGCATCAGCAATGGACATGTCGCCACTTGGAGTTGGTAGGACTGTCTCTTTAAATTCTATCAGATGATCTATCCAGGCATCAATGGACTCTGTTAATTCTGTAAATGCAGGTGGATCTTTAATTTCCCTTTTCCGGTCTTGTTCAATTGAAGAATACTTGGCAGGTTTTGTCAGATTTTCTTTCTCTTTTAGACTTTCTGTTTTTCTTGTAACCTTGACTGTCATTTCAGAAATGTAATATTCAGTCTTGATTTCAATCAAGTGGATATCTCTTACAAGATCAGCTTCCCAATTGTCAAGTTTACTGTGGTCAGAAGGCTTAGTTTCATGTTCATAGAGTTCACTGTTTACTGATATTGCTTCATTAAAATCTTTCCTAATATCCTGCATATCCTTCTCTGCTAGCCGCTTAACTAAAGTTTTCTTTACCATCTGATCTGTGAGCCTGTTGATAGCCCTTGTTATCTTCCCGCGTAGAACTTTCCTACGTTTCTTCAAATTCTGTCTCTCGGACTCATCCGTTTCCTCGTCTTCCTCATCGTGCGGAACTTCGTAAGACGCATCATGGAAATGAACCTCTGCTTCAACTTCAATTTCTTCTTTGTCCGACATGGCTGCTCTCTCTGTGTTCTTAACCCAAAGACCCAATTACTCTTTATCTCTTCTGAAATATTTTTCCTCTTCACTCTTTTTCCTGGACAGGACTCTTCCACTCTTCAGACATTTGTTTTGAATTGGGTATAAGAACGACGACTCTTGGGAGTTCTTCTAACACTGTTTAATGTCAGAGTTCTGTGGAGTACAAAACAATAAATCAGTATAAACAGATTGACAATTATCTGTTATAAATAAACAATAATATATGCTTGCCTTGAAAATATATGTTATAGCACTCTTCAAGGGAAGTAACTCGTGCATGCCCTATGCAAACACTGATTCAACACACAAAAGTGAGTGAAGCACTACTAATATATCCACAGAAAAACAAACTGGGAAAATAGAAAAGCCTGAACTCTACAAATAATTTCTATCATGGTAAAGATAAAAGATTGAATAATATTCTCTAAATAATTGGAAAAATAATCCCTACATAAAAGAAATAGAGTTAATTTTGATGCTTGCACGGTTTTGACTCATGGACTGGTCCATTTTACTCAAAAGGGGTGAAAATTATATCATGTGAAAAATATACATTACATTACATTACAAAATACAAATTTAGACCTCATAAATACTCTAGAAAGAAGAAATATACCTTATCTAAATTACTTTAAGAAAAGAAATCCTAAAACATGTGCGTTTAAAATATGTAAAGTAATAGCGCTACCCTGAATGATAATGGACTCGCCCAAGCATGTACTTGCCAGGGACACTTTTAAACAACTAAAAATATTAATGCGTATAAAGATAAACATATTAATTTAGACACTGAATATAAAAACTCTGAATTACTGGGCAATGAAATGAAAGTTACCTGAAGAGTGAACCTCCCAAAAAACTCTAGCATATTAAACTTCTCGTTGGACTGTGACAGCATGGTCTGTCTGTCGGTCGAACCAAAAACTGGAAATGCACTTTCGAAATAAACTAGAAACATAAGAATGCGCGAAGCGCAAAAACTTGGTTCTGAATAGTAATAGTAGAAAATCCCTATAAAATATTCCCTCCAGTTACCCTAAGTTTAACCTTATTAGAGATAACTCAGATTAATAATAAAGATTTATTTACTGAAATATAAAATCATAACTTAAATTCAGTATTTGATCAAAATGTCTTTCGTTTCAATTCAATTAGTATGTGCGTGGCGGGGCTGCTAAAAAAGACTTTTGTTCATACTTGAAGACACTGTTTTACTCTTATTGCAATGTTATTTCAACTTAAACGATTGAAATAGGTCATTGAAAGGGGTTGTTAGAAATTATTTACTTACCTTGAAATATTCATTAATCTTTTTGCCATAAGCCCCCTTTTAGATAGTCCTGTAAAAAAACAGAAAAATAGCCACATAAGCCTTTTAAAGATCACAGTTGATACTGTTTCAACAAAGTGTAACAAACTATCTACAATTTATCACACAGTTACCTTAATTTCTTACAATGTTGCTACAAGATATTACAATGTATCTATGTATTATTGCAAGAGTACTACAAGTTTCAACAATAGTAGTGTAGGTTGTTACAACAAAAAACAAACACAAAAAAAGTCTTGATTAGACATTTGGTGTTGGCAGAATTTTTAAAAAACTTTCCATAAAAGTTACCAGCCTTGACATAAACTTTGACTTGTATCATTCACTTGCACAAAACACGCCAATCTTTACATGGTGCTTGTTTTCATTAAAACTCTCAGAATCTACATTAAAGGGAAGATTTTTCAGAAAAACATCAAACTGAATACTCACCCCCAGCGTCCGGATCGTTTGTTGTATTCCGTTTACGTTTCCTTTCCGACGGTGTACGTGACTTGTCGGGTGTGTAGGCTTGTGCCTGCAGGAAAAGGGACCAAATGGTTTTAATTTAACCCATATTTCAATTACTTCGAAACTTTTCAGTTGTAAGAAACGATACAATATGATGGATTGCTCTGACCTCTTCCTGATCACAGTTATTTGATTATTTAGAAAGGCAATGTTCAACATTTGGGGATAATTCTTATTGATGCTTTTACCAAAACTACTGGCAAGCTGGTCTGGCCTGTTTGAGTTTTAATAGACACTTCTTTTAATTGGTCTGATGAAAGAGATCTCTTCTGAGGAAAACTAGCCTAAGTTACCAACACATCATGCTATCTATATCTATATCTATCAATTTTTATATCATTATGCAATGCAGCAAGATCTTAGTACACTGGCCAAAAATATGCCTTGCAAGTGATAAGCAAGACAGGAGTAATCCTATGGCTGAACAACTTTATTGCACAATAGCTACGTTCTGGTATAGGTCCTTATACCCTTTTGAAGCATATTACAAATTAAGGCAACAAAGGAATATTCATGGGCTCGGTAGCTCACCATATATGGCGTGAAGCTGCAGGATGATACATAAGCCATAAGCCAATCGAACCTTTGAGACCTAACTAGCTAAAAGCAATAAAGATGTGAATAGTAACCTCCCTTACCTCATCGTCTCTGTCGATGGAGCCCGCGCTGAGGTTGCTGTTCTCCTGCTGCTGTTGCTGCTGGGTGGGGGGTGCAGCTGGGGGTGTGTGTAGGCGTGGGTCGGGGTTTGGACCGGGTGGGGGGCCGGGGGTAGCGACTGTTGAGGGTGCATCCCCCCTCCGCCGACTGTCAAAGGCTGGAACTATAAAGGAGATCCCATTATTAATGATTATAATTTTAACCATAATGATTAACCTATTAACCCCTACAGGATAGAAATCATGCTCAAAGTGTTTCTTACTTGGTGAAAGGTGAAAAGTGTTAAATACTCTCATCTTGAGTGGTATATTATAATCATACCACAATCTGTACCCTTTACTATTAGTGAATGACATGTCAAAATTATTACAAATTTAACCACTTACAAGTTACTCCACTAACTCACTAAATTTAACCACTTATTTGAGTGGCAAATTATAATGATACCAATTTAAATCTTTAATCTTTAAACTTTAAAATGGTGATATGGTCTTGATTGGTGACTATTCTATCATCAAGTCTTGACACATACCCGTCCTCCAAGGAAACGTTGCTCTAGTAGTTCTTGTTTTCTTGGGTCCAGGACCAGATTATCCATATTCTGACCTGCAAATAAGGTGATACAATGTTACCATCATACAAGTGATACAATGTTACCACCATACACGTGATACAAAGTTACCATCATACAAGTGAGACAATGTTTCCATCATACTAGTGATACACTAATGCAAGTAATATATGACCATGATATATGTGATACAATTTTCAAGTGATATGTTATTTTAATAGAAGTACAAGTGATGCAATGTAACCATTATACAAGTGATGCAATGTTACCACCATACAAGTGATACACTAATGCAAATAATATAATATGACCATGATATATGTGATACAATGTTCTAGTGATATAAGTGATCTGATGTTATTGTGATAGAAGTGATGCACTGTTACCATCATAGAAGTGATACAATCATACAATGTTACCATCATACTAGTGATACACTAATGCAAGTAATATAATATGACCATGATATATGTGATGCAACGTTCAAGTGATATGTTACTGTGATAGAAGTGATGCAATGTAACCATCATAAAGGTAATACAACAAAGAAAATAATATAATATGGCCATGATATAAGTGATACAATGTACCAGTGATAGAACTAAGAAGTGATATTCACTAAGATACAAGTGATACAATGTTACCATAAATACAGACTATACAATAATGCAAGTAAATGATTTCTCCAAGTGTAACTATGCTACAGAGGATGTTAGCATGTTACAATGTAACCTATAATACTGCATTTACGTGAGAGAAAGAACAAGTCCATATTATTACATTTGGACATGATTTACCTCATACAAGTTATTTTTCTGACTTACTAAATCTCTTAAACTGTTAGGAGTGTGCATTTCAATGAAAGGAACAAACACGAAAAATACAAATAGATCTAGGATTTGCATTTTCATGACAGAAAAGACGTCCATGTCCATGTGCATACACAATAACCTATTATATATTAGGACACAATGTATCTCCAAGCACCATTTTCTTTGCTAAAACCTCTACAAAAACATGGCAGCATGAGATTTCCATGGAAACAATGGACAATCAACCTACTACTATATCAAATATTTGAATACAATGAGGTGAGAAAGGGCCAACTATTACTTCATATTTTTGGGCATAATTTGCATTGAATCTCTTTGCTCCAAAATCTACAAAACCTTGACAGATGGGGAAAATTTACCAAATCATATGTTTAGACACAATGATAATTCACACATTTGGACATGATTTACCACGAAACCTCCTTATTCATTGCAACAAAAGCTAAAAACAACGTAACAGGGTTGTATATCTGATGATTTGAGAAAACTACCAAATCATATAATTGGACAATGACAATTACTAGTTCATATATTTTTCATTAATTTACCTCAAAACACCAAAATCTAAAAACATAGCAGGGAATCAATATATACTAGATTAGCGTTTGCGGGATACCGCAAAAGCAGAGCAGCCCCGGAACTTGGGGTTTCGCCTTACCCTGTTCCGCCTTTTACAGGCCTCACCAAATTGGGAATTTTCTCGTGACCTTGACCTTTGACACTCAAGGTCACACAATCAATGAACACATTTCATTGAGTATAACATTATTGTAATGAAATAAAGTGTTAAAATTAAATTAATCCATTTTCTCCATATATGTTGACCTTGCTGTGACATTGACCTTCGACAGTTCGTACCCAAAACTTTTTGAAAATTTTGTACTTCTCAAGGGATAATATATACAAAATCTAAACTTCATAGCACAAAAACTTTTCATGTTAATGTTTACAAGGATTTACAATAACTCATATCTCATGACCTTTGACCTTCAAGGTCACACAATAATTGAACACTTTTTATTGAGTATTACAATCATGTATTGATTAAAAGTGATCATAGTTAAAATTAAGCATTTTCGCTAAACCATGCTTAAGTCATGACCTTGCTGTGACCTTGACCTTTGACGGATTGTAGCCGAAACCTTTTCAAAATATTTTACTTTTCAAAGGATGATATATACCAAGTTAGAGCTTCATAGCACAAAAACTGTTCAAGTAACCGTGTTTACAAAGAATTTTGCAGTGATTTTATAACTCGTGACCTTGACCCTTGAATTTGAAAGTGAACATGTCATAATGATTCCCTAGAAGTATTAACTTTGAGACATGTTCATGAGTTCTGAAAAGCTAAATGGGATAAAGTTATACCCAAATTTAGTGCATTTTGTAATAACTCATTTCTCATAACCTTGACCTTTGACCTTCAAGGTCACACAATCATTGAACACTTTTTATTGAGTATAACAATCCTGTATTGATTGATAGTGTTCATAGTTAAAATAAAGCATTTTCGCTAAAACATGCTTACGTCATGACCTTGCTGTGACCTTGACCTTTGACGGATTGTAGCCAAAACCTTTTCAAAGATTTTTACTTTTCCAAGGATGATATATACCAAGTTAGAGCTTCATAGCACACACACTTTTCAAGTTATCGCGTTTACATGGAATTCTTAGAGTGAATACATATCTCGTGACCTTGACCTTGAGTGCGGCGGCGGCGGCGATGGAAACTTCACAAAAACTGATAGCAGCCCCGTTCTTAGACGGGGCTGCTAAATATGAAGCCTGATGAGCTACAGAGCCAATGGCTCTATTTTGAAAATGTATAAGACAACAATGTTAATAGTTTACAGACATGTCCCATTTTCAATTTGGTATTTAATGATCATGTGCAGATGCTTTCTTATAGGTCTTATAAGCTTGATATAGCAATAATTGAGCCATTTCCTTCAATTTACACATGACTCAATTTCAATTGAACTTTTATTGATAAGTCTCAAATATTTCTTTCTTAACTGTCTAATCTGTTTAATTAGGCAAAATATTCATTATTTTCCTCTCCACTAAACTTCTACTTTCTGTGATCAACTTGTCAACTTTTGTAGTACTATGTGCCTACTAATTGTGAGGGACTTGCTTTAATTGTTATGACTAACAAAAAAGTCTCATGACTCAGCAGGTCATATTTGTAGATTTGTCACTCCATCCCATGCCAAAAGCCAATATTTGTCTCAGCAAATATGTTCAAAGTAGGATAATAACCAACAAGACACATTTTGATTTCCTTGATTAATTGCAAATAATATTTAATATGTGTTGTAATTGAAATCAATTAATTTGTAAATTGTTAAATTTTCACTTTCTACAAAGAGCCCTTAATTACTTGTCAATGGGAAAATATCCATATGAATTGTTCATACACTTTTTGATTATTCTAAATCTGTGACCAGATGTCGAGGAACAATTGCACAATATCAACTTCATTAAAATAACCAATATTTTGATAAAAAAAAACAATTTCTTTAATTTCAGATTTATCGACATGAATGACAAGGTCTGGATGATATAATTGGGGAATTTGTTAACTGCTTCAGGAAATAAGTCACCAGGCTGTATTTTTTTTCTGTAAAGTTTTCATATTTCATTTGAAAAATTGGGTATAACTATAGAATTGGTTCGCCACCCTTTTTCATAATATATGTTTTTACTAAACTGTCCTTTAGGTTAGGGTTAGGTTTTGTTTTAGGTTTAGGGTTAGGGTTAGGGTACGTGTTAGGGTAAGGGACTTACTTAGGGCTAGTGGTAGGGCATAGGCGTAGGAACGGGGGGGGGGGGGGGGGGGGCACAGGGGGGCCCTGCCCCCCCACCTTTCAAGTAATTTTTGTGTAGACACTTAAACTCTGTATTTTAGAGGGAAGGAAAAATTAGATGAACGGACCCTTGGAAGTGGGGGGGGCCCAGCTCCCTCCCTGAACAGTGAAATTCCGGTTAACAATCTTTAGCTCATCAGGTCTGAAGGTTCACTACCTGGAAAGCAACATTTGTGATGTTTAAACCAACAGACCAGGGGATTATACTTGTCGACTGCATTTTGCGAACAATAGAGGTTCTGTGTGATCTTAACCATATGGGTGATACTAAATTTTGAACTGGTAAATAAATGGTAAACGCACGTAATTTAATCTGTGTATAGTTCCAGATGGTACAGGAATGGGGATTGATAAACAAGGTTACCCCTATTTAAATATCTGCTCCCGTGACGTGGACGGGATTTATATAATATAAAATGTTATATTCAAGAAACATCAGATAATTCAGTATATTTGTCAATAAAATACTGCCAATTGTAACGAATGGTTGTGAAATTTGGGGCTACACTTATAGAACATGTATTGAAAAGGTTCAGAGTGAATATTTTAAAGGTTTTTGTGTATAAGTAAAACAACTGCTTCATTTGCTTTACTTGGAGAAATTGACAGATGTAATTTGTGTGTGCATTATCAGTGTTGTTTCTTGATGGGGTCCTTGGGAAATTTGTTTGACAATTAGGATACTTCTACTATTGTAAAGGGTTCCCTATCTCAGATTTCGCCAAAATGACCCCCTCGGCTGATCACCTAGGAACTACACTGGCATTATTATTCAAAGTGTATTAAATATTGGTGTCGAATTGTCCGTATGGACCGAAATACGTACCCAAATACAAGCTATAAGATGTTGAAAGTTTATGATAAAATAGTGGAAAAAACAGCGACGTTAGAATGCTGTCACTGTGTGACGATAAATATCATCTCACTCACTCCACGCAGCAATCGCAGACGGTAAAAAGGAACGTTTATGCAATACTGTAGGACAAAAATAATTGTAAACTACATGTAGGACTGCCGCGGCAGTACTTAGGTCTTCAAGATTCCTGTTTGACCTTCACATACTGTTTGACCTTCACATGCATGTTTGACCTTCACATGCATGTTTGACCTTCACATGCATGTTTGTTAAAGAGGTTAAAACCATACAGACCAAAACATGACTTTTTAAAATGCAAAGTTTGACCCTTCCTCCTGACCGGAAGTGACTGTTCACGAGCGATTTTATTATTTAAACTTAAAGACCTTGCTGATGTCTAACTCTCATGCAAAAATAATTAAGTTCTAAGGTCTTGTTTTTGAGTTATTTGCCCTTGAAGTTGGTGATTTTCAGATTTTGTCACAGCACGAAAAGTATAAAGGTTAGGTCTTACAACTTTACGTATTGAAGAAAACAATACCTCAGCTACATTCAGTATGAATTTCAGCTCTCTAGTGCAAGTATCTTCAGAGGAGAAGATTGTCAAAGGTGGGGTCGGAAACGATGAAAATCGCACTAAAAGCAAGATGTCGGCCGAAGCACGTGACCTACGAATTTGCAATGATTTCCTTTTTTTCATTATTTTTCATTACGCTTCTTTTAAAAAAAAATTAAGTCTCTAAGTGCATTTTGAAAAAAAATCAATGTTAAATTTTCGATTTTGGATTCGAACTGGACCTTTAATGTAAGAGTCGATTTTGCCCAAAAGCTTCGCATGTCGATTCCAGGGTAAGGGCTATCAGCATGCCAAGTTTGGGTGAATTTGGAGCAGCCGTTTGGGCTGTAGCTCATCCACAAAAAAGTATAAATAATAATTATAACTAGGATTGACGCGTCAATACTTAGGTCTTCAAGATTCCTCTTTGACCTTCACAAAGTGTTTGACCTTCACATTACTTTTTGTCTAAGAGGTAAACAGTAGCTAATACATTATCAAAATGACCAAATTCCACTTGATATTCAGTGTAAGAGACTTTTCAGAAAAATTCATCATGGTGGTCAATGTCAGCTATGACACCATTCTTCAGAGAATATAAATCCTAGTAGCAGAAAAAAATTTGGTTAAATTATCTCTCACCGTTTTCGAGATACATGTGATTTAAAGTTGTAATGTAAAGAAAACACTGAAATTTGAAGATTTTTTTACCCCTACTCCATGTTGGCCCTTCTATCTCCTTAACTATCAAAATTTGTATGATAAAGTACAACATAGCAAAAGTTGTGCTTGGAATGGCGTATGTGAAAATACAATCAATTAAAAGATATCTTTATTAATAAAGAAACTGTGGAACCTTGAAATGTGCTAAAAATGAGGATTTTCCCAAAATCGCAATATTCAAGGACCGGTCATGGACAGAAAAAAAATTATCATGAGTTGTTGATATTTTTTACTGTCTTCTCATTACATCTGCTTCACAAAACATCAACGATAAAATTTCTATCTGTAACAGTTTTGGAACTAAAATTCTCAAAGTAAAATAACCCTCGAAAACTGTTGAAATCATCGAAAAATGTAAAAAACCTCTTTATGTCCACATATTTCCTTTAATATCAACTTTTATATGATAATGATCTGTAGTGAATTTCTTCAACTATCATCGTAGAACAGAATGAGTCAAACAGATTTCTTATTTGACATTTCCTTACAGGGTAACCTCCCTTTGAAAGTAACACGAAAAATGACCCTTCAAAAAAATGTCGAATTTCAAGGGCAGATTACTCAAGTCACAGGTCGAAATTTAAAATTTCGCCCAGAAATTTTTTTACACACTCATTAAGCTTTCCAACGAGCTATCACACTAGTCTGTAGGTATTGCCGTTTGTGAGGAGAAGATTTTCAAAGACGCGTACCGTCAGAACCGCGAAATTTCACCAAAAAATCAGTTTTTCGAAAATAGAAAAAAAACTATTTATACGGCCGAAAACTGCTATATGCTTAATCGATGAAGAATGTTGTTGCCCACATTTTGGTGAAAGTTTTATGAAATTATCTCCCTTAGTTACCGAGAAATTAAGGATTGCAGTTTCGACTTCAAGGGGAGATAACTCGAAAACAAATTCGAAATTCAGAAATCTGACTCGACACAAATCTAAGTTAGGGGACCCACTACATTCCCTGAAATTTTCATGCAAGTCGGTTCGTTAATAAGGTCAGAAATGGTGGAACAAAAAAACGTCCAAATAATAATAATAAAAATCCGGATAATAACAATAGGTCTTCCAGACGTAGTCTTGAAGACCTAATTATTAGATGTTCGAGTAAAGAAGAGATGTCAGAGATTGCTGGTGGAACTAGTGACTATAAGTATTCTGGTGTCAGCAGCTCGTCGAAACGTCAATTAATTAATTATCAATTACTATAGTGAGTAGCAATCAATAATAACTCCGTGACATCAGTCAGTAGTGAGCGAAAGTTCATCGTTCTCATAATAAGTATTGAGTAACCGACAGCCTATTTCGTTAGGTAGTTCACATTTCTGTAAAACCCAACGTTTTAATCCATCAAAACAACATAAGTTGCCTTCGGTGAAACTTCAAAGGGTTTTTACTATAATAACAAATGTTGCTTTCCAGGTACGACACCGGTCTGAAAGACCCCATGGGCTTATTGCATGGCATGGCGTCCGGCGTCCGTTCATCCATAAACTTTTCACATTTTTTACTTCTTCTCCAGAACCAATGACTCTAGAGAGCTGAAATTTGATGTGCAGACTCCTTGGCAGATGGGGATTCTAAATTGTAGATTTCGTGACCCAATGACCCCAAATGGGGTTACAGGGGTCAAAACCTTAAAAAACTATTTCCATCTTCTTCTCCAGTTCAAAAGGGTCTATTGAGCTGAAAAGTTGTGTGTAGACTCCTTGACCAATGACAATTCTAAATTGTAGATTTCGTGACCCCATGACCCCAAATGGGGTCACAGGGGTCAAAACCTTAAAATCCTATTTTCATCTTCTTCTCCAGTTCCAAAAGGTCTATAGAGCTGAAAAGTTGTGTGTAGACTCCTTGGCCAATGGGGATTCTAACTTGTAGATTTTGTGACCCCATGACCCTAAATGGGGTCACAGGGGTCAAAACCTTAAAAACCTATATCCATCAAACGTCTGATGAGCTACAGAGCCCATGGCTCTATTTTTTAAAGAAAAGGGGTCAAGGGGTGTGTTGGCATGTGAGTGAGCGGATTTAGATTTGGAAAAAGGGTACCCCCAACCGTGTGTCATTTTGTAGGGATCTACTCTGTAAATAGAATGGTCAATAAGAATGGGGTGGTTATTTTTTTTTACCTCGAGCATGCAAGAAACTTTAGCTATTACCCCAACCTGCCCAGGGGATGGGGGATAAAAGCTCAGGGCTAAGGGAAAGTGATAAGAAGGGCCTACCCCATCACCCACCACAGGAATGTCCCATAAATACTTTAACCACTTTTCTTCATAAAGTCATTTGATCTTAAACATCATTTAAATATGTTAGTGAATTATTCACTTCGTCGCCACCCTGTTAAACAATATGGCTTTTGCAAGAGATATGTTTTTCTGTAACATATCTATCATACTGGTCTATTCATTAGCATTATGGTAAATAACAAAATGAATCTGTCTGCCTGCCTATACCTGTCAGTTTGTCAGTAACTTATTTTCCCGATATAATTTTGAAATATAAATTAGATACATACATGTACCCTCATTAGTGCGTTTTCAATCATTTTAAAGGAATTACATTCTTCCATTTTTTTACAAATACATAGATAATTTCTCTTGCATCTCTCACCCCCTCCCCCCCCCCCCCCCCGCCCTGCAATCTTTATATGTATCATCATTGATTTTAAAAAGGAACCCCCCCCCCCCCCCCTCCCGCTTTCACAAAATATAAATTGCTCCCACCCCCCGTTCCCAGGCCTCCATTTTTGTTCATCATAAAGTTACTAAATCTACAAATTTATAAGGGGGGCAAAGAATTACCAAGATACAAGATAGGAGTTCCGTTAAGCCCGGTGAAACCCATCTTCCCACGGCAAGGCGAAAACGTATCGAGCAACTCCTCGTTTAGACCTTGCCTTCACAAGGTAGAAAACTGGTGATCCGGAGCAGCGACATCTATCGTGATCACGAGTTACGCCCCTTATCAGCTCTTTCAACGATAGCCAATGAAATTGCCGTTTACATTAGGAACAAATTCAAAATACTAACAGACGATCTTTTTGAAAACTATCCGAGTGAAATTTAATTTTAAACTTCAGTCCGCATGGTTGTTTTCATGTTTTTGTTGAGCACCGAGAATGCAGAGAAGACAAACATTAATGTATCACTCAAATAAAGTGTTTCTCTCCCTTGTAAAACGCATACAAAAGTATTTTTTTCAAATCGGTTCATTTAATATGCTGTCTTCTGATTGGACTATTCTACTTCCGTGCAGCGGGTTGAAATGCTAGCACAGAAATTACGGCCAATGATGTCAAGGGAGGAATGGGAAAGTTTATAAACCTTTTCGTTTCGCCCGTGACGTTGTGAAGATGGTTGAAACCAAAATGGAATGTTTGAAACCATGGCTTTCAGGCATGATAGGGTAAAAATGACCTTGGTTAAATAAATTGGACCCTACTTGGTTGACAATGCTTGAACTTCAGAACCACTGAAGGATAAGATATTATCTAACCAGCAAAACACCAACCTTTGAGTCAAAGCCTTGAGCCTGTATAACAACCGTATGAGCCGCTCCAACTAACTGCTGGTGATGTGGTCTCATATTGTCTCTTCCTTATTCCACTTTCAGAGTTCACTCTCCATTCATTGCTTGACACAATTTTAGGTTGCCTGCAGACAATGTAAATATTTATGTTTTTGACAGAGTGATTTCTTAGATAAACATACAGATGTTCTCCAATCTGTTATCGTTTCCGGGAATTTTTTGCAAACTTAGAGAAAAACAATTATCTTTCATCTCCAATAATCAACACATAGAAAAAAGGTCTACATGATAAATCCAGAAAAGATAAATATGAATAGTATGAAGTAACGTGTTTTGAACTTGATTTCCAAAATGGGCGTCGGCGATATGTTACTGAAAACCGGCGCAGTACCAATCGATCTAAAACTATGTGCAAACAATACATATTTGACTCAAACATAAATCAATAGATCTACAAGAGGACATGTCTACATCGTACTGTCTTTAAATCAAAAGGTCAAGTGAATAGATTGACTTACCAGCTTTCGGTCAAATATTGTCAGCTGTCTTCCGGTTCCAAGCTCTGCACAGCGCCTAAAACCTTGATTCCACGAATATTTCTACCTCTCTGTTGGAGAGTTCCAACATTTTTCTCCTTTTACTTGACATCTTTTTCTACGACTACGGATAATCGGGTCGAGTATGAACATGTTTTACCATCTAATTTTAAAACATGTTATATATACTTTTAATTGAAATATTCAATTTTAACAAATAAAACATCGAAAAAACGTGCTACTGCATTAAATGAAAGGAAGTTTAGTATTCTGTTCATTACTTGCCCTAAAAATCACGCAAACTTGCCGAAAATGTGCTGAAACTAACAGTTCCGCGACTTGACACCCATTGTGACGGCGCGCTTACACTGTGACGTCACAACAACACACTTCTAAGACGTCATCCTTGCATTGTATTATTACACTAGTTTAATATTGCCGTATAAATATTACACTGCGGTATCTTACACGGGCGAGTAATAATATTACGGAAGTATGAGTGTATCAATTAAAACAATCTGTCCAACTGTCTCCGACGTGGGACAGAATTGATACAACATCCTAAGTAGGAAATAGTTCTACAGTTCTTTATCATCGTGACACTTATACGCTTCCTTTTAAAAATAGAATTATGAAAAATATTTTAAAGGAATAATTTAATCGCCCGAGAAAACAAGCCTATTTTTTTAATTCACCAGTCAAAAATTTTGTTTGATTGTTTACTACAGCTTGTCATTGACGAAATGGTAACAAAGGCATATCGTGAAACAACTGATTGACAAGCTTTCGGGCAGAGTCTTAAACATAAGCATTTTTCTAACGCTTTTGCGGAATTATTTTGCAATACCTACCCCCATTGTTGTACTGTTCACACATATCCATGTTTGGTCTGTAGCCAGTGATACATCCAGATGTACAGACACCATTTGTTTGGTAACAGACCCCGCCCACACAGAACTTGTTACACGTGTAGTTACAGGTCAGCCCGTGATATCCAGACATACACCCAGTAGAACATTCTCCTGTTGCCCTGTCACATCTCCCAGACTGACAGTGTTTACTGCACGTGTAGTTACAGGTCAGTCCGTGATACCCAGACACACACCCAGTAGAACATTCTCCTGTTGCCCTGTCACATCTCCCAGACTGACAGTGTTTACTGCACGTGTAGTTACAGGTCAGCCCTTGATATCCAGACACACACCCAGTAGAACATTCTCCTGTCGCCCTGTTACATAGACGTCCAGCGGTGTTGTCTAAGAGACCGCAGTTGCGGGAACATCTCCGTTCACATTTATCCCCAAACAGTCCTTCAGGACACGGAACTAAAATGAAGAAAACCATGTATTGAGAATTGTTTTTTGTACCACAGGATCTAACGCTCTTTGGAGATATATCGATATCCCTAGGAAATAGAGCGAAAGCAAAAAAAATAAAAAATTATATAGAAACTGATTAGTTATTATTGTTATTTTGCTATCGGTAGATGATTCTGTTTGTTTCGCCTCTGACCTTGTTAACTGTTAGGCGCTCGAGGTTGATATTCAGACGGCCATCGTATCATACCAGGGACCCAATTACTGTTGGGTGGGCACGCTTCGAACTAAGTCACTTACCAAGGGTGACACCACAAGTTTCGCCAGTTGTTGCTGAACTATTCTGATAGTGGTCGACGGAGCATTGCAGGGCTACGTGCCATCATATCTGAATCGTAGCTATATCATGTTCCAGATGGAAACTTAATAAGCACCTCTTAATTCTGCTACTATAAAAAAAACCTTCAAAACAATGGTCGTATAGTCAAAACTCTACCTTGATTTCTGCACACATCGCAGCCAGACCGGCATTCATAAGCGATGTTCCGAGGACCCGAGAAGCATTCCGTACAGGGGAACTTACAGTGGTCACCATAATATCCTCTGATGCAGTTGATGCACTTTCCAGATTCTCTGTCACATGTCCCATATTCAGGACTACATATCTCACTACAGTTCGCTCCGTAACGACGTTCTGTACAAACTGTCACATTGCAGGAGCCACACTGTCTGTCACAAGTCACACACCCATCAGGACACGGATAGGAACACTTGACTCCACAGAAGCCTGGTTTGCACCCGTCAGTGCAGGATACAGTATTCAATTGGATGTCCACATGGCACAAGCTGTTCAGACAGTTGGACGGACAGGCCTTATCACAGTACTCAAACACATATCCAGCTACACAGCCTAAAACACACTGGCCTGTATCGTAGCATCTTCCCCGCAGACACGTCGAACACTGGCCAGATACAAGCGGGGTGATGGACAGAAAGATCAAGAGTTCTGAAATGTTAACATAACCCAAACAAATGAATATATCTTCTTAGTTTTTGGTCAGGGGAACACATAATCAGAAAATCACCCTATACCCCATATGTACTAAGTCCGAATAAAGATGATTTCGATGTACTGGGGATAAAGCTTAACGAAGATTTGAAAAATCTCTGGGTAATCAATACCTAAAAAAGACTGGAAAATATAAAGAGAATTCTGATGAGCTGAAAAAAACGAAACTTAACTTTGATAGGGAAGATAACGGTCATTAAAACTTTGGCTGTATCTACTATAGTTCATATTCTTACTTCTCTTCCAAATCCTCCTTAATAAGGAAGATAACGGTCATTAAAACTTTGGCTGTATCTACTATAGTTCATATTCTTACTTCTCTTCCAAACCCTCCTAAAGATTTTGTTACAAATTTGAATAAAATATTCTTTAACTTTATATGGAATGAAAAGAGGGACAAAATAAATCGATTCATTTAATGCGAAAATATGAAGATGGCGGTCTCAGGGTGGTTGATCTCAATACTTTTATTGATTCATGAAAGATTTCTTGTTTGAAGAGATATGTTTCTAAACCACACTGCTATACCTTAGCTGGTTTTCCAACGAAACACGTTCTCACGTTGGGAGAGAATATCAATAACAGATATAAAGTTGAGAACCCATTTTGGAAAGATTCACTGGACGCCTGGCATAGGTATGTTAAGTTCTATCATATGAATGGAGACAACATAAATGAAATACATATGCAACCTCTCTGGCTAAATCACCAATTCTCAAATCCAGATTTCATAATCAACAACTGGTTCAAACAAGGAATAATTCATATTAAAGATATTTGCAATGGTAATGATTTTTGTTCATTTGCGGAATTAAAAACAAAATATAATGTTAAAGGTACAGTACTTGATCTGAACCAGGTCATCCTCAGTATCCCAAAAAATGGAGACATGTTATTCAAACAGTTGATCCATCCACCTTTAGACTTATCTCAATAGAATCCCCTTGGAATGATATTGTTAAACCATCTAAAGGTTCAAGGTTATTTTACGATAAGTTAACTGATGCTGCATGTAGTCTTCCAAAAGCGTGTCTCAAATGGGATAACGAACCTTACGATCATATCAATTGGAGAACAATGTTTTAAGAGTATCGACAATCAACTTAAGACACAAAAAGTTATTAGAATTACAATTCAAATTTATTTATAGAGCAATCTACACCAAAAAGGAATTGTTGAAAATGAAATTAGTGGATAATGATATTTGTCCATCATGTGGTTCAAGTGAGAATATTTACCATGTTTATGTTGAATGCCCAACTGTCAGAATCTTCTGGACCAAACTTACTAACCTTATCAAAAGAGTTCTCAACACAACTTTTGAACTTTCAACTCAAGATATATTATTCTGCGCCCCCAATAACCTCTTGTTGAATCATATGATATTGTTGGCAAAACGCCATATCTATGTTATGAACATCAAAGAGTCCAAACCAAATATCAAGAGCTATAAAGACATCTTAAAAGATGTCGCTCAGATTGAACACTTTATCGCGAGAAAAAATCTGAATACGTTTTGTTTTGACAAAAAATGGAAGATTCTTAGCAATGAACTGAACACTTGCTTCTGATATAATGCTTATACAAGATTTCCATGTTACTTTCTCTATAGTGTTTTATTCCCTCATGCTTGATTGTAACATATGCCAAATGTATGTACATGTACAACTCTTCTCTTGTATGTACCAATCCCTACACTTTGTATCCAAATGAAGTGAATAAAAACATAAAAAAAGAAGTCCGAATTGTTTTCATGAAAACCAGGCAAATTAAAAAAACAGAATAACCAAACTAGCAAAAGGCACCACTCCTCTTCTTGATCAAGCAACAAACAAAGTTAAGTAATAAATATTAAGTAGTTTTTGACCTTTGCCTGGAAATGGACCTACCCCCATTATGAACTTAGTTCAACTTGTTTCCATGGAAACCAGCAATAAATATTAAATTCAGAATAACCAAAATAGCAAAAAGCACCACTTTACCTTTAGGTCTAACGTCATACCAAGTTTTGTAAAAAAACATTGAAGGATTTTTGAGATATGGCCCTACGGACCCTAATCCCCAAATACATTACGTTCAATTTTTTTTCCATGAAAACAAGAAAGAAATATTTTAAAAAGCCAGAATAACTAAAATAAGCTTTTCGGGGGACATAAAAACTGTCAGTTATAGAAGAAGAGTTATACTTTCAGGAAGACAAAACGTTAAGATCAGCTGTGTGTTCATTGCAGAGATGCACTTAACTGATGTTGAAAGTCCATATCGGAATACTAGAATGTTGACACATAAGAAATTGCTTTTGAGAACGATTATTTGAAATAAACTTCTGTATTTCAATCGGGATTTACTAATCAACTTACCTGTACAAACCAGCACAGTCTGCATCCTGGGGAGAAGGCGGAATGGACACCTGCGAAGAGACAGAAGCATGAAGGATCGTAACAGTGGTGAGCAAACGTTAGAACATTCATACCGTGTCTACACAATTTTATTCAATACAGCCAACAACCTTTGTAAGAGATGAAAAAATAGTCATTGATTCTGTACCATCTAAAGGGCCAACAACATTGTGTGATGTGATACAAACTGTGTTTTACAAAGACAATTCATTCAGACAACGCTACACTACATTTTGATGTTTACATTCATAACATTCTTGAATAATTGTTATACTGAAAACGAAAGTCAATGTTGTTTGCTGTAATGTGACTTACATAATTCTCTCAAGTGACTTGCTAAAATCTTTAAAATTAAAGTCACCATAAAAAGAGCAGTATGGACCTTTAATGACCCATATTCAAAATGTAGTGAAGGTCGATGTTTTTAAAAGTATTTTTACTGTATTCATTCTATTTTTGGCAACATTTTGCTACCAATCTTGAGGATATCGGTCCAATATTTATTTGATAGTAGACTATTTACCAAAAAGACCAAAACGACAGCCGACATGGAGTCGAATCCAATATGGCCACCCAAATTTTCATAAGAATGTTGCTCATCGAGTCTTTCAATTCTTTTCATGTCGTTTGTTTAAATTGATGACCGTGGCCTAAATGTTGCTGTTCGGTCAGTTTCGATGTGTATAGCTATTTTCAATGTCGTGCATTTATGTGTACATTTCGCTGCATTTCGTTCCGCTGCAATTTTCTCTTTGGTCTGATTTTACATTTCCTTAAATTAAGTTTGAAAGTCGTTTTGTCGCAAACGACTAGATTTTCTTTTCTTATTCTCGGCATCAGGTCCTCTTTGCCGCTAAAGTTGATACCCATTGGACACAATTGCGTTATGTGAGACGCTGTTTAAATCCTACACACATATGTACTGATGTCATCGAAAGGTGGTTCGTTAAAAGCTATGGCACTTTTGTAGAGGTAACTTTTTTTTGGACGCCGAATTTAGCATTTTTATTGTTGATTTAACCCTATACTGCTTATATTCTACGCTTCTGCCCTTTACTGCTTTTCTACGCGCTTCTACGCCTTTTCTAACCATCGGAAAAGATGCAATATTTTAAAGTTATCCTACTGAATTATTCTCGAATTGTGTTTGAAATGCATACTTCAGGGTATGTTTTGTTATTCCTGGCCATATTCAATATCAAACAAAAATTTTAAAATAATGAAAATCTTGAGATAAAAATCTTGTCAGCAAAATCGGTGATCAACGGAAAACAAAGTTTTAGGTCATTCCAGCCAATCAGGGACGAGCGATCGCTAGTGGTCACGTTGCCCCTGAAATTTTATTTCGTCCAGGTTAAGAAATTTACATTTCCCGTTGAGCAGTATTTTGATTAGGTGACCGAAATCTTTTCTAAATAAATTTGTAGTTACTTTGGCCAATAACATACGTGGCAGTAATATTGTTGACGGTGTGAGCGACCCGGAAGTGGACCCGGTTTGTTTACATCAAAAACGCGAATCATGTCGTCGCCGTCAACAGTGAACAGGACAATCAAATCGACACTAGCCATCAGACATTCCACTTCAGTTGGTGACCGTGAGTATCAACCTTTCTGTAAAATATTTAATTGTCACTGTTATGCAGTCGAATGAAGGGAAGTTAATTTATCCCTGTAAAAATATCAACAAATATTGAGTCATGCATTTGATCTGTCTTCAATCAACCAAATGCGTCAATTTTGTCAATGATGCGTAATCACGTATTAAATGTGAGTTGACAGAATAAAATGATTCTTATCAGACAAATGCCTCTAGATTTTTTTCACCTGTCATTCATTTTTGTGAAATAATTATAACTAATTCATTGCAACAATTAAGCTATGTAATGATATAAAACATGCATGATATTATATTAATATCTAAGGAGATCATTAAAAAGTGTAATTGTTCGCTGTGGTATCATTGCCCTTATAAATGTTTGAGTTTTGAATGTTCAGATTATCAAAATCAAATTATTTTATCGAACATAATTATTGTAATATGTTGGAAAGTTAGACAAAACATGAGCATGCAAACTGGTACTTCCTCAAGAATCTACAAACTGATTACCAAATAAAAACATAAATGAAAGAAAATTATGAAGTTTTCTTAAAACGAAAAAGCAAAATTTCCATGTTTAAGTGAAAGATTGTTGTGATAAATTTGCTTTTTCAATTTCATTAAAATTGTGAATATATTTCAAGGAGGGCACAAACTGAGCTAGTATTATTTTTATCAATTACCCATGATTGTTCAAATGCATGTTTTACTCCAAAGCTTTAAAATATCATATGTATATTTATATTGTGTATGAATTTTTATTGAAATCTTATATTTTTTGCAGTGAATAGATTTCCAGCAGAAGGATCAACCAAACTGCCTGAGCTGCAATTTCACTGTACCTAAGGTGATGCTGGTAACGATCGTTACCAACATCCCAAGATGGCGGAAGGAAAGGTCGCTTCGCGAGTATTTTACATGATTTAACAGTTTTCTATGTGTTTTTAATCAATCTTCTATTGCACACATAAGCTCGTTGGTGGTGTAAATAGATTTGATCCACTAAATTTGCATATTAAAGTCCACGTCTTGGGAAATGAGCAACTTAAAAATCGCTATGGGATGCTGGTAACTTACAAATAATCTTGACCCAAGATGTTGGTAACGACAGATGAAAGATGTCGGTAACGACGAAGCAGTTTGGTTAATTCTGTTCTTAATATGATACGATTCTCGTTGTTTCAACGGGATAAATTATGAAATTCAAGTACATACTTATCTATGCAAGTTTTTAAGTATCCCACTGACAAAAATTCAACGAAATGACATGGCGAAACAAATAATTTTAGCATCGGAATTGTTTTTTTATCAAAAGAAAATGTAAAAACTAGTTATTAAAATTTCGTTGAATTCAAACGAAAATCAATTGAACTCACGTCGCACAATACGTCTATATGATTATTCTGTACTATCTTAGGATGTGACCTAACGATTGATTGTATGATTGATCTAAATATACATATCAAGCTTAGTTGAAATTAATAAAACAAGTTGGATACGCAGCTAATCACTTAAATTTGAATTTTAACTGATACATTTGACAGATTATTAGAGGAAGAGTCAGTGAGTGGTTTGATTCATTCCTGTCAAACGCTATCTAATTTCACTTTCCTCTGAATGTAGGAGAAAACTAATTTTTATTTTCCATAATCGGGTGTTAAATTGTCGAAATTGGTTTCATTTATGGTGCCGTTGGTACAGACAAGTCACTTCAACTATTTGAGGACCCTCCCAAATTCCAAGGTTTTCCGATTCATTCATTACAAACTAAGATTAAAAACACTATTCAATTCTTGAGAAAAATTCCAATAATATTTAAAAGAAAAACAATCGTAAATGACATTAAATAAATGTTTTTTTTTGCATGTACAACTTTTGAACCTCTTGTGTCATATCATACATGTATGTAAAGAAATAAATGTAAAATAAATGTATGTAATAACAAGTTTTCTATATGTTCGCGTGAACTTTTAGCTAGGGTATATGTACTCTTTTGTAGAAAGGTAAACAAAGCCTTTGATTTTGTTATAATTCAATGTCGCAATCTGTCAGAAAATTAAATCAGTTTTGGACTTGTATTCGGTCTCAATTATCAAAATTTGAACCCTCGCGCTATAATAGAATGCCCTAAATTTAAATAAGATAGTGTATGTTGTGTTTTTGCATTTACTTCATATTTGATTATAAGTATGTTTCATGATACTGTGTGAATTATTACATTTCAAGCAAAATTTACGTATTCTCAATTAATAATAAATAATGCTACATGATTTCAAGAAATTGTGGTTGTTCGCATGTTGGTGTCAATTGCGTATCATAATCTTGGTGTACAATTTATTCTTTACAATATTTACACATTGTCAGATACCAAAGAAGTTTACGATTCATTTGAGTCATAGAGTATATACAAAGATATTTAAAAACGTAAGGACCCAAGTGTTATGTTCCGATTTTAGATTGTAGCTCTGTAAAAAGTCAAGAATTATCATTTACACGTCATAATATATATATATACATATTTAAGGAACCATTCTGGCATACCTGTATAATATCTTCCACTATCCGATTATCTACTTAATTCCGTCTGACAAGGCTTACAATGAACTAATTAATTCAGCATTGTCGGCTTTCTCAGTTTTTGGGGTTAATTTTAAATAATACTGATATATGCACAGTTACACATGTGAATATATGATGATATTTGTTCACACTGTGCAGCTTTGAACTTGTGTAATATTGCATTTGCACCATTCCTTTACTTTATGTGAATTTATTCCTTGTGCAAAAGTACTCACGGGTGCATTTGCGTTTGCATGGCATCATCTTACTTAACATATACTGTGTAAGGTTTCATTCATACACTGCTTTAGTTTTAGTTTTGCGAACCAAGAGATTAAGCACGGCAAGTATTCCATCAATCTTTCAATGACTTAAAAATGATATTTTGCCCGCTTTACAGTTCAGGTTAAGCTGGCTAATTGTCAGTAACACAAAGTAAGTGAACCCTGTTAGAGTTACATAACATCGCGATTGCGATATATACACAAATAATTAAGCACCCCCTACTTTGTAAAATGATATTTGGTGCTATTGGAATGTTTGGATAAATGTGGTGTATTGAGGTATGAAATAGTCCAATGATAAAAATGTCTTTGAAAAATAACTTAAAACGCAGAGATTGGTTGGTTGTTTCTATCCCTTTTAACTTCATTTGGTTCTTAATTAAGTAATAGAAAACTTTTACCAAACGCAAGTTTACAAACTTCCATCTTATCACACTGAATAATGCAATGATGTCATAAAAATAATATGTTTGTAATGTATCTAATGCCTACTTGTGTTTGTGCTATAATAACCTGTATATTCATAACTGGTCAGTGACCTATACTTGAATCAACTTGAATTATAGGCCTAAAGAGCATATATTCCCGTCGAAAGTCAAGGTGACAAATACTTGTTTCATTATATTATTTTTGTACATTGATATGATTTAAGAAAACTGCAGATAAAGCGTTAAACGTAAGAAACAATGATTTGCCGTTACCAGCATCATTCACTTCATAAAAAGATACGTTACCAACATCCACATTTGAAGTTACCAACATCCCTGAGCGATTTTTAAATTTCGAATTCTTCAAAACGTGGACCTTGATACGCTATTTCAGTGGATCAAATCTATTGGCACCACCAAAGTGCATTTATGTGCAAAATAAGATTTGTCAAAAACACTTAAAAACTGTTAAATCATGTAAAATACTCGCGAAGCATCTTTCCTTCCGCCATCTTGGGATGTTGGTAACGATCGTTACCAGCATCACCTTAGGTACAGTGAATTTGATTGTTCAAGCTAAACAAAGGTGAACTTTGTGCTTGTTCAATTCTGTTGCTATATTAAGTTTTTTTTCTGTCTGTAAAAATTCACAAACATATATATGAATTTATATTGCTGGCATTGTGATTTTAAAAGCTGCATTCAACTAGGGATAAGAATATGTTAGATACAACAAGATCCTTACAAATACTTGCAATATTTCCTAGGAAGTGATATACAATAACTCACTCTGATATTGCAAACTGTGTGATGCATGGAGTAAAACTGTCCAATTGTAAGAGAGCAACGATTTGATGAGAAAAACAGAAATTTCACAGTTGCATTAGAGAAATTTCATGAAACAAATTCACCAAGTATCTTTCATAATTTGATTGGAATCACATTGTTCCTCTAAGTATTATGGATGCATAAATTTGTTGTAGAATTTTGTGAATAAATCAAACAAAACACTTTATCGTGATAACAGATATAAGTAAAGTTATAAAATGTGTTCTCACCAAACAGTTATTAAAACTATTACAGTCATTTGCTGACAAAAACAATTGTTGTATCACAATATGCATGCCATACTATGAAAATAGTTAAAATTGATTTGAAATTTCATTGTTTATTTTGATACAATTTGGATTTAATTGAATCATTCAGTACAAAGCCTAATGTTTCAATATATCAGTCAAATGGAATTTGTATGTATATTAAATCTGATTATTATTCATTATTTGTGTTGGGCAGTCAATATCATTTATTTATACTTTCTATTGCAGGAATTTTCAGAGTGGAAGCTTATCCAGGATGGAGAGTTAGTGACCACTGCTGGAGTTTGGAACAGTCTGTGATATTCCACATGCAGTCCAGTGCTGATATTCTAACTCAGTAGATTTATGGAGTCAACTTAGGAAGAAAAAGCACAGAAAAACAAAACTGAACACACCTGTTTGATTCAGGCATAATGTGAACAATATGGAGCCATCAAAATCTTTGACACAATCTAACTACAATTCATGCTGTTGTGGGTTTTATGGAGATTTGTGATTTAGTGATGTAAATGCAGAGTTAAAGTCAGTTGATAATTCATAGATATGACTTTTAGGAATTTGCAAGATTATGATTTATTAATAATATCAAGTATACTTTTTCTTGTAGTGTCAAATAGGTATAAATATCCTGATGGCATGGAGGGTGAATGATTTTTTTTACCAGAGCACTGGATTAAATTTGAAAAGTTTATATTCCATGTCTATGATGACTAGTGTTATGATCCGGTTTTTATTATAGCCAGACAGTAAAACAAATTTAATTCAACGATTTGACCAAGATAACCATATCTAAATTTAAGGAAACTTAATCAGCACAACAAGAAAGGAACTTGAAAATGTTTTTTGTAATTGTGGGATTCAATAGTTTAATAGCAAAAATTTGTTATTTGAAAGTAAATGTGTTGATTGGTCCTTATTTGTGTTACTAATGTAAAAAAATAATAAAGGTAAGGTCTGTAATAGAATCTGCCAAACACATATACCAGTACATTTACCATCACAATGAGCTCTCAAATTAAGCCAGTAAAGGGATTTTGTTCCATTTCATCTAGTAAAGTTCATGATTTGGTTATTTGTTAACATGTAAATAAGGAAATCGGGTTAAATTCTGGTTGACTTTCATTTCTTTTATTACATGAAAGAGGTCTACAGATTTCATTGCCAAGGGAGATAATCCTGGATATTTTTTTAATTTTGAGATATAATTGTCAAATAAAGACAAGTTGTTGAATGATTTTCATTAAATTTGAGTAAGTAAGTTTATGTCAGTTTGCTTGAAAGATATTTTGATCATCAAGTGTCATAGATATCTTGATTTTTTGCTTATGATAAACAAATTAAACTCTTGTTATTTTCATCTTCAAAAACATTATTTAACACACCCAGGTCTAGAATTTACATTACCAATTTACCATTGCAGTAGACTTTTGAATTTGGTGAAATTGATGATTTAGAATTGTAAATAGTGTAAAAGTGCCTAACATTATTGTTATGTTATCTTTAATATTGTGATTTACTTTGAGAAAACTGAAGATCACCTTCTGATTGAACTTGATTTGAGTTGAACTGGATTATCTCCCCTGAATTATTGCTTAAACATCATATTCATCCTAATAAGTGTCATTTTCTTCAGGAATATGTGTGCAATTTTGGTGACAGTATTGATACAATTAATAAAAGAGATAAAATATCATTATCAATATATTACCTATGGTTTATTCTTTTTTATGACTGATGTATGTTTTTCCGCTTTGCGGTATTGTACCTTTTGATAAATGAATAATAATTAGCAATTTTAATATCAAAATTGCTAAAGTTTACCTCTGAATTGACAAAAGGATCATTCAAGGGCATGAAAATTTCTTAAACAGTTACATTAATTGAATTTTAATTTTTTGATTTTTTAAAAAATTTGCGAGCAGTAAGGGGCAGTGCAGGTGCTTGTCAGGCAAGCAGGAAAGGGGTTGAGGCATTGCAATATTGCAAGCAGTAAAGAGTTAAACATGTAAGTATGATATCAAACTTTCGATTTTTTTTACTATAGATGCAATTTATGTGTGTATTTCAACTTGGTAACGGCAGTTTGCTTTCGTAATCTTAATGTTTTCGCATAGTTTTGACAAACAATCAATGGTTAAATAAGGTGAAAAATAACAATAACCACTACAACTTCAGTAGTAAGTTTCGTAAAATGTCAATAATGGGAGAGGTTATTCAATAATATATATATTTCGATTGTGCTTAATTAAGTAAGTTTACAAGGCATTGTCAAAGCAATACTTTTTTAGTATATGAAGGAATGAATGCAACACTAATTTTGATGGGCATATTGACGATACGGAAACATTCTCTATTTACACAAGTTATCAATTGTGAAACAGAGTAACTGATCGCAACAATGAATGTTGTTTTCAGTTATGTTATTGTAAAGAGGAAGCATAAACGACATTTGTGTCTCGTCCTAGATGTTTAGTTTCATACAGCCCACTCCAGTCCGCGCCGTGATGCTGCTGTACGTTGTGTTCCTCTGTCTGGCTACTGCAGGCTATGGTAGGTATTCTCGCTATTTTAGCTTACATAGGATAATTTACTTTTCGGTGTCGCTTGGGCAAGATCTCATGGTTGGTAACAGTCTTACAGTATCAGCTTTCATCTACTTGATCAATGTATTAGATTAATACCTTTATATTTGATGTGTCTCTTTTATATGAACAAGGAAACACATATCTTGCGAGTTTCAATTTTGAAGAAGAAAACTTTACATTATCAGCTTTGAGGCCTTAAGAGGGTTAACCCCTATTTACCTATTTAAAACTACATTTGTGAGTTACGGTGCTCTATCCACTTTTTATAAGCAAAAGTTGTCTTATTACAAATATAAAATCAGTAAATAAAATCTACCAAATATTACGATAGCATCATTATCTAGCAGTTAAGGAGAGTAAAAAACAATCAGAAAAGTTTTGTGATGCTTTGGCAACACGTATTTAAATTGTTTGTATTTCAGTGTCCAAAAATTGTGTTTTGAAACTGAAAATTAAAATGTTTTACATAATTGTGAAATGTCTAACTAGTAAACTCTGTTATCTGTCGTTTAGTCAAGAACCACTATTTATAGCGTTCTGATCCTTCATAATCAAAATTTATGGAAAAAACAGCCCGATTACGAAATCTAGGCAGTGTTATGAAATAAAAAATAATTCTTCCGGTAATACCTGTATCTTGAAAAACTCTAAAGTTTAAAAATCATATGATAAAATCCGTTTTAAAAATATCAATTTTGTTTTCAGTTACCAGTAACTCCCTTGTTTTGTATGTGCCAATTGAGCGGATAAGTGAACTAATTGTGCACATCGTGATGCAAGATTGAAATTTGGCATGACTGTAGTTTATACCTGTCTTATACAGATCGAGAGGCCTTTTGTGGGTAAAGAAGCGAAAACAATGTGCTTTTTTCCACTTGTTTTGCTCTTTTTTTTTCTGAACTCTAAAATACTTACTCATCATATATAACAGTGTTTACTCAAACTCAAAGCTGATTATTTTTCATTATATGCATGTATTTGTACCGGTTAGGCCAACAGAGGCCTTAACACTTAAACTGGGACTGCCGCAACAGTATTTAGGTCTATGGTAGGTATTTTAGCTTACATGGGATACGTTACTATTCGGTGTTGCTTGGGCAAGATCTCGTGGTTGGTAACAGTCTTTAAGTATCAACTTTCATCTACTTGATTATATTAATTCCTCTATATTTGATGTGTCTCTTTCATATGAACAAGGAAACACATATCTTGCGAGTGATAATTTTGAAGAAGAAAACTTTTATCACATAAAGATGATCAGCTTTGAGGCCTTAAGGGGGTTAACCCCTATTTACCTATTTAAAACTACATTTTGTGAGGAACTGTGCTTTATCCACTTTTCATCAGCAAAAGTTGTCTTATTACAAATATAAAATCAGTAAATAAAATCTATCAAATGAAACCATAGCATCATAATCTAGCAGTCACATTTATAAATTGTTTGTATTTCAGTGAAAACTAAAAATGAAAATGTTTTACGTAATTGGAAAATGTCTAACTAGTAAACCCTGTTAACTGTCGTTAAGTCAAGAACCACTAGTTATAGCATTCTGATCCTTCATAATCAAAATTTTTGAAAAAAACAGCCCGATTACGAAATCTAGGCAGTGTCATGAAATAAAAGAATTCTTTCGCTAATAAACGGATATCGAAATACTAAAACGTTTAAAAATTATAGATAAAATCCCTTTTAATAAAAATAAATTAATTTTATTTTAAATTACCACTTACTGCCTCGTTTTGCAAAGGATTGATATTTTGATCTGTGTTGAAACATTTTGTATTTGACATCAGAAACTTAATATTCATACGGACAATAGTTAATTCTGATATAATGTTAGTACCATAACGCTTTCAGTTTTAACATTTTAATCATCAACACAAAAATTGACATTTCATATCAAGAATTTAGAAATTAAACGTAAACTCATGTCCAAAAGAAACGATACCATACAAATCCTAAAATAACTCAATCCACTGCAGATAAATGAGACTAAAACATAGTAATATCATTTCTTCAGTAGTCAACTTACGTCTATGCAAAATTTGGAAACATTATCTTTTCATGTTTGTGAGAAACATGCATTTGAAAAAAATCATCGATCTGGAATCTCCTTAACTAGGCGAGATAGCAGAGAGAAATTAGACACTTTCGCCTGTTTTAAAACGTGCTAGTGAAGTAACGCGTCAACGAATTTATGTCAAATAAAGTGCATTGTATCAACAAGATTGTATTCTTACCTTAATTCAATACTTTATCCCTTTTATAGTGAATTGACAAAAGTTATGTGCATGAAACAACTTGAAATTTCGATTTATGCACCCCATGTGCGTTTGAAGATACACAAAATCAAACTTATCTTTTCCTGAAGAATGAAAATGTGCATACTTCTTTACAAGACATATGCCTGTTAGGCACACATAAATTCGACTCTGTCAGAATATAGAATTTTGTTTCGGACGACTTTGAAAACTTGGTATCGTTTCTTTTGGACATGAGTTTAGTTTTCCAATGCCAACACTCTCAACAACCTGGCAATTCTAATGCTAAGTCACTTAGTTATTAACAGTTACAGTAAACAGATTCGTTCGCTGATCCTAATCTCTAGCGTTTTGTTTGGTGAGGTGATTGCGGGTTTGTCATCGACGGGGATGCCTCCTTCAGATTGCGATTCTATGTGGCAGAGATTCCTCCTTTGAATTGCGGATTCATCAGACAGGGGATACTGCCTTCAGATTAGAGGTCCTTCAGAAGGAGATGCCTGCTTCAGATATTTGGGTTTCTGTTAGACGGGGATGTCTCCTTCAGAATGCAGGGTCTGTTAGACAGGGATGTCTCCTTTTAGATTGTGGGTCTGTCAGACGGGTATGTCCCCATCAGACTGCAGGGTCTGTCAGACGGGGATGTCTCCTTCAGATTGCAGGGTCTGTTAGACGGGTATGTCCCCATCAGACTGCAGGGTCTGTCAGACGGGGATGTCTGCTTCAGATTACAGGGTCCGTTAGACGGGTATGTCCCCATCAGACTGCAGGGTCTGTCAGACGGGGATGTCTGCTTCAGTTTGCAGGGTCTGTTAGACGGGAATGTCTCCTTTAGTTTGCAGGGTCTGTTAGACGGGGATCTCTCCTTCAGATTACAGGGTCTGTTAGACGGGTATGTCCCCATCAAACTGCAGGGTTTGTCAGACGGGGATGTCTGCTTCAGTTTGCAGGGTCTGTTAGACGGGGATGTTTCCATCAGATTGCAGGGTCTGTCAGACGGGGATGTCTCCTTCAGATTGTGGGTCTGTCAGACGGGGATGTTTCCTTCAGATTGCAGGGTCTGTTACACGGGTATGTCCCATCAGATTGCAGGGTATGTCAGACGGGGATTTCTCCTTCAGATTGCAGGGTCTGTCAGGCGGGGATGTGTGTCAGATTTGCCTGTCTCAGGTCTATAATGCAGTGATGCTTCCTTGAGGTTAGGTATGTCAAACAAGTATTCCTTCTTTAGATTGCAGTCTGTTAGACAGGGGTGCCTCCGTCAGATTGCAGGGTCTGTTAGACACGGATGCCTCCTTCAGATTGCAGTGTGTTAGACGGGGGTGCCTCCATTAGATTGCACACTGTTAGACAGAGGTGTCTCCCTTAGATTGCGGTTTGTTAGACAGGGGCGCCTCCGTCAGATTGTGGACTGTTTGATATGCAAACCAGGGCTGTTAAATGTATGTTTTACGTCAATCCCTGGTGAGATGCAAGAACTAAGTAGCGGTAATAAAGTCTGACAAGGACGTGTTATTTGGAAGCTTCGGCATCATTAAGTTGCTAAGAATAAATGTTTGTAAAAGATGTTTTTAAAGATTAATGTTTTTAAAACTTAGCAGCAGATCTGCCATGGCGGCTACTCTTATTACTGATCAACAGCAATATTTTGAGCACGCTGAAGACAATGTATGTATAGGTTTTTAAACAAATATAGGTTTTACGTTTTTATAACCTCTAAATTATTTTCATACAAAATGAAACTTAATAGTTAATATGTGGAGGATAACATTTGCCCAAAAGAAGTTGTACTTATGCTGAAATGACATAAATGTAGATATATTACACTTAAAATCTCCCTTAGCTTAGCAATCTTTAAGAAAGATATAAGCCTTCCATGGTATTTGTGTTTGGTACATTGAGAAACATATGGTCAAATAAGCAACTTCTCACCCGTCACCTCCGTCACATTGCAGTCTGTTTGAGGGGGATACCTCCGTCAGACTGGTCTGCTAGACGGGGGTGACTCCGTCAGATTGCGGGGAACAAGATGGGGAGCTAATCTAGAAGAGTTTTCTTACACCTTCAGTATAGAACACCTAAGATGGGTAAATGGTGTGTTTGAACATAATACTTGAACCGTCTTTGGCACCTGTCGGTTTCAGTCAACCCACAATCGCGGTGTTTTAGCATGTAATTCTAAAAAAATGAATAAAAAGTTTTCATGTTATTTATTAGATTAATATATATGGAATGTATCATTCATATTGTAATGTCTTTCTCCGTTACTAAAGGCGTTCAAAATGTTAACACTTGTGACGTCATCGGATTTCCAAAAGAGGTCAAACCATTATGCATAATGAGACATCACAATGAAAGAGAGTTGAAATACCCTTAGGCATAATTTGAAAATGAAAAATATGAACCCCATATAGTTAATAAATTTAAAGAATAAGCCGTCTAATTGTCTATTGTTACAGCAAGTACAGAAGACGATGGGAATTGTTCATTGTGTTCCGGGAACTGTCAAGAGCTACCAGAGGCTTCACACTGTCCTTGTAGAGAGAGCACGGGCGAGTGCCTGCAGGGATGTATACAAGGATTCTATGGACCATACTGTAACCTGGCATGCGATTCAAACTGCTTGAGGAACTCCTGTCAACAGAACAATGGTCAATGTTTCTGCAACCCTGGATACGTCTATGATGGTGAAGGTTGCAAGGCTGATCCAGGTAAGTACTCTACAAGCAAACATTCCGTTCTTTGACTACTTGACCATTGACCAAAGAATTTTCATCTTTGTGACTTTTGCTTTAAATAGATTAAGTATTAATATCATCGACAAGACCTTAATACTCGAACATTTATAAACTTGGCTCAATATCTTAGATTTCCGAAAGGTAAAAAGAAACTTATCCATATAGTAATTCCCATACTTTACTTCCTACTTTTATTATTTACAGGGCAAATTTGTCTGTCAAATGAACATTGCCTGAACAACATTTGTTCTTCGTTGCGAAAACGCGAGTGTTTAAAGGGCTGCAAGACTGGTAGGTATGGCGGATCTTGTGGGAGATCTTGTGGAACTCACTGTATCTGCCATCGGGAGTCGGGAGCCTGTAGAGAGTGTGCAGCTGGATGGTTTGGAGAGAAGTGTGAGTCTGTTTGCAGTGATGGATGCCAAGGAAGAAACTGTCACAGGAACGGAAGCTGCATACATGGATGCAAACCTGAGTTTCACGGCGCCCAGTGTGAGCTGAAGTGTTCCCAACTCTGTGTGTCTGGGTGTGATCAGCTGACAGGAGACTGTGTACAGTGTGTAGCGGGTCGGTTTGGTTTAACCTGTGAGTCCAAGTGCAGTGCTGGGTGTGCAGAGACCAACACAGACTGCGAGAGAGACGGGAGGTGTACAAGAGGTTGCTCTAAAGGCTATTATGGGGAGAGATGTGAAGATAACTGTCCACAAGAGTGTTACGACAATCTGTGTGATGTGACTGGAGCCTGTAGCGCTTGTAAGAATGGATTCTTTGGAACTCTCTGTCAACATTCTTGTGACGGATGTACAGCCGGAGTCTGCGATGTTAAAACTGGTCAATGTACTACCAAGGGGTGTAAGACCAACTACTATGGATCCTTCTGTAACCTGACCTGTGAAGACTGTAAAGATGGCGACTGCGACGCTGACACTGAATGTAGAAATACAGGTATTGTTTCATCACTTCTGAGCAGTTTTTTGTTCATGAACATAATATAATCATCATGAATCATCTCAGGCATCTTTCGATGAGTTGACGAAGTGAAGACAACACAAACACATAAATTCTACATGTAAGCACCGCTTGTGATGTGTTTACAGATGAAAGGCAGGACACGTGGAGTGGGGTGCAGTCTTGGGTCGGAGGGGGCGTGGCTGTTATCATCGTCATCTCTATTGTAGTAGGGCTCTGCTACATGTCTCGTCGCCTTAAAGTGTAAGAGTTCTGAGCAAGCTTTCTTTCACAAACTATTATTTCAGATGCGCTTTATAGTCAATGCCTCTTTTCAGGAAAAAAAAGACTTTAATTTAGTAACAATTTCTCATGGCCTTAACGTCGCATTCACAGAATAAAAAAGTTGCATAACCAATAATTTTGCCTACACTTTTCTTCATGAACAATGACAAACGTCATGTTAATCGGCAGTTTGTTTCCACATCAGGATGCACAGTTTTATCTACGACACGGTCACGGCACAATGGAGGAGACATCCTCCTACAGTTTGCCGTCCTTCTGTCACCCATGGATACGTTGAATTCGAAGAAGAAGTAACCATAACGTCACCAAGTCCAAGGGCATGTCCGATCAGTCCGGCCAGGCAGACGAGCTACATCAGACCTACACAGAGCGACGACAACCTTCACGTACAGCTCCAGTTGCAGACTGCTGGAGCATCTGATGACGACGAGCTACAAGCGGCAGCTGCTCTCCCTTCACAGAGGCTGCTTCCAGACGTCCTGCCACATTCTGATGAGTCCTCTGACGAGACCGAGGGCTACACGCTTCCCCAGTACTGCGAGGTGAACGAGCAGTTGATGGCCACACTTCCACAACCCGCTCAAGGAGCTGAAGCTGAAGCTCCTGTGGTCAACAACTCTTCAATCTCTGTTGTAGCTGAGATACACGCACAACTTGGAGACTGTAATAGTGGAAATGCAACCGGAGATATCAACATTCCGCTTATAGCGGACTGTTTTGGGCCCGTTGAGGCCAAGGACTCTGAGTCTGATGAGGTTTCAAGAGCTGATGATAACTATGAACATCCGTTCAGAGACTATTTGTAGTCTTAATGTTAGTATGGATCATAAAGAAATTGAAGAATACAGCATGTTGCAAGACATTGAAACACACTTTACTTGACTAAATGTGATAAGGGGATAAGGGCTTGTTATCCCTATTGAAAGTAAGTTTCAATTTCAAGAATCAAATATTTAGACGATATTATATAGAGTGTCCATGACAAACTATATTTACGACACGGGTGACAAAATATGTCCAGAGCGAGGGATATTATAAGTTTCCATGTGTTCGCAAGTTTGATAGGGCCGATCGAGTTTGATAGTGTCAGAGTTATAGGTGACTTTTAACTTAACTGATGTTCATAGATCGGCTTTCTGTTTGCATAATATGAATCTTGAGCTCGCTGATAGACAACCTCGGTGCGAGAGAGCGGGTCAACATGCCATTGAGATGCGGTATAACTTGCTAATGTATTTAAGCAGTACCAATCTTTTACGAGAAGAACATTTTACTTAAACCAGTAAAGTTATAACAAAAAGCTGACTTAAGCATTTACAGGGCAATTCACAAAGCATACATGACGTTACAGCAATCGAGTGTAGCGTAGCCTTGTTTACCGAACAAAGGGCAAGGGAGATAACTCTTAACGCTACGTTGCCTGTTACTAGGAGAGCGCGTGGCCCAGTTTAACATAGCTAAATATACCTATGGCAAGTGACCGGTTTTAACCAATGGTAAACCAACATTGCTGTGCAAGTCAAGATAAATAGAGAATCTCACCCAAGTGTCTTTTTATATCAAATATATTAACACAAGTTGATAAAAGACGGGGATGGTTAGCGCGTTTGGCTTCGGATCAGGAGGTCCGTGGTTCGAATCCCGCCAGGGGCTCGGCAACTTTGTCTGCAGTAGAGAACTGTTCTACACACAGTCAGGTTCGGGTGCAATGCTACACTGAATTTCTGCGCAGTACCACCCATGGTTCGCTAGTTCCAGCCGATTATCGCAGGTTTCACCGCAATATATATCCACAATAGTGTTGAAGGCTTCCTCTGGGCTTTCTCCTGGCAATAATATTAGCAGCCGCGATATAAGTGAAATACTCTTGAAAGCGGCGATAAACCCTATATCACCTCACCTCACCTCATATCAAAAGACACGCGAGTGGGATTCTATCCAGCATCTAAAATCATGTTCCATCATGTTTATGTGGCAGAGTCAATAATTTGTATTGTACATAATTTAATTAATAAACATGTGAATTGGGTATATTTGTTTGTGATCTTTTTTTATGAGAACTAAGCAACACTAACCATTTTAAATTATTATTTTATATCTAAAGCTTTACCATTGCTCTCTAAACTTCAAATTAATCCGTAGTGTTATTTTACTACAGCTTTACGAACTTGCACTGCATGCTTTTCACATTGCAATCAGTCCCCAAGCGCGCCCCTTGCTTAGGTTTCTCATGGTAGTTCAATTATTCATCCAAGCGTAACATAGGCTTTATAAGGTTAATTCAATAAGTTTCTCTTTGGCAATATTAGAAGTTGTGTTGGTCAATCACTTTCACGATGTGACTTGGTGTTATTCATAAGGATCGAGACCAAGGTGGTCAGGATGTGTTTCAATTTAGCAAAGGTTAGTTATCTCTAGTCTTGTGTATATATTTGATGTTGTATTTGTATGTATTTCATAGTTGATTATGATATCGGCTATAGTTAAAGTTTATTCATTATTCATTATGTATCATTGTATATAGTGTATTTTATGATAACTCACAGTACAGTGAGTTATGGTGCTTTTCATCATGAAGTTTATATCTTTAGGGTGTAGGTTATCTAAATATTGCTTCACTTATAGATTATCTTATAGTTCTTATATCATATTTTAAGGTTTAAGTTTAAGATTTTAGTAAACCATTCTATTATTACCTATAATGTATAGTCTCATATTAAACCTACAGTACAGTTGGTTCGTGTTTACATTTTATTAAACTGTAATGTTAACTCACAGTACAGTGAGTCCTGTAGGTATTTTATCAATCATATTAATCTTAACTTCTTGCTTAAAATAGGTATTATCATTTAAGTAAAGTATTAATCATTAGGGTTAGTTTCCATATATAAGTAGTATCTATTATCTCTATTATCATTACTATCATAAGTGAATGTGTGAGTGAACGAATGTGGTAAGTGTGACTGGCTATGGATGTGGTTGTATGTATATATATCACCATCTGCATTAGTGTTTATTCACCGTGCAGATGACGTAGGCTACGGCGGTGGCATCCTCTCTAATGCAGGAGCACGGGTTCAACCCACCTGGTACGTTGGACTCAATGTTGTACTAACTGTTGTACTCAATGTTGTATTTTATATTTGTCATTTGCCGACATATAGTTTATAATAATTATTGGTGATATACTTCTCATTTGTCACATTGTTTTTTTTACATAATGTACCCTTGTGTGTATTACAGATATCTATTTGTGTTAATATATTGCACATGATGGCAATGGTATTAATTGGCATTTATGGTAAATATTGTTAATGAATATGTAACCTTATAAGTTATGGTTAACTTGAGAATTATGTACTTGAGTAGTATTAAATTTGCATTGATGGTAAATATAACTGTTTATCATATTACTTATTCAGTAAATGTAAGGATTGTTAAACGTGGGCATATATTTAACATGTGATGATCTATTATTTATTTAACATAAACTTATATTGTTATTTTACCATGTTTCAGGCTGTAACCTTGCATAATGTATGTAATAAACGTCCATGATCCGAAACACCCCCAGTGGCTTTGTGGTCTCTTGCTAAGAAACCCCTCCTAACGCTACTACATTGGCACTAACCTGAAGCTCCTAAAACAGTGATGCCATAGCATTGTGACGTCATCATGTTCAGGACGTCATAACATTGTGATGTCGTTGTATTTATGACGTCATATCATAGTGAAATCATAATGATGATGCCAATACCTTTGTGATGTCATATACTTGTGATAAGAGGGCATTGTCAAAAGTCTACTGTCAAAACGATATCTCCTAGGAGATATCGTTTCATCTTCATTAGGACGTTCTTAAATAGACTAGATCTATTCATGACGTCAAAGCATTGTGACGACACAATGGAAGTGTGATATTCTGCCCCAAGTTAAAATCAATTTGTAAACAGAATTTATTTACAAAAGATATATATGATTTCGTTGTTTGTTATTGAATGTATACTTATACTGCAAACAGTCCATGTGTACGTCACATTGTGTAAAGTTATCGAGACACATTTACATAAAAGAGATGACATGTCAATTTTCAATCTGAAAACAGATTGAATAACGATTTTGAATGATAAAAAGAATTTCTTCCTCATGACTTTCTGTATGAGATATGACAAATATTACATAACATTACATTGCATTACCCGTTTGGTTAGAGTTTTAAGATGCGATGTAGTTCCCAAATAAAGATTGTTTCAGTACGAGTGATGTGTGTCTGAAGAATGATTTAAACAATAGAAACATCATTAGGAACAAGTTAACCATCCAAGAATTCGTAAACAACGAAAGTGTGCCATATAGCGTTTCAGTAAAACTGACATGTGTATGAATAATTCAAATTCGTTTTTATAGTTATATGAATCAATTCCTATCAACACTTATCCTACTAATCACTTATAAACAATGCATGCACCTTATGAAAGGGAAACGAAAACCAGTTTCCTGTTAATGAATGATTAATGTTATTATGTTTTGGATGTTTTTCTTTTTAAAACGAACAATGCAAGCTTAAAGTGATAAACATCTGTTGTAATTAAAGACAATAATGTGGGTTTCACCCAGTATATATTCCGGATTGTGACTAACACCGATATCAATAGATCTGCACGACACGGCTGCACTACACAGTTACGAGAGAATAAATGTCACGTGTTGCTTCCTGTTCGTTTTCTTATTCCTTGTAACAAGTTAAACAGTTTTCAAAAAGTAAATACAAAGACCCTCAATCCAACTGTCACGAGTTGCTTCAGCTTAAAATCATTGTGCTAAATATACATCCAGTTTGTTTATTCGTTCTCCTGGTGAGGTTTGACTTTGTTGTGTCCCCGTTTGTCCTTGACTAAATCAATTTGTCCTTGACTAATTCAATCCGTCTTGTATATCTTTGTTATTTCTACTCCGCGGTAAATAGATTATACTTTCTCTAAATACTAGATTGAAATCTCACAAAGAAAAAGTGTAACAAACTCAATCACAAACCATGTATGTAAAGATATTACGAAATAATCCCATGATTATGAGTTTTTAATCTATTTTAAATACTGAATATCGTAATAATGAAAGATAGAATGGATCCTTATATCCTTGCACGAATCCTTGTTATAACTATATACCAAGTACAATAAATTAACGAAATAAAACTCCGTATACTTCAGTTACAAAGAACTTGTTATTAAATTGCTCTATGGCCTGCAAAGCCCTTGTCACGAGCACTAAAACTAATAACTAATTTACTAGTAAACTTGTAAAAATAAAGTCATTGGCTCTGTAGCTCATCAGGCTTTACATTGGATTTTGCTTTAGGGTGTGGCCAATGTGATTCCCCCTTAGTAGGGGCCACAGGGGCACAAAATCTACAATTATTTTTTATCCTCACTAGTCAAGGAGTCTGTGCACAAAGTTACAGCTTTCTGGGCATATAAGGGTGTGGCCTCTGTGGTCCTTATTAGGGGCCTCAGGGCCACAAAAGCTATAATATATAAAATCCTCTCTACTCAAGGAATTTGTGCACAAAAGTACGGTTTTCTATGCATATGCTTCTTGAAAAGAAGATGAAAATAGGTTTTAAGGGTGTGGCCCCTGTGGCCCTTATTTGGGGCCACAGGGCAACAGGACCACAAAATATATATATTTATAATCATCACTAGTCAAGGAGTCTGTACACCATGTTTCAGCTTTCTAAGCCTTGTGGTTCTGGAGAAGAAGTCGAAATTCAACAAAGGTTACGGACGGACATACGACTGACGCCGGACACCATGCCATGCCATAAGCCCATCGGGCCTTACAGGCCAGATGAACTGAAAAGGAAAAACCTTGTCAATGCAAAGGGTAAACAAAATTTCTGTCAATAGAAGTTTGAAAAGAAACAGAACTTAAACTTAAGCTTAAGGGTTTTGAATTGGCGGTTATAAGATAATGGATTTGTGGGGCTGTTACATAGGGGAAATTTTTAATGAAATAATGTTCCTTTGTAAGTAATTGTGATATAATGACTTCTCCATTATTGAATATTTCGTAAACAGGGAATATTTTAAAAGCACCATTACTACATTTAGATATATGTTTACTAACTTTTAAGTGTCTTAAAGAATCATCCTTTATTTGTTGTTTGTGAACTGTCACTCTGTTTTGCATGTTATTTGTTTGTATATGTATGTATGTATATGTATATTAGTTCACACTTTTCACAAGAATTAACATAAATGACATCTTTTGATTTACATGACATGATGCTTTTGACATAAAAGGCTATACCAATCTCAAAAGTTGTTGTCGAGTCTTCTTGTATATACACGCATGTTCTGCATCTTGGTTAATTGTATATTTTGCACTTTTTAGCATTTTTTCAAGTTTTTGAGCTGACGTTTACTTTTTATTTTTTTTTGTTTTATCTAAGATTTTTTTCAAGACGCTTATCCTGTCTCGTGATATCTAGATTATTGTGTAAATTAGGAACTCCAGGGGGTAAAGGCAACTTACCCTTTCGGGGGCAGATTTAGTCATTAAAACGCAAATTTTAACGGGGGTATATTTACCCACAGGGGCAAAGGGGATCAATTCCCCCTGGTCTTGAGGTTACCAATCGGGGTATTATATACCCCAGGAGGCAAACCGATCATGTATACACTAGGTATATCAATTTGAAAAAATAATTAAATAAAGCTTATTTCACTCTATGAGTGAAAAAATATGTGAAGTTTATTGATGTGGTTTATTTGATATGAATTACGGTTGTATTTGTGTTTTAGTTTCGTCTCTTTATTGGTGTTCATTATTGTTCAACATAACACGAACAGATCACAAAATACATACAATCTGTAATCATAACTATTTTTCTGACAATGACTCTGTTGTTGCTTGAAATAATTGAAATAAACAGAAATAATGATGTCTTTGTCTCTGACATGTTATTTACAATAATTAACCAATTAACAGCAAGAAACTTCTGCCTTTTGAAATTGAATTCTCATCAAATAAATGTATTGGAATTTCTATAAATTTACCCCTGGGTGTATAATACCCCCTTTGTATATGTGCGGCATGTAAACCAAGCTATATATAACATGCTGATAGGACAAGCTTTGGCTCCGAGAAAAAGATTGAGAAACATGATCCCTTAATATATTAATGTTAAAAGTGATAAAGAAAGAATTTGAATAAACAATTCATGCGTTCCCTCTGTTACAATACAATTCTTTTTATAGACACGGTTTGCAATATCAATTACATATCTCTGTCATTATGGTTATGAAGAAGATTTTCCTCTACTAAAGACAGAAACGTAGCTTCCAATTCGCATATTCAATAAGTAAACAATAACAATCTATTACTTCAAGATGACAAGAAAGAGATTTGATTTACCTTATCCCAAGTTGATACACTCTGAGGTGGCTTTAGTATAATCAAAATGGCGCATGTCTTCCCGACCCCAATAACGACAAGGCATGATTGTATGACTTGCCTCAGTATACCCATAAACTGTGAGAGCTGATAAGGGGCACAGAGTCGAACTTGGTAATATAAGTTACATGTCATACAAACAGGTCGGTAAGAGGATCTGTTCGGATTGGATCATTCAGTCACGAAATAGGACAATTCTTGTCATGTCATGTTGTGAGTTATGTATGCGAGACAAAACAAGACCTTTACTTACTATACAACGGATAAGTTTTAATCAATCAATTAATATTTATTTCAGTACTTATAAGGCCTCAGGTCTGTAGTGTTTTCATATGTAGATCACACCATTAAAAAACAGTTTTTCTTGATAACATTTATAATAGATATATTGCAATATTCTGTAATAACCGAGTATTGGTTTAATTTTGTTAATAATGACAATAGTTTGGTTATATCTTGGTAACTAAAATTGTACGATTTAAGATATTATGTGCCTAGGCTTTTATAAACAGGACAGATTAAGAGCAAATGCAGCTTATCTTCTCTCACTACTCACGAGCGTATTTCCAATCAATTGTGTTGTGTTGTGTTGTGTTGTGTTGTATGTTGTGTAACGTGGGGTTAGGAGAATAGGCTTTTATAAACAGGACAGATTAAGAGCAAATGCAGCTTATCTTCCAGAGCATCAGATTACAAACTTTACATAAAAAACGGAAGCAGAATAAAGTACTTCGAAGCTGTTTTATATAAACTTTTAAAAGATGACTCTCTGAGCACTTTTAAGATTTCCATATTCTTGATCAAGACCTATAGTTGATAACGACATGGATTCAGTCTGTAGATATTTATTGTTTGTTCGTGATCGACAACATACATTCTGATTGGCAATTCTATTGTGCAAATATGACCATAGCATATTTTGTTTATAAGTTCTCTTATGTCAGTAACTCAATTCACATTTTCATTATATCAAACCATTTTTAGGGAATCTGTGAGGTGGCATATTTAATACATTATAAAATGTTTAATGACTCTAATTGAAGAATAAATGGATAATGGAAATCTGCCGAGTTCTCCATATACTAGCGTACTACATGAGCTTGGTTTCACACCTAGAAAACCAGTTTGGTGTGAACAAAGCAAGAGAGATGACTAGAGAATTAGAGATTATTTACCGAGTGTGTCCGTATCATTATAATATCATATAATAGGAGTAAACATTTTATTATGCGAGCCTTTGTCTCTTTGGCCCTTTATCATATAATATCATAATAAAATAAAAGTTTAAATGAAAATATGATTCCTTCTTAAAATATGTTTGACCTAGATTTCGCGGAGTAATTTCTTTCACAATACACCAAGGTGAATGTCATATTGTCGGCGATATACAGTTGTTAACAGTCTAGAAATATGCTTTAATAAAATGATTTTTTCATTGTGATAGAACCGTCTCTTACTATCTTTCAACAGTTTAAGTCTAATTTCCAGTGCACTAGCAAACATTTTAAAGAACATTTTACACAAAATTTGTATGAAGCGAATGTAAACGTCGCTACAACAGGGGAAGTAACTCTAAATACATTTTGAAAAGCTGCATTGTCATTTTTGTTATGCCTGTTTAGTTACGGTATTCTAAGACTAAACACTGATTACTTGTGAAGCTGGGTTAGTAACGTTTGTTACTACACTACAAGAAAATGTGTACTATCACTAGAATATGATTTGTTCTGCTGGTACGTTGGTAACTGACACGATCAAAGCGGTCTAGGTCTATGTTACTCACGAAAATTTAAGCAGATCATTGTTTGATAGCCAGTATTGTTATATCGTTAATTTTTTTTGTAAACAGACGATGAAAATAACTTGAAATGCTTCGATTACAAAACTATTTCTAAAAACTAGATTAGTGTTTGCGGGACACTGCAAAAACAGAGCAGCCCCGAAACTTGGGGTTCCGCCTTACTCTGTTCCGCCTTCTACAAGCCTCAGCATATTGGGAATTTTCTTATGACCTTGACGTTTGACACTCAAGGTCACGCAATCAATGAACACATTTCATTAAAAATAACATTAATGTATCGAATAAAAGTGTTTAAAGGATTTTTTTGTGATTTTGTAGCTCATGACTTTGACCTTTGACCTTGAAAGTGAACATGTCATTCTAAGTCCCCAGAGGTGAAAACACCTATACATGTTTATAAGTTCTGAAAAGCTTAATGGGATAAAGTTATATCCAAATAAGTTGCACATTTAAATAACACAAATTTCATGACCTTGACCTTTGACCTTCAAGGTTACACAATCTATGAACACTTTTCATTGAGTATAACAATCATCTATTAATTAAAAGTGTTCATAGTTAAAATAAAGCATTTTCGCAAAATCATGCTAAAGTCGTGACCTTGCTGTGACCTTGACCTTGAACAGATTGTAGCGAAAACCTTTTCAAAAATTTTTACTCTTCCAAGGGTGATACATACCAAGTTAGAGCTTCATAGCACAAACACTTTTCAAGTTATCGCGTTTACAAGGAATTTTTTAGTGATTTTATAGCTCATGACCTTGACCTTTGAACTTGAAAGTGAACATGTCAAAATCGTTCCCCCGAGGTATAAGCAGTAAGTTATGAATACAAGTTCTTGAAAGCTTAGTAGAAAAAAGTTATAGCCATAAGTATGTGCGCGGCGGACGCGGAAACTGCACAAAACCTGATAGACGGGGCTGCTAAATATGAATGTGTGATAGGTTTACCCTGACGGATGTTGTTTTGTTATTCAATCAAAAAGAAAACCCCAAAATACCTGATGACCTTATCAATGGTTAGCGACCGGTTTGGGACTCGCATGACATCACAACGTTTTGAGAAAAAAAATCGTGTTTTGACCTAATTTGCATTTGCATTGCATCATATTTTAGACATCAGATAGCTTTATTGCATCGGTAACACCCTCCATTATATGATAAATATACATGAAGAAATAGGCTGTATCATTATGTTGACTATAGCAAGTCCATCTCAATAGAGAGGCGAACAAGTTCTTGGTTATAGCACTGTAACTCCTCTCGAGAACATGGAGATAAAGTGTGCACCCCACGGTAAAATGTTATAGTGAATATGGTTGGGATACAAGCCCACTTCCGCTACTGTACAAAACAGTTGTGGTAAAGGTGCTATTAACAGTGTTATGATTTGCAATAAGCAATAGTTTATTTTGAAGAAATGTAGGTTTTCTCGTTGTTTTCAATCCTTAATACTATTCATATATTTCACTCATTGTACATGAAATCTCGAGCCTCTAAATTATTTGTGAGTAGACACTGTTAGAGTAAAGTAGGGAAATAAATTTGAACTGGGGCAAGAAATACTATCATTATCTAATATTTTCAATAATGAAGGTATATTCTCTGTGTTATCTTTTTACGTTTACACTAGAAAATTGTATCTCTTTTGTAAATGTCTGATAAACTTTTAGCTTCTAACATACACATTTCAGTTGATGTCTTAACTCTTAGAGTTTATATCTTACAACTTCTTACAACTATATCTAACAAAATTAAATTTATATCCTACAGCTTTTGTTGTCTTATAATTTTTAGTTTAATTCTTAAATTGTTTAGTTTAAACCTTAAAACTTTTCGTTCTGTCTTACAAATGTCAGTGTATATCATTCAAGTTGTGGTTCAGACCTTACAATTAATTGAAAATTAAAACCTGTTTTTATCTGTGACAACTTTTTATATATCATACAACATTTAGCGTAAATCTTCAAATTAGTAGTTATTGTCTAACGGCTTTTAGTTTATGTCCAACGATATTCATGTTATACCGTACAACGTTTAGTTCAGGTCTTATATCTTGTAGTTTATGTCTTACAGCTTTTTGTGTATGTCTTGCCACTTTTGCCCTTTTTAGTTAGTGAATATCATATGGCTTTTCGCTTACAGTACACAACATTTCGCTTACATCTTATAATTTTTAGTGTATGTCACAAATTTAGGTTATGTCTGACAACTTTAAGTTACAACATCTCAGTCATAGATCTTTTCTTCTCCTTCTGTTGGTTTTCCTGGTTCCTGGGACTGCTGAGTCAACTGTTCTTCTAGTCCCTCCCCCCTCTTCTTCCATCAACTTCATCATCAGTACAACAGGAAAATTGGATCTTGTAAAATATTATGCAATTCCTGGATTGAGCCTGCCCTCTGAAAATCATGTGGATGAACCTTCCAAAGGGTCGATGCCAATGTAGTTAGATTTCGAACACCAGGTATCCTCATTTTTCATTGCTTTAAACAGAGCGACTTTCCACAGCAATTCTTTGTTCAAATCAACATACTTGTGGGACTCGATCTAAAGTAACAAATTAACAGGCAATTCACTTAGTAGGAAATCAACATCGACCAAGATCAACTTCACTGAAGGATAGAGTATAAAATGTATTGAGTTTTAAAATAAAACATATTTTATTCGTTCTAAAAAAAGTCTACAGGTTTTGGTTATTTCATATACTCATTCAATTCCATTATTCTGACGTCAACATAAGTATTATCAAAGATGTTATAAGCCTTATTGTTGAAATATTTTCAAATACCTACTTCATATAATTACACCATGTATCTATGTTTTAATTCCTAAAACTTACAGGAAAATGTTTTTATAGGAAAATATTTTTATCCAATCAGTTTATAGTTTGTCTGTTTATATTCTTTCATAATAGCTCAGATAAAAACCTTTTTAAGTCGTCTCTAATTTAGTAAAATTCATTGCAGATGTATAATCTGTTAATTCAACAGATGAAGTACAAAAATGTATCGTGAATGACATCTCACATGATAAAAACTGTCACATGATAAGCAATGTGGTTGCTTCAAAAGGCATAGGATTGTTTTCAAATTCGATGATTTTCTCAATCATAAAGAGAAAAAGTTTTTCAAATTGAATTGGGAGCGCAAAATGATATGACATCAAATCCGTCCATGAAGGCAAAACTTCCAGAACTTCTTCTCACTAATTCGACACCCATGATGTGAATTCGAATCAGAATAAAAAAATATAAAATGTTGAACTCATATTTATACTGTACACGTCGTGATTATGATTTCTATAGACATATTTTCATATAAGATGATCTAATTTGAGGATGGATGTGTGTAGGCATAAACGAAATCTGTGGGTTATAAAAAATTGCAATTTTTTTTTGAAAGTTGCTTCAATTGTGTATTGGGTGGGTATATCCCCTCCGCCATCCTAATTTGTTTAAGACATCAGAGTACTTGTTTATTTAAACACAGAGCAGGGTACATTGTTTTAGCAAACATGTTTGAATAGAAAGTGTGAGGGAGGTTGAAGTGCGTGGGGTCTCTTTTCTGCTAACCATCGAAATTATTCATACATCGCAATTCAGAATGTGTGTCAATGAGATGGAGCATTTCAATATATGCATATCTCCGTTTGTAATAACCGCTATCAAGTAGTGTAATATATGATACTAATGACATCATGAAAACAAAAATGATAAACCTTTCTAATGAGATTAAGTCTCAAATAATAATAATTTAATTTTAGTTCATGTAACCACGCATTCAAAATTACAGTGCACATTCGATGCAACGCAGCTGTAAGTCAGCTGTGACACGGTTTACTATGTTAAACCAGTTGGGGAAATTGCTACCTCATTACGTTTTGGCGGACCTAATCAACACTGTATGGGAAAGGGACCTGATCAGATTGTTTTAAAATATTTAACTGAAAAGGTACTTTATTCATATGATAACATACTTATAAATACATGCGCGGGGTGTAATTCATTTTAAATTGAAGTTTCTTTGTTAACTAAAATACTGTACATCACTAACCGCATGAGTCATATGCACCTGAACTTTGGCTTGAAACGTATACACATTCGATGTTGGAATGTTATTAAAATTTTAAATAGACTGTTCTTTGTTCTGTTCTGTCCGCGTTAGTCATAGGTATGTATCTAAATACAGATGGAATTTATGGAATTTCTATCAAAGGAATTTAAAAGGAATCTAGGAATTTGAACCTCTCTAGGAATTTGAACCTCTTTAGCAATTTGAACCCCTCCAGGAATTTAAGTCCACAGCCTTAGGGCATGACCGTCATGCATTATGCCCCCAAATACCTGAAAATCTAAATACTTCACATTCCTATCTGCATGAGTTATGGAATGCAACCGGATAAAGTAGCCCTAAATTCCAGAAGCTACATTCCTAGTTAGCCCTAAAAACTCCTTATGTCTACTGTGGAATGCTTTTGTTTAAAGAAATGTATTCCATTGTCTAAAAGGTATTTCCTTTGTCTGAGTTGTAGAAGGGACTTTCTTACTACTAATATTCATTGCTTAGACGGAGAGAGATGCGAAATCGTCTCTGCAAGTGTGACCCACCTGGAATAACGAGGGAAACTGTTAGTTTGGTTTGATCACTGTTTACTCGAACTCGAACGAAACGTCGCAGAAGACACTCCAAATGTAATACAAGACAATATATTTACATGGATGTCCTTGGACATATGCGCAACGGATAATTGTTTATTAAGTTTACATTTTTGTAAAACATGGTTCCTTTTATAAAGGGCAATGACAATACCAATATACAGCAGTGACAATGTGGCCTGGTTTAACAACAGCTATTGATGGTCCAAACACAATTTGGAAAAATCTATAAATACCTGACAAGAAGGGAATATTTACAACATAAATATTTATACAATGGAAATTCAAGTTTGCATTTAATTTATCAATACTTTGGAGTTTTGGTAAAGGAAATATTTATTACTGAAATATTTCTGCAACATGAATTAAATTTTACATGATGAAAATCATAATTAATTTACCAAAAATTCTTTTTAAAAAAGGAAATATTTAGTACATAAATATTTCTACAATAGGAATTTTATTTGACATGAAGTTTCTAATCATTTTATAAAACTGTTGGTTCATTGAAAAATATAATGAAAATATCATAAATATCCTTTACAATATCAGGAAAATTATATCCTAACTTTATATTTAGTCAAAATAATCATAATATACCAGAATCGGAACTTCAACTTCAAAATCGCCTTCATATTCATTCAAACGCCGATTATCTCCCTTTTGATACTAAAAATGTACAGTAGAGGTATTTTACAGAAGCTTCCTTGCCTAACTTTTTCAGGTTCAGCAAAAATTGTCAAAACTACAATTGTGATATGAATAATTGATTTACATATCAGTGAAAAGTAATAATACTGCAGAAGAATAGATATTCATAACATATTAATGATATATTTACTCTAAAAGGGTATTTTACATAAAAGAGCATACTCGCCGAGTGGCGGCAATATACACCGCAAAGCAACGTTGCAGCAAAATCGCAATATTTTCGGTAAAAGAGCTTTACATCATAAAACCTATATATCTTTATGTTCTTAAACTTGTTGCATGAAAGTGTACACAACAATTGATGTAATAACGTTATAAATACCTGGAATAACGAGGGAAACTGTTAGTTTGGTTTGATCACTGTTTACTCGAACGAAACATGGCAGAAGACACTCTCCAGCCAATCAGCGGTCTATAGGCGTAATTGTCCCAGAGTTACTCCCCTTGGACCGTTGACAAGAACGGTAGTCAATAGAATATATATAATGTTTCTTATTACATACGTGTTCTGAATATCTTCATGAGATAATTTTGGTTATTTGAAACAAGTGTTGTGTAACCAGTTGAATGTTATTCAACGAGTGTTGTGTAACCAAAGCAGGTTATTCAACGATAGTGACGTCATAATGCCGTACTACTTTTGCAATCAGCTGATTGGTGGCCACCGACCCCCCGTCGCTTCAAATATTTAATTTGTCATATCTTTTTCCATTTTCGTATTTTCCCTCAAAATAAAATTGCATCACATCAAAGTTATATGTGCAAAATTATCAAAGCAATACTCGCGTTTCGATCTCGACTATTTCGATCATCACTAAATGTAAAGAAATGTCTTGCCTAAATTTAGTTTGGAAAGAGTTATCTCCCTTTTGTGATCAACGGACGCGTTTTGTCAACACGGAGCTTTGAAAGTTTGAGTGAAAGCCGATAGTTTAGAAACGGTTCAGGGTTGTGTTAACATGCAGTTTCATTTATAATATGAACACCGCTTTACATAATCAATCAAAATACCGAATTACAGCATTCATCTAGAAACGTTTAGCAAGGACGGTTGAACCGTTCAAAATCCACGTCACTGTCATAAAGCTTGGCGATCTCTCTGCTACAGAACCGACAATTTTTCGTCGTTTTTTATTGTTTAAGTATTTGCTAATGTTTTCGTTTTGGATAACTCTGTCAATAAACTGTACACAAATGATTGTTTAAAAGTAGGATTTTATTAAGAGGTGAAGATGATGCTAACGAAAAACGGGACTATGTTTTTGCTTTTGCGAACACAGATGTACCTCACCAGTTTATCATTACGCAACTATGTCGCGCATAGTTTGAGCTTGGTTTCAAAGAAATGGAAATTCCCTTTTGTATGTAATAAATAGATCACAAAACGAGTGAGTGTTGAATATCGAAAATATTTCAACTCAATATTTTCAAAGTTTTGATTTATTCACTCGCTTTCGCTCGTGAATAAATCAAAACATTTGAAAATATCTCGTTGAAATATTTTCGATATTCAACACTCACTCGTTTTGTAATCTCTATTTATGTCTGCCATATTTGTCTGGTACCAAACATGATAATATTCTTACAGAAGCTACGATCGGCAGGTCGGTATGGGAAAGCTTGACCCAGGTCACGTGACCTGCTGTCGGAAAATTGCTTATTGTCCCATTTAACATGCCTTTCTATCAACTTTTGTGTTGTTTTAATGTATTTACGATCATTTGCTTTCCGGTTAAACTAATTTTCACGACTAATTTACAGATTTCCAGAATTAACCGCAACTATTTTGATAAAATATTAATATCATTTGAAACCGCTAGCCCATCGAAGGGTGTCATATTGTTGCAGTAACCATAACTGAAATGTTGTTCAAAAGGCCAGCACTCTGTGATTGGCTGGAATTTTATCGCACACCATTGCGATAAAACTGTACCATTGGCAGGATAAGAGGTCACAGCACCCAGGTTTGAGTGGGTTTTTCACCCAGGGTATGAAAGTGGAGCGTCAGCGTAAGAGTTTATACCACGTGTATAAGTGAATTTGAAGTCGCCAAAGCTGTCTTGCTCACCAAAGTGAAGAAATTTCCTGGAAAAGATGATGTAAAAGCTGAAATCACAAATTTAAAGCTTTTACATAAAATGCTTAACATCATGTTTAGAACTGGTGGTTTAAATCGAATGTTTATGGTTTTCCTGGCATGAAAAAGTATCGCCGAAACGCACATGCCTTCATGGAATGTCACTTTTTGCGTGCTGCCCGATGAAATTGAACATGTCGGCTGATCGACAGCATGTTAGGGCTCTTTACAGACACAATAGATTTACAGCCTGCAGTTAGAGGACGCGAGTCGTGTCCTCTCTGATAAATAGGGAATCTCACCCAAGTGTTGTCTGATATCTAATGTATCAACACAAGTTGATAAAAGTAACAAATATCCGAGGATTGCCGAATGTTGATATATTTGATATCAGAAAACACGTGGGTGAGATTGCATTTATCATCCAAAATCATTTTTCATCACATTTGCATGAAAAATGTATATCTTTGAACACTGAATAGGATTTAAAACTCCTAAACCAGCGATGTCAAAGCATTGTGATGTCGTTGTGTTAATGATGCATAGCATCGTGACGTCATTACTGATGATGTAAAACGTTTGTGATATCATGTATTTCTGATTACAGGGCATTGTTCAAAATCTACTGCCAAAGCGATATCTCCTAGGAGATATCACTAAATCTTCTACAAGTGATATATGCTGTGGAACACAGTTTTGGATGATAACTACATGTTTTGTACAGTCTTTACAGTAAGACAATGAATTTATAGATTATACAGATATTGATTTATTGCTTTATTAAGCATTTACAGAACAAGTATGTTACATTTAGGGAAGTTTTGTATAAATTTGGGTTCTTCAAAATGCATTCTTCCTTGTTTTTTATCTTTCGTCGCCCCAACTGGACTTGTTAGATATATCTGGAAAAATGGAATTGTTAACCCGATTCCAAAGTCAGGGATGTGTGACCCAAGACTTCCCACAAGCTACAGAGGTGTTATATTGCTGTGTGTATCGGGCTGAGTAATTGGTTATAAAATATGTTATCTTACAGAACTGCTGAATGGATGCCGGAAGAGGCGCTCTTGTCAAGATCACTTGCAATCCTTCACAAAAATAGAATATAACCAAAAGATGTCCAGGTTATCAACATATGTGTGATTTATTGACATGAAGAAAGCATTCGACAATGTGCAGATACATCTTGTGTGGTATAAATTAGAAAACCAGTTTGGAATTCAAGGACTGTTTCTTAGTGTTATTCAAAACTTGTACAATAATGTCCAGTTTAAGTCAATACAGAGAGAACAGAGTGGTTTGATCTTTTAAAGCCTGTCGAGTTTTCCTTAGTGTGAGGAGAAATAGTTGAAATATTGCGAGGCGATATTGGATGGAGAAACCAACAGACAAAGATACAAGTTGAAGTGTTCAGGTGTTTTCATAAAACCATCACATCAGATCCAAACTCAATAACAGGAATCATTCACAAGTGGTCAGTTAGAGAAAATCATCGTGGGATACAAGGTGATTGATATGTTCAAGAAGCTTTCTTTTACCAGTGATGAACGTATTTATGATTATTGCAATAATATTATATATATCAGTGTTTCTTGACCTTGTGTTACAGAAATGAGATAAGAGAGACAGAGACGGATGTGCGGTAAGATGTATTAAGTGCGGTAAATTGTAATAAAAACGCGGCACAATGTAATAGAGATCGGTGCGGTAAATTGTAATAGGAGGGTGCGGTAAAATGTTACTAAATAGAGCGGTAAATTGTAACACAATATGCTGTAAAAGGTAATAAGATTTCTTCAACCTTTGATAACATTTTTAGTCATCCATTTTATATGACATCATTGGATATACTTGTGATGATATATTGAACTCTTAGAAACTAATCAAAATAATTGCAAAACACCAGATATTTTCTCAACATTATGGATACTTCTAATAAGTGTTTTGTTTCAGAACAGAATTCTATTTATTTAAGAATTTTCATTATGATGTTTATTGAGAGTCAGGACCAATAGAAATACAGCAGTCTTCATCTGTTTTACTTCATTATGTTCATGTCATTATTTAATCAAGAAAAAGAGTACTTTTACCCATCATTTGTTTTGCAATAAAGTATACTTTATTATAGTTAAAGCACGCCACCGCCGTTATAATAGTTATGTATAAATCTATACATTATTGTAAAACACATGATGATAAGGTCTATTCAATTAGTTTTGTAGTATGTTGATTTTATCTCGTTAAGGTTATTTTCATTTCAAATTAAACATTAACGAAACATAAACATTATGCCCGTATCACACATAGCCGGAGCTAACATCCCGGACATCATACGAAGGTCAATGATTTCAATTTTTTCCGACTTCGGCTCTAAATCAGGATGTCCGTGTGACCTACGTAAGCGATCGTATGATCATCTTGTTTTTTTGTGGGGGTCCGGAACTACTTCGTGTATGATGCTACGGTCACACTTACACAATGTCATCCGCGATGTATCACGTGCAACTTCATCTTGATATGCACCTATATGTTCTGGATACACACGCCATTCACACTGACAACGAACTTGATGTGCACGTGACTTTTCGGCGAAGGTCGTAATGAGCTACGATTGGGTAAAAAGATTTGAACATGCTCAAAACTTTCGCGATCATCGGGAAACGTCGTGAAATACACGCACTTTGCACGTTGTGCATACGTGTTACATCGTACTTTACTCTTGTTTATCGTAGCATTATCGTGAGGAAATAGTTATTACAATGCTCCCGTCAACTGTACCATTAGGAAGTGTTAATTGCGAATGTATTACGTTCACTAAAAGAGTTGATTACGAGCATTAAGCGTCTTTAACAAGACACCATTAAGTGTTGAAAACGATATTCAAGTGCTCGTTACGAACAATGTCTTTTTGGCATATCGAATGCTAAATGGGGCTAAATGAGCAAGGGGGAGCGCGTTGCCAAGAGTGATCTAAAATTTATTTTTCGTAACACATAAGTTTCAGAGCTATCAGTTACCTTTCACAAGGCAATGCCATAAAAAAGAAATATTATTTTCAATTTAAAACTTTCATGTATTTAGTAACAACTTAAGTATAAAATCATGTCATATGGTTTGTAATATACCAACGACCAACGGTCGTAATACCATGATTCAGTCAGTCCATCCGTCCGAGGACACTTTTTGTCCAACCTATTTCGGAAAAACTATTCATCCGATTCAAATTTTTAATTTTTTTCTCCCTACTAGGAAGGGTGCTGTGCGAAATTACACCAATTTTCGTTAATATTTTAATGTATTTTTAATTTTCATGTTTTTTTAGACACTTGGACAATTTTTTTTTGTTGAAATGTTCACGTTTTGTACTTAATGGTATTCATTTTCCAATATCAGAATTTGTCTGACTGATTGCGGGAAACTATTTATCCTAATATTCTTTTCAAATTCTGCACATTTCTGTTTACCGTATTAGGAGAGGTGAAAAGAAAAGATGCAGAGTTACAAGATATGATAACGTACATTTTATGAGAAAAGACTTTGTCTGACCAATTGACGACAAAACATTCATTCTTTTGTATTCATCTTCTTGGGGGATCAAATGCTGTGCAAGAGACGTCTATATGGGATGTGAAAAATCATTCTGTGGGTCAGGGATGCACTGTCGGGGGTATTAGTGAGCCACGCTCATCTTTTTGCTTGTTTCCTATTAAAATGACGAAAAACAACAGTCAGAAACACATTCATTTTCTTTGTTTTTGAAAATAAGTCTCATATTTATTATAATTATACGTTATTTCATCCCAAAACAATTAACAATATATGCCACGGGGACAAGCCCGAAAGAGATGTTTGCAAAATGATATATCTGACTTTGAAATAAATAAATTTCGTCCCTTCACATATTTACTGTTTTCTGTTAGTTAATGAGTTTGATTGTCAAAATTCTCATAATTCAAAGAAATTCCTATGTAACAAACATAGCATATTATGTGTTAAGAACTAAGAAAATCTACTTTAGTAGGTATATGACATTAAACAAATATTTTGTCCGCCTTTGCATACAGCACTAGATTTTTTATTATTTGTTTAGCCTCGTTTTTCAATTCATGCTCATTTGATGGAAACTGGAAGAATAATAAAAAAATAAAAGAAGAGGTTTTTTTAAAATAAATTATGAAAGTATCATTTTGCAAGTGCTTATTGATGTTTGTTGTTGGGTTGGAGTTTAACGTCTTCTTTCACCATAAGGTGATGACGCCGACGTGGGGTCTATGCCTTAGTTATTTCCAAAAAAGGGGGCATGGAATTTAGAATAGGTCATAGAAACCCAAGTAAAGTTAATAAAAGTTCTAAAGTGGTTAAAAAGTAAATAAAATGAATTTGGAATTTGGAGTGCTTATTGATTCATTGAAATGACTTTTAACGCAACAGTCATGATCTTGTCCAGACATTTCATTTTCGTCTTAGTCGGTTTTTGCTTTAGCTTCCTTCGGAAATGCTTGGTGTGGGACAGTTACCAGCTTAACTTGAGATGAAACGTCGACATCCATGACTGACTTTCCCTGTGATTGTATTATGTCGCATAAAACACGGCTATATCGTGATATCAACGTTTAAGCGCGTAGCAGCTCTTACATCACGCTTTGTGAACACGCGCCTTTCTTGACAAACACGCAGGCAAGTCTTAGTAAAAACGTAAGTTTCACTTGATGTGAACGTAATTTGTTAGTGATACACTCGCGGTACATCGTATCTTGTTCTTGTAAACAGTATAAAATACCTTTTTCTACGATAATCCGAACCTCGTTATAAGCACGTCTATGACATCGTGTAGGTGTGACCGTAGCATGAGCCAAAACTCTTTTGCATGTCAAAGAATTGGCCGATGGTCACACGAACTTATCCCTTCGTGTACCTTTCGTGTTGACATCGTGCCCATCGTATGGTCATCGTGTAGCCATCTCATAGCGTTCGTATAATCTTCGTCTCAAACTTCACGCAACGCTTTCCCGAAGCTCACGCGAAGGCTCGCGATGGTCTACCAGATGACCACACGAGGTCGTGTGACCTTCGGGTTGTCCTCGTGTTGACCATTTTTGCCATCGTGTTGACTATTTTTGCCATCGTGTTGACCATTTTAGCTAACACGGAGTGTACTCGATTCCAACACACGATGGCGTACCCACATCTTTCACAATAGCTTTCCATATCTTTTTGAACTAATGAGAGTCAATGTTTTATCTCTAAATTATTTGTTTTACATTAATTGGCAGGTATTGACGCAACTTATGACAGAGTAACATTTTATAACAATTCAATTTAAAAAAAAAAAAAAATAAAAAACCCAAAACAATTATTACGCAGCTTGGTTAGTAGTAACAATTTTTAGACTTAAAGATATTTTGTTCTAGGGCACAATCTATATACTTAACATGTAAGAAAAGGTATGCACTAATATGTGTTGGGCTGTATGAAAAGATATAGAAGACATTACTTGAGATATATGTGATCGACGTTTATTTTAAAATTCTTTTTTTTAGTTCTGGTCTGTTTTTGGGAAGATCTGTAAGCCATGTTATCAATTAAATCATAAATCATGCATAGAGTAGTATCTTTTGTATGGTTCAGTCAATATATTGTTATATTACAGCAATCCATCAGCTGCATTTTGCAATTTATTGCACTACAAATTGTGTTCAAATATCCAACCCTTTTGACTAGCATTTTATATCCAGTCCTCATTCAATATAAGATTCGCCTTTAATTGCAAAAAATCTTAGTGATACATTGCCCATATCATATTGTGGTTTTGATACCATACGTAAAAACATGGTATTGCGCGAAGGCCCCATTTAGGGTCATGCATCTAAACGCTTAACAAAGAAAGTAAACGCACAGTGTTACAGACATTTCATTTACATTTCTGTCGAATAGCCTAGACGGTTTCTCTTAGATTTTATTTGACTCTGATATCATAATAGAACCTATATTCCATGAGGTTCGTTTACTCGTTTAAGGAAATAGCAGATGAATCAGTCCTTTGACCAGTCAAAATGATTTAGAGCACCTGCCTTGTGCATTTAAAAATCCTTTTCGCTTTTACAAATCTGTTGATAGACGTATACGCCTATTTGAAAAAAAGCCCTTTAAGATGTAAAGACAACATTGGCTGAAGTGAAACTGCCTTATAGAATAAAGACTTTTTATAAAGCCCGTTACAATTTGAATAAGCAGTAATAAGATGCATAAGGTGGATTCGAACCCTATAAACTCTTGAACCTGAACCTGTAAACCAGATATATGTATACAACAACACTCTAATTGGCCATGCAGAAGGTTATGAAATGTTTTGATTCGGGTTCACAATTCAGTTTTTGTGGTTCAAAAATCAAAAGCCACTTACACTTTAGTACAAGGTTTTATAAATAATATCAATAAATCATTGATACATTATTGATAAATTCTAAATGTCTTAATGCAATGTCAACCTATTTGAACTTTTGTCATTGTCAAGTTGTCATTTATAACACCTAAGGATTTGATGAATGCCTTGCACTACACTTTTTGGTTTGCCGATTACAATGAGTCACTCAACTCGGTTTTGAAATAACGATAGCGAAATTATCAAAGATTGATAAATAGAAAAGGTATTAAGGTTGATTCGATGAACACAGATAAGCAGAACATTCCTTTTATTGAAATGCATGCATATATACATCCTATAGAAAGTGCCAAAGCTTGCGGTTGTTAAATTATTGTTAATTATTGTTAATGATAAGATAAAACATTCGATCTCTGCTTTGATTGGTTTGAGAAAATACACATTCAGCTTTTTAAAAATTCCGAACATATTTTCTCTCTCTTCTTCTTGACAAAGACTCAATAAGAGGCTGAAAATAATATGGCAGACTAAAACAAATATTAATCAAACGACAAGAATGATGCGAAAATTTTACAAACATTAGATATTCACAGTTGTGATTATTGGATAATAACCTCGAACCCTCCGCTCACTATATTTCCGAATATAATGAGGACAATTGGACATGTATAGAATTATTCTATATACAGTTGAATCTTCTCCGTCTTAACATGAGGCTCTGTCGGATTATATAGTCTTAATTACCAGATAGGAGGGTATATGGGTTTTAGGTAAATTTTCCCTCTAGACGGTTAATAATTTGGAGAAAACACTACTTCTGTGTAAACATTATAGCTGGTTCGGCTGGCCTTCGAGTAATGATTGTGTTGCCATACGAATGTCACACGAAGCTTGCGCGACGTCGTGAAGACTTCCTATAACATTCGTGTGACCATGAAGTGCCATTTTCGATAAAAACAATGCGTTTCGTGTAAACTTCGTGTTATCATCGTGACCTTCGGGTAGACTTCGTATATTGTCTGAGTATCCTTCGTGACGCCGTCGGCTCTACCTTCCTCTGGGATCACCATCGGAACACCACCGGCAGTAAATTTGAATTTTGACATTCGTATGATGTTCGGGAAATTTGGTCCGGGAATGTGTGACACGGCCATTAATAACATTCAGAAACGAATTGAACATCCTCGAACACGAAAACGATTTGGCCTAGCTTAAAGAAACTTGGAATGTTGACTATTCATCACAATTGTGCCTTTTGAGATTTTCAACTTTCTGGAATTTTGTGTTTTTCCAGTTTCCGGGGAAACGCAATTTAGAAATGTATTTTCTGAGCAGATTTTGAAATCCATTAGGGCTAGCTCAATGAATCTATTGACAAATGTGCCTTTTGGTGTTTTCAATTTGCAGGGAGTTTAAAGTCAATGACATTCTTCATTCTAACATTAGCATTAATTTCTAAACTGTGATTCATCAAGGAATGAAGATGTTTTACTCAAACAACATATTCAATCAAACAGGATGGTTGTTTTCCTCGGGCAAAGGGGATAAGCCATCTCTCCTGATGGCTCTTGTGTTACAATTCTAGTTTTGGTCACAATAGTGTATTCAAAAACGACGTCTTTACCTCCATTTACGCAGTCTTTAAAAGATACTTATTAGAAGACATTGACAGAATCCATAAACCGTGCTTCTATTACAGAATGATAAAATATGAAATAGTCATGAAGGATTGTTTAACATAAGTTACTGTTTAAACAATTTAATTGGTCATTTCACGTTTCAAACGTTCCTCACCTGACCTCTGATCGTGAAGAAAGAATATGGAATCTTTGTCAATAAGGTTTATTAGAAGATGAATACCATTTTTACATATATGTCCTGTTTACTCAAATTGTAGGGACATAATTGAAAACATGTTTTAGTAACAAATTCTTTGTATTGATGTCAAGTTCAAAAAGCATTATCCTTCAAAACCTTTCTATGTTTATACAATAATCTATACAGACATGATATGAAGTAACATCAGTACCATTTAGATGTAAATACATCAAATCAATGCTACACAACATGCGGGTATTCATCTACATACAATATTCGGGTATTCATTTATTCGAGTACTAATGTTGTCTCAGCAAAACATATAGAACATGGTTTTGCATTATTTGCAATGTGATCTAACAGGATATGTTATAAATGTTATATATCTGTTATAATTTGCTACCCATGAGAATGCGTATGGCTATAGGTGAGATGTATTGTGATTACTATTTTGGACATGATATGGTATTAAAAGGTATGATGAAGTTTAGAGTAAGTGTTGATAAGATGTATGATGTATGATGCTTTGAAATGACAACGTATTATTGATATGATATGACTGTCCAGATGATGTTGATATATTAAATAATGTTTTATGCGTTATACACGTATGTTCATAATGTATTTGTTTAATGTACTTCAGGCAAATGTAAATAGAAGTGTTTATCGAACATTTGATATTTGACAAGCATATAGAACGAGGGTACATACCAAACGTCTCCATTCGTAATAATACCGAAAACATGTACCGAAATACATGAAAACAAAACACAGTTAGACGCTGACACACGTCGTAGAATATTTGATAAGTCTTCTGTCTTCGACTTAAAAGCAAATACTTTATTCGTTTAAATTCCTCGGCTTTACTGCTGCTTAATTTGGTTTATTGCCAGGTTTCTGTCTTACTTCTTTTTGTCAAATATGTATCACTTTGGCATTTACAACAGTACTCATAGGCAAAAACTTACTGAGCAAATATTTTTTTTGCTGGAGGAATATCAAAGTGATTGAAATCTATAATTGTCCTTAAATACATAGATAAGTCAGAAGAGATAATGAGACGTATTCCTTTTAATTTTGATCATTTGATATTGAATTTGAAGGGTGTTTGGACTCTATCATACTGGTTTACTTTTGTATTTTCTTATGTCATTTGTATCCCATTTTTACTAGATTTTTTTCAAAGATACATTTCATACATAATACATGAATGCATAAAAGTTGTCTCATCAAACATTCATCGAATAAATTCCTTTAAATGCGAGTCTGAAGATCAATAGAGTGACCAATTTGAATATGCACCACTTAACGAATATGTAAGATTAGACCGGTGAAGAATGTACATGTGAGGTAAAGACAACAAAAGTAAACGCATGAGCATAAATACTTGTCGAAATCTAGTGAAAAACAATATGATTGATTGATAATATTTGTTTGTTCTGTGTACAACCATTTTGGTAAAATCGCTTTGTTATGGACCAGAAGACATTTCGAGCATGTACATATGCGTCTGGCATTGTTTCATAGCAAATCATGTCAGTAATTCATATAAATAAACGGAAAAATTTGGCAATTATTCGATATGAAAACTCGTTCAAGTTGGTTAAAACACTAAATATAGACTAATGTAATTTAAAAGTTAAATCTAAGACTAAAACTGCGTCTCGAGAAACCTTTGACCTTTGAAATCTTATTAAGTAAATGGTCACAACTAATTGGAAAAACAACTTTTAGAGTAAGTAAATACTTTCTGTCAAGGTTTTATAAATATACAGGTCTACATCAATATACAATTTTTGACTTCAGTTGAGGTGAATCCAATGGTTTATTGACCTCGGGACAGTTATGTCCACCGAGGCGACAGCCGAGGCCGAGGTGACAGCCGAGGTGAACATAAGTTTCCGAGGTCAATAAACCATTGAATTCACCGATAACTGAAGTCAACAACTGTTTTATTATATGATTTATGAAAGTTTAAGTTATTTTGAAAACAATCCTTTATTTCAAGTTTTTTTGGAAGCAACTCTTTACGGCGCTCCTCGTAGTGGCGATCTATTTTTAGCTCCAGGACATTTGATTGTTATGTTAGCCTCGCGTGACTTTTCCTGTGGTCAACATAAGGTTTGATCATTGTCGGTGACCACCTTCCTCGACCAATCAGAAGACAGATCACTCGTCCAACATATAATAATATGCATTATTACGTTTCACTATCAATCCCTCTCAACATGTTAATAATCTTTGACTAGTTTCTTGAATGGAAAAATGTCTTGTCGACATTATAACAAATTACGAATTAAATTGTCAAGGAAGTGATTTTTACCAGAAATAACCAATACTCTTGTATCAAACTGTGATAAATTTTGGTCAAGATAAAATAACAAAATTGTTGTTACCAAGTTGATATTCACAGATCAAAACATCTTTTATCATACCTAATAAACAACCTAATTGAAATTGTTGAACTGTTTGGCAAAAGGATCATGATCAGGCTCTTTTTAGATACTAATTGGATTCTTTCGGATTCAATCTGTTAATAAAACCGTTTTCTTTGATTTTGAGTGATAAGTACCATAAATTCTGTGAAACGAATGTTATTAGGAAGTTTGCCTTTAGTTTTTTTCCTTAATTAGGGATTTTAAAAGTGCACACTACTAAAACCATTGATTTTTGTTGAAATGAATGTAAATATTCCAAAAGTAGTAAAACGTTTTTAAAATAAATTTTCCTTTCTTAAACTGCTTTATAGTTATTCTCATATGAAACACACATATTTTCTTAACATTGTCATCTTTCTTATCAAACGATTTTTACGGCAGAAAGGTAGGCGATGTTTAAATTTTGATTTGATGTGCAGACCTTGGGCGTAGCTCAGTGGTAGAGTGTCCGCTCGTCACCCGGAAGACCGGGGTTCGATTCCTGGTCGCGTCATACCAAAAGACGTTAAAAGTTGGGAGTTGTTGCTGTCTTGCTTGACACTAAGCATTGTAAAGGCAGAACAACGATTTAACTGGCGCTGTACTGTGGCTGCCGGGTGCTTCGGCACAAGAAAATTTTCCATTGTATGTATGTACTGAGGACAATAAAGTGTTATTATTATGGTCACGATAAGTGATTTAACCACCACTGGACTCATTACCTTAACCTGGTGTGGTGGTTTGTGTGCTTCGATGACCCCGAGAGCTATGCCAGCTGGAGCTTACATGCTCCTGGTAGGGTCACCCAAGCTAGACAGGTCGCGGGTAAAAACCAGACCAAATTTGAGTCCTTCTAAAACCTGCTTTCTATCTCTTACTATGCCTTTCTTTCCGTCTTTTCCCTCATCCTTTCGATCCCTTTCTCCCTGATCTGTCTACTCTCTTTTGGATGGCAATATCCACGTGTTTAATAACTGAAATATTGTTCAAAACACGTTAAACACCATCTCAATCACTCACTCACTCACTAAGTGATTTAAGTAAGGTGAGGTGATCTGGGATTTAACGCCACTTTCAGTAGTATCTCACTTAAATCGCGGCTGCTGGTATTATTGCAGGGAGAAAGCCCGCAACACCACTGTGACTATGCATTGCGGTGAAACCTGCGAGCAGCGGCTGGAACTAACGAACCATAGGTGGTAATACGCTGAAATGCAGTGTAGCATTGCACCGAAACCTGTCTTCGTGTAGAACAGTTATCTACTGCACACAAAGTTTTCGAGCCTCTGGCGGGATTCGAACCAATGACCTCTTGATCAGAAGCCGAACGCGCTAACAATTGCGCTATCCCGCCCCCGATCAGTGATTTACTTTAGAAAGATAAATCCATTTTATGATTGCATAGCCACTAAATGTTTTGACGTAAATGTTTGCGATGTCATATAATTTGTTTCGTCATCTGATTACATCAACCATGGATAAATAATTCCGATATTGACATCAAATTCTAGGTTTACATTCAAGAAGGTTGTTATACCATAGTTATTAGTATAATCTTAGATTTCTATGGCGGTTTGAAACGTTTGAAGTCTTAAAAAAACGATTGAATTTAGGTATTCATTTTAGTACCCATTTGACGTTTTGAAAATAACTTAATAACCATCAGAGGTTTAATATGTGGGACAATACAAGAGAGAGTAATTTGCATGTTTTAACAAAACAATATAAGCATGAATGCGGAAAAGTGTTGTCTTTTCGTTAACTATCAAATTCTTATCCTACACCCACAAGAATTTTTTTTACTAACAATAGTAGGTAGTTATATTGAGTTAAAAATTCAAAAGAACTTATTTTCCGTATTTGTATTTTCAGTTTCATCACAATGACGTTGCAGACTTAATTTAATAATCATTTTATCATCACTGTTGACAGAATTGTACTCAAGAAAAGGATATCGTATTTAAATCATCGTAATAATGATTCTATCATCTTAAGCGACTCTTACTCACAATCCTATTCTATGATTTATTGAACATCGATATCAACTGATGTTATTACAATTTACCGCACATCGTATTACAATTTACCGCACGTTTAGTCTGAACATCTAACCGCACCCCCTATTACAATTTACCGCACCTTTAGTTGTTACATTTTACTGCATTTTTATTACAATATACTGCAGTATTACATTTTACCGCGTTTTTATTACAATTTACCGCAGTTATTACATCTTACCTCGTTTATTACATCTTACCTCGTTTTTATTACAATTTACCGCAGTTATTACATCTTACCTCGTTTATTACATCTTACGTCGTAAGAGGGTGGTATTCAGATTTCATTGAAAGACTTTGTAACCTCGGTGACAAGAAACCAATAGAAGATGAATCCATTTTGCTGTGAAGTGTAGTTATTTCAAGACAAGTATAGTGTATTAATATTGTGTATCAAAACTAGACTGTCCCTATAAATGTTGTTGAGCAACAAGATTATAATTTCCCTGTATTATCAAAAGTTATCGTTGCTGTATAGATTAACTAAAGTATCAACTGTCAAAGAGGATTCACTATATGCACAGTAAAAGACGTTTGTCCATTATTTAAACTGAGATTACCTAATTTAAAAGAATGGTTTTTGTTTTTTATAAACAGAAATATCCTTCATCAGCGTATCTTATATTAATATGTTGTTTTATGTCTGTAGGTGTGAGATGTATTTTAATGTAAAGCTATGTTTGAGTTGCTGATATATTTTCATGTTGAAGATAAAACGGGGGAAAATAGGAGGCGGGAAAACGTAGAATGAATGCAAAATTATGAGGGAGTTGTATTGCTGAGTGAATGTGCATACATGCACGATACATGCAAACAAATCAAATGAACCAGGAGTTTACGATATTGCGGAAAGAGAAACTCTCTTATGATGTATTATTTGACTTGGACTTGGCAAAAGGATCATTGGATATTTTATGAACGCTTCTTTAGATTAAAACATGACATAATGCTTGATTTCATGTAAAAACATCCAAAGGGAACGATAAGTGTCGCATCATTCTAAATACAGATATTTTCCCTTTATTTATTCAGGTCGACTACTCTATTGATGGGCATCATTAACTCTATTAACCATTTGTAAAATGTATGCTGTGGCAAAGCTATTGATTCTTTATAAGATATAGTTATTGGCTGAGAAGACAGCTCCTAATGAAGGACTATGATTTGAGAAATAATCGTCTGGTATCTTCTTCATTTGGATGTTCCCTTTCAATAGCATATAACCAAATAATATATATATGAGAAAACCAACTCTCCTTACTTTCTTATATACAACCTTTCTTCACGTGAGAAACCAACTCTCCTTATTCAATATATATATATATATAGATAGTAGATATCATTTTAATGATGACTGGATTCATCACATTTCGACTTGTTAACAAGTCTTTTCAACAGTAATATATATATATATATATATCTAAGATTAACACGTTTCAGACCCTATCAAAAGCAAGATAGGTTGGATTACGCCAGTGTAAAACATCATTTAGCTTCTCTGTTCAAAACAGAAGTTTGACCAACTGATCTGTGTTCCGGGTCTGATGAGCGACAACTGCCAGAAAAAATCAATTCCAGTTAGAAGGATGGATCGGGGGACGATGGTCGCCTTACAATGATATCATCACACCTGACAGGGCGGCTATATGATGAATCAGCTGCGAATTAAACACGAAATCACATTATTGACATCAAAAATACAATTTTAAGTATGTCGATGGGGATACATGGGAAACTATTGAAGGCAGTGTAAAACTTGTATAATGATGTGAACTGTGCCATATCATCGACAAGGGTGTAAACTGTCCCCAACGCTTTTCTCGGTGTTTATAAATGACTTGGCAAAGGAGATAAATAACCAGATGCAGTGTGGTGTAACCATTGATGCGGATATGTTATCTTGTCTGATATATGTTGATGATATCGCATTAATAGCGCCTGATAAACTATCTCTCCAGAAGATGCTGTATGTTTTATATACTTGGTGTAAAAAATGGCGTCTCAATGTAAATCTTGATAAAACAAAAGTAATTCATTTTAGGTGAAAATCGGATGTTAGATCTTCTTATGTTTTCACTTGTAGTGATGATATCATTGTTTATGACTCAGTTTACCGTTATTTGGGATTGTACCTGAACGAGCACATGAATATGCACCTAACTGTAAAGGAGTTGTGTAAAATCCGCCAGTAGGGCGTTGTCCGCATTATACACAAAGTTTATTAACGCTGGAGGAATGTCTTATGATTTTTTTACAAAGTTGTATGTGTCTCTTGTTGAACCTGTATTGTTTTACGGTGCTAGTATTTGGGGTATAAATAAATATAGAGAAGTACAAGAAGTCCAAAATAAGGCATGTAGATTATTTCTTGGAATTGGTAAAAATGACCCTGTTAATGCAATAAGAGGAGATATGGGTTGGTTCTCTGTTAATGTTTTACAAGAAATTGAATGTTTTCGTTTTATCACTAGACTTAAATTTATGTCTAACAGTCGGATATCAAAAAGAGTACAATTGTGGTCATCGCAAAAAAGAAATTCTTTTGATTATAGGATTTTAACGTGCTATCTAATTATAACTGTGAATTTTTACTGTTTAATAGTTGGGTGGGGTTCAAAACGTTGTTTAAGTTTTATAAAGGGCATACTTAAAAAACAAGATGTTGATATTTAGCAGGCTTCTTTGTGGAATAATGTCGGAAACAAATTGCGCACCTATCGCTTGTATAAAAACACTCCAATTTTTAAAATTTTTGTAAATTATTTCATGTTTAGAGATCATCGTCGTATTTTATCAAAATTTAGATGTGGTATTTCACCCTTGTTTATTGAAACCGGCATATATGCCAAGCCTCCGGATCCTCTTTTACAAAGGCATTGTAAATATTGTGTTAAAAATTTACATATGGTTGAAGTTGAATTCCATTTCTTAATGAGATGTAATCTTTATGATGATTTGCGTTTTATCCTGTTTGAAACTGCTTTTATACGTAATGATGCTTTTTATGATTTAAATGATAATGAAAAGTTTGTTTTTCTAATGAATCAAAGCACCTTGCAAAATATTTTAGCTAGTTCGATTTTAAATATGTTTAATAGAAGAAAGTTGTTATTGATTGGGTTAGATATTATATATTCAAAAACATGTATTTATTAACAGCAAAAGGTGTTCTTTTAGTGTCTCATAAGCCATTTGTGGCTCGACATTTTATAATGTGTATCATGTTTTGTATATAGATGTAATGATGCGTGTGACACTTAAATAAATACTTTACTATACTAGTACGACTACTAAAAGATAATGGAATAAAAGAAAGATATTAAATGAGAAAACGTGTTTATTAACAAATAAAAATTATATACAAAACAAACTGCCTGCCACAACAACAATTTTCAATATTTTCATCTGCCTTATAATTAGGCTAGGCAATTTACACAATGCTTGGAATAGAACTAGCTTCCATTTTAAAAGTAACAAATACGTCACCAACCACCTGAACATCAAAATATGGACTGTACATAATAAAAATTAGATTTATGTTAACAAAATAAATATCCCAAATTTGTATAAATAAGAGCAAATATTTAAAAATTTAAACAACAAATAAGTTTGATACAATCATAGCTTAAAAAGTTGAAAGGATGTCCATAAACATAAAACAATAAATTTGTTTCTCAAGATGAACAAAACACTTCTCTCCTGTTAATAAAAATCTGATATGCATGTCCAGGAAAATCAAAACAAATAAATAAAGTCTTCATCAGTCACAATTATTTGCTTCATTTCCCTCAGTTCAACATTTGTAGAGTTACGATACCTGGCACACACTTTGAATGCTGTTGTATGTGTACTATGCGAACTGAGACATAATCTTATGTTCACGGATACTTTTTATTCGTATAAAATTGAAAATTTATGTTCGCCAGAATATGAAAAACATTAAAAAACAGGCTTGGATTTACATAGTTAAAGGTATATTGACTAATTAGTTGATGTACACATAATTTTTTCATTTGTCAATGCTTTTTCACGTTTTCGTGTTAGGTTACATAATCCTACAAAACTTTACATGCTTTATCATTATACAATATAAACAAGAAAAGAAAGTTTTAAAAATTCCACACAAAAAAAGAGTCCAATGTTTTACATAAGGTTTGAGAGATGCTGTTATTGAAAAGAGAGAATTAGTAAAGCCATAAAGCAGGAATGTCCAGAAACTTGTCGTGAAAGGAAGGTAAGTGTAATGCATGGAAATTATTTAGATATCAGTTTCTTTTCTCTCACTTTAAGTAACAATATATCTTTTGAAATTACGTTATATTTGTATGACATAAACGTGAATGGTCAAGCCAAATAGGCAAATAGCCAGTCATTCGAAGATACAGAGATAACATTAAACTGATCAGTGTAAATTCACACGTAATCTGTCACGTTTAGTCAAAAAAAATTTTGCCATCTTGTTGTAATTTATATGTGTTTCATGTAACTCATGTACTGCCGTTGGCGGTCCCTTTGAGTGAATAAAGATTGATTGACACTTGTACTTAGTACAATAAGAATAATTTAGCCCAAAATTAATTTCTATTCAGTGTTGTCAAATATTTGTTATCAAAGCAGTACATTTATAAAATCAACGCCAATGTTGATAATTGTTAACTTATTCAAAATATTTAAAATTAGACTCAAAACTCTGATTGAAATCACTAGTTCCTAATATGATCATGACAAAATATAATCTTAGGGAAACGATACAATATTTGCTTGGGTTGCGGTATGATAAGGATTGTATACCATCCAATTAAAAACTTGTAAATATCTATATATATCTTCATACATACAAAAACATTTGAAGATTTCGTAGAAATAACAAATAAAGTAAACTGTTCCTACGATCACGCTCTAAGTCAAGGTAAGTAACTATGAAAGCACAACTTACATGAAAGTTACAGTTCTACATACGACCACGCTATCATAGAGCAGTATATTCTGTTAGAGTTCATAATATTTTCTGATCATCACGTCATTCATGTGAAATGTTTTTATAGATTGGCCACATTTAAGGAGATTTTGCTTCAGTGAAACTTACAAATGCATAATTGTTTCATAAATATGAACTTCCCTCTTTCGCTCAATCTAACACTACTCTGTCGGACATGCCACCTGCATCAGATCGGAATAAATATGTAACTTGCTCTTACTCTGAACAGATCGAATGACAAGATCTAGAACTTTGCCCCTGTAAGATGAAGGGGTTGAAATATAGATGTGATCAGTCAATCCGAAACACATATTTATATAAACAAACTCAATTTAAACAATCTGGAGACATTAAGTAACAATGTTTAAGAAGTATTTGTTACATATTGATAGGTTAGTTGAGTTTATATTTCACTCAAAGAACAAAATATTTCAGTCTCTTTTTGTGGCATTACAGACTAAAAGATCATGAAATTATAGTTTTACAATTCTTGAAATTCATATTGATTGATCCGATGTTTATCTGATGTTTAACATCTTTCAACATGTTAATATATTATCCTTAAATGATGGATTAACATATACATACATATGTTTTCAACAGCATTGGGGTAACAACTGTGGTTACCTTCCTATCCTAAGTTAAGATGCGTGTTATGTAGACAGCATGCTTCTTGTTGGTGTCCTGTACTAAGCTTCGGCTATAACACAATTTTCAAATGGTTCGTTTAACGAGATATTTGACAGAATGATGATGATGAACAACATGGTAGGTACAACCAATCCATCCTGCCTAACTATTTATCGATACGTTTTTCTAGGTATTTGACGACACCCTTCTTCCCCGCCTCCACAGCTACAGCAACAACATCCCTCCCGTCTGTATCCACACACGTCAGGTCAGCTCCCGTCTCACACAGGTAGGCAACTGTCTTGATATGTCCTTTATGTGCTGCTACCATTATTGGTGTCATTCCCTTCTTATTTCTAGTGTTGATATTCTGAGGTGTCAGAACACTTTCAACAATTTGTTTGTTTCCTCCAATACATGCAACATGTAACAAAGTGTCCCCATCGCCATCTTCAAAAGTTAGATTGACTTCTCGAGAAAAAAGTAAGTTAAAGGTATCTGACTTTGCTACCTCAGCTGCTATCATTATAGGTGTGCTTCCATGTTTATCTCTAGTGTTGATATTCTGAGGTGTCAGAACACTTTCAACAATGTGTTTGGTACCATAACATGCAAGAAGTAACAATGTTTTCCCTCTCTCATCAACAAGTGTGACATCAGCTCCCTGAGACAAAAGTAAGTCAAAGATATCTGACTTTCCTCTATAAGCTGCCCTCATTATCGGTGTTCTCCCATTGAATCCTCTAGTGTTGATATTCTGAGGTGTCAGAACTCTTTCAACAATGTGTTTGTTACCTCCAACACATGCAAGATGTATCAATGCGTTCCCGTCCTCATCAACAAGTGTGACATCAGCTTCCTGAGACAAAAGTAAGTCAAAGATATCTGTCTTTCCTCCAAGAGCTGCCATCATTATCGGTGTTCTCCCATGGAATCCTCTGGTGTTGATATTCTGAGGTGTCAGAACTCTTTCAACAATGTGTTTGTTACCTCCAATACATGCAAGATGTATCAATGCGTTCCCGTCCTCATCAACAAGTGTGACATCAGCTCTCTGAGACAAAAGTAAGTCAAAGATATCTGACTTTCCTTCTCTAGCTGCCACCAGTATCAGTGTTCTCCCATTGCATCCTCTAGTGTTGGTATTCTTAGGTGTCAGAACTCTTTCAACAATGTGTTTGTTACCTCCAATACATGCAAGATGTATCAATGCGTTCCCGTCCTCATCAACAAGTGTGACATCAGCTTCCTGAGACAAAAGTAAGTCAAAGATATCTGACTTTCCACCATAAGCTGCCATCATTATCGGTGTTCTCCCATTGAATCCTCTAGTGTTGATATTCTGAGGTGTCAGAACATTTTCAACTATGTGTTTGTTACCTCCAATACATGCACGATTTATCAATGTGTCCCCATCCTCATCAACAAGGGTGACATCAGCTCCTTGAGACAAAAGTAAGTCAAAGATATCTGACTTTCCACCATAAGCTGCCCTCATTATCGGTGTTCTCCCATTGAATCCTCTAGTGTTGATATTCTGAGGTGTCAGAACACTTTCAACAATGTGTTTGTTACCTCCACCACATGCAAGATGTCTCAATGTGTTCCCATCCTCATCAACAAGTGTGACATCAGCTCCTTGAGACAAGAGTAAGTCAAAGATATCCGACTTTCCTTGACTAGCTGCCATCATTATCGGTGTTCTCCCATTGAATCCTCTAGTGTTGATATTCTGAGGTGTCAGAACACTTTCAACAATGTGTTTGTTACCTCCAATACATGCAAGATGTATCAATGTGTTCCCATCCTCATAAACAAGTGTGACATCAGCTCCTTGAGACAAGAGTAAGTCAAAGATATCCGACTTTCCTTTACTAGCTGCCATCATTATCGGTGTTCTCCCATTGAATCCTCTAGTGTTGATATTCTGAGGTGTCAGAACACTTTCAACAATGTGTTTGCTACCTCCACCACATGCAAGATGTATCAATGTGTCCCCAACCTCATCAACAAGGGTGACATCAGCTCCTTGAGACAAGAGTAAGTCAAAGATATCTGACTTTCCTTTACTAGCTGCCATCATTATCGGTGTTCTCCCATTGAATCCTCTAGCGCTGATATTATGAGGTGTCAGAACTCTTTCAACAATGTGTTTGTTACCACCAATACATGCATGATGTATCAATGTGTCCCCAACCTCATCAACAAGGGTGACATCAGCTCCTTGAGACAAGAGTATGTCAAAGATATCTGACTTTCCTCCAAGAGCTGCTATCATTATCGGTGTTCTCCCATGGTTACCTCTAGTGTTGATATTCTGAGTAGTCAGACCACTTTCAACAATGTGTTTGTTACCTCCAATACATGCAAGATGTATCAATGTGTTCCTATTCTCAGCAACAAGTGTGACATCAGCTCCTTGAGACAAGAGTAAGTCAAAGATATCTGACTTTCCTTCCCTAGCTGCCGTCTTTATCGGTGTTCTCCCATGGAAACCTCTAGTGTTGATATTCTGAGGTGTCAGAACTCTTTCAACAATGTTTTTGTTACCTCCAATACATGCAAGATGTATCAATGTGTCCCCATCCTCATCAACAAGTGTGACATCAGCTTCTTTAGTCAAAAGTAAGTCAAAGATATCTGACTTTCCTCCAAGAGCTGCCATCATTATCGGTGTTCTCCCATTGAATCCTCTAGTGTTGATATTTTGAGGTGTCAGAACATTTTCAACAATGTGTTTGTTACCTCCAATACATGCAAGATGTATCAAAGAATCAATATCCATGACAGAAGTTTTTACTTCACTCCTAATCAGCTTGAAACAGTCAAACGTTCCATGTAAAGCTGCCACCATCAGTGGTGTATTTCCTTGTTCGTCAACTGCATGGATTGCTGAATCAAGATCCTCTTTCATTGCGTGAGTCTTTACCATTCCCAAAACCCCAGGACTGTTAAAAGTACAGAGAAGATGAAGGAAGTTTTGTCTTTTCCTTCCAATTTCCGATACCTTTGCTTCACTTTTAAGCAAATATTTCACCATTTCTTCACCTGAACTTTTTGCACTTGCAAGGAGATACTTACCTAACATTGAGTTGTCAAGCTTCTGTTCAAATTTGCCCATTAAGAGTTTGAAAAGAGTCAAACAGTCACATTCAACACATGAAAAGAGAGCCTCTTTGATGTCATCGTCTGTAAACCTGATCTTAAGAACACTTTCAATATTCTCAACTAAGTATGTTCCTTCACTTCTAACAATCCAGTACAGTAAACCTTTTTCTTTCTCTTTACGTTGAAACCAGGTGCTTGGCAAAGATGCGTGTTGGTCGACATTTTTAAGAAACATTTTAACAAACACTTTATTTTGCATGATTGGATGGGCAACTGTTTTTGAGAAACCCCCTCTTTCCATTGAAGACACAAATCGCCTAATTAAAAGCGGGAAATATTCCTCTTCTACAACAAGGTAGTGTGACACTCCTTTCTTATCAGTGGAAGATGCTCTCAGTCGTTCAAACAAGAAGTCTAAGGTGCAGTAGTTTAACACAAAAGTAGGATTGGACTGATACAAAGTGTTTGCAAAAGCATCATAGATAGAAGAGTGAGCAAAAGAGAGTTTGCCGCCTCTAGACAGAAATGTCCCCCGGAAGCGTCTCGCAGCACCAGCTATACCCGACCAGGTAACTGAATTCGTAAAGTTGGCAATTTGAACCATCATTCTGTCTAACTTCTCATTCCTGTTGAGCGATTCCAAATCAGGCAGTGTGAGTTCCCCCTCACTCATCATGACCAGGATCAAAGCTGCTGCTTGTTCATTTTTCCTACCGAGGATCTTTGTAAATTCTAAACTGAGATACTCTATTGGGTTTTTGAAGAAATCTATTGCGTTAGCAGTCTCTTGAGAAAAGGATTCGAAGAACAACCTGCACGTTTGGGGGAAACCAAAAAGAGGTAAGTCTTGTGTGATAACTTCTTCTTCTTCCAAATGGCTAATGTGTCTTTCAGGAAACCATTCTTTGTATTTCACCAACATTGATCTCTTTTCCTGACACGAGTAAGATGACCCAGGATTTACAGTTAAATCTATATTTGCCCTTCTGAGAAACTTAGAAATGTACTTGGATTTCGAAATTCCCTCATTGAAATTATACGTTATTGATGTGAAGATAGCGCGAACATTTTGGGATTGAGAGTTTATATATGCCTGATCTATGTCTTTTGTTACATTTCTAATTTGATCTGTCCCTAGCATATTACTTCCTGGCTTTTTTGCACCTCTTTGAATCAGAATGTCGTCATTTTGTCTAACTTGTTGTGGTCCCTTCAGATCAATTTCTCCTTTGCGAGTCTGTCTGTCGATGTGCAGTTTCAAGGTATCACACAACCTCTCTACATTACCCACGTCAGTTGATCGACCGTCTGATCCAAAGATATCATCAAAAACCAGACAAACCTTTTGACCTGAACTGATACACGATCCAAGATCAAAGACATCAGGCCTGTTCACGAAGACGAGCTCATAGCCCTGTGTGAGGTACTCCTGTCCCAGCATCAGAGCCATGGTGGTCTTCCCTTCTCCTGATGCTCCACAGATGGTCACGTGACAGTTCTCCTCAAGGATCTGCCTGACGTCATTAAAAGCCTTGGTGGGAACGAAAAGTTCCCCTGCTTCAGCTAACTTCCGCTTTAAAGTACCTGTAATAAGAAATGGTGTTATTATAGATGAGAACAGAACATTACAACAGAGTAACATTAGGCATATTTAGAATAAAAGTCTAAGTGATGGTTGGTTATCCATTTATCTGAACATGATACTCCCATTTCACTGACCTATGAGCTGTTGCCTACCCAAAATAGGTCGAAAGTCGTCAGCGACTCATAATGAAGCGTCTTAGTACTCTTCAGTCCATTCTGAGTGTAGTTGAGTCTGTATGAGTCTGGAATAGTCTGGAGGAGTCGGAAAGTCAAAATCTGTCGGGGTGGCTTTTTGATCATGTGACCAGGGACAACCCGTTTCTGACTAATCACAATCTTGAAAACTGAAGGTGGAAAGGTTAAGTCTGCAGTTGTCCGAGTTCTAAGATTTGCTGATTTCGTATGTTGATCTTTTGCAACTCGTAGTTGATATTTATCTCTGAGTGGAGTCGTCATTGTCTTGAATTAGTCATACAAGACGTGAATGGGTCGAAAGTTAGTCTTTAGCGTGTCGGATATGAGTCTTATTCAGTGTCCTGGTGGTGACAGTAATGTGGTGGTGATTATTGTCTCGAAAGACCCGACCTCAGTCGTATTGAGTCGTAACTGAGTTGTTGTAACTGAGTGTTTTGCCTCCGAGGATGCCCCCGAGGTCTGTCGGGGGTTCCCCTTCACTGTGTCGTGTATGTGGTTGGTAAGTTCTAAGCGTATCGTTAGTAAATCATAGAAATATCAACTATGACTACGACTTTGTTTATATTAGTCTGGTAAGAATAGACGAGACACATTTCAAACTCGGAGATCAGTGAAGTGGCAGAATTTAAAAAAATCAATTGTTACTACCATGACTTAGTTAAAAAAATAATGATAACCTAGACATTATGAAGATTTATGAATAGTAATTGAAATATTGTGAATATAATGTTTAATCAAGATGCGTATTTAGGATTAAACGTCGAAAGATATGCACATTTATTTTACTTTCATTACAGAATGACAACCATAATTCACATTTCTATGGATATTACTCGATTTGTGAACATAAAATACCAAAACTGATATATTGGAAATATTTAGCTTTGAACTTTATCAATATCAAGACGATTCAATCACAAACATGCATGCATATTAACTTAGCAAATAACTTTTGTTTACCTCCGTAAACTGTTTCTTTTATGCTATTATTACTTACCTGAGTTAACAGTTCCTGGTCTGGAGTCAGAAGCTGCCATTTGGATTGATTTGAAGGTGACATCTCCTGCAATTAAGTCAAAGCCTATTAAGGCTTTTTGTCAAAGCTGAACACATATGAAAAGCAATTTGATTTATAAGTTTTTTGGGGTGAAAAGTTTCAAACTATCTGGCACTATGATTAATGTCAATAAACACCTCGTAACAATTTCATTATATTGTATTTGGATACCTTTTATGATGGAATTACTCCTTCGCACCCTTTCAATGCTATATTTTTCGCAATGATGGTACATCCTTAACCAGATAAATCACTGTCCGGGTCATGGGAGGCCCCATTTATGTTATGTGAGTTGTCATAAACCAGTTACCTTTCTCATACTTTATAAGTGGCTCGTCGACTTCACCTGTAAATAGAGATTGTGTTTATTGGCAACTTTAACACACTTTTACAAAAAAGATTCATAATCATACAAAAGTCATTGATAATTTCACAGCATTGAGTTAAATTTCCAAAGATACCATTCCAATTAATAATCTAATTAAATTTAAGCAGCAAAAGAAAGTGTGCAACTTTCGGAACCAAACATTTGGGAGATTGTTGTTGCTAGGTTACCACACCTTACTAAGTGAATACATACCGTTCTCAACGTGCTCTCTGGTCCTGGAAAAATGAAATATAAACACTTGGTATTTTGAATAAAATCATTAAATATCATCAACAGGTATCTTCGGCTCCAAGTTTTGGAGATGAAGTACGTTAGTGCTCTACACATATATATTACTCAATATGATAGGGTAACTGAACAACAAATAGCAAAATGTGATTTCTTACTCCTTCCCCCCGCCCCCTGTCATTTGGAATATTTTGGATAAATAAACCATGACTGTGAAATCTAGGTATCTCCTATCTTTCATAAAATGTGCGAAAACATTGATCACAAGGAGATGAAATGTACAAAAAGGCATATCAACAAATTATGATTGATCAACTGACCAGGTTTGGTTAAGTTGAGTCGTACATTTTATGAGTAATGCTCCAGAACAATATTCTAAGATTGTTCCCTATATCAAGTTTTGTTGAGCTATGTCGGTCGCACTAACTCCTTTTGGAGGGGATAAATATAGCTTATTGAAAGTTACGTTTAATATAGGCTTGAATAAAGTTGGTGTAATATCAATCGCTTTTAATTCAGCATGATAAATTATACTACAATACGATGACCCAAATTAGCGAAGTTAATAAAACTATACCTGGTATTCAACAGCTGAGTATAACAAAAATATTTTATCTATTATTCAAAAAGTCTAGATTTTTATCTTTATGCAAAATAACCTTCCAATTCCCAGTAACAGAAACAACCCTATATTTTTGTAAATATATATGTTTGCCCTGTGTTCTGCCTGCATTGAAGTATAACGAAACGAATGTGCGTGACAGTCCACAGATGTAACTTTACCTTCCAGACCGACGTCTTCTCCAGATAACAGCAGCAGCAATCACTATCCCAGCTACAAGACTGAAACACATTGGCATGGAGTTCAGTCTAAGGTTACTCGAGATCACATATTTATACAATTAAAGTGACTGTCAACAAAGAATCAAACTTGTCAGTTCTGTTGAAATTCCAATCTCGTTCAACTTAAAAAAACAAAAATTTTGAAACACTAGGCTTGATGTAGATAAGCAATGGAAGATGACAAGTGATATGAGCTGACTAGATTCCAATTGAGTCGCCAAGAAGAAGTGTAACATATGCAATAAACCCGTTAACTTTATTGTTGTGCCAACAGAACTATCATCACTGGAATGAAAAGCAACTCACCAAACAACTGGGATTGATACTGATACAGCGATGGTCACAGTCATCTGGGTGCCTACGATACATAGAGGACAGATGATACTTGCCATTACTAAGAGGATTATTTGACCATAGTTTCATCATATTAATAAGAATGCAGGTGCATCATACAAACTTGTATGATGCATTTAAATGTCTGAATTGTAGATATGTTGGTGAATGAGTCAGTAGAAAGTATCAACTCAGTCTCTTCTTATTACTCAACATATGTCTCTCTCAGGACTTCTTGTATATTCAGTCATTTTCGCATGGTAATAGATATCAGGTATAAAACATATTAATTATCACTTATATATATCTTACCGAAGCGTATTAATGCCTCGATGAAAAAACCTGAGATAGAAGAAAGAATTGTAGAACTATCTCCTACGTAGGACTTGCTATCAATTGCAAGTCCTACGTCGGAGATAGTTCTACAATTCTTTTTCTTCGTGACAGTAACACACTTCGGTTAAAATAATCTCTTAGAGAAATGTTTTCGAAGAAGACAATGAAATTGCTGTCAATACCTTATTTTAATCCCCAGGAAACAATATCATTTTATCTAATTCAGCATTAAAAAAAATACAGTTTGAAATTTTGTTTGATTGTTTACAACAGCTGGTCAATGACGCAATGGTAACAAAGGCATATATGCTATTTTCTAACGCTTTTGCAGAATTATTTTATAATACCTACCCCCATTGTTGTACTGTTCACACATATCCATGTTTGGTCTGTAGCCAGTGATACATCCAGATGTACAGACACCATTGGTTTGGTAACAGACCCCGCGCACACAGAACCTGTTACACGTGTAGTTACACGTTAGTCCGTGATATCCAGACACACATCCAGTTGAACATTCCCCAGTGGCCCTGTCACATCTCCCAGACAGACAGTGTTTACTGCACGTGTAGTTACAGGTCAGTCCGTGATACCCAGACACACACCCAGTAGAACATTCTCCTGTCGCCCTGTCACATCTCCCAGACAGACAGTGTTTACTGCACGTGTAGTTACAGGTCAGCCCGTGATATCCAGACACACACCCAGTAGAACACTCCCCTGTCGCCCTGTTACAACCATCTTGTTCCCAGCAACCACTTGAGCATTTCAGTTCACACGATATTCCATGAAAACCAGCTGGACATGTGTCTGTAACAAAAATATCAAATACACGTAAGTTGTAAAAACCAGATGTCCACTCAATTAATCAGAATTAGGAGATAAACATTATGTGTTCAGAAATCAGCGATATTCTATAGCTCTTTAAAAAAAATTATAATCGAACGCGTAGCGTGAGACTTTAAATTGATAATTTAGAGTTGTTATAATTCCGCTATATGCCGCTGATTTCCAAATTCAGTGTGTTAATCTTCATTCTACCATAACAACGATTTTAATTTAAACTATAATTTTTCGCATTGACACGGGTGTGCTGGCTGTGTCATGATGCTCGTGAACTATTTTCACGGTATCTCGAATAAAGTAACTTGCATTACGACAATATCTAAATGCTCTGAAACGGTTTTCAGCGTTTATAATGTGTTCTGCAAATAATATATTCGCAAATTAGAGGTCGGTTTTATCATTATGGCATTGGTGTTGTAAATATATATGAGGTAAATGTTGTTAGTGTCATGTGACGGTTTTACAGCTTTCAGCCGTTTAAAATTCAGATAGTTTGATTAAATCTGATAAATGTTGTACACAAGAACACCGTTATGGCTTATTTTGTAAAATATCCGACACAACAATCATATTTGAGAACTAGTATTGCTAGGGTGAATCCTTGCGCATCTGAGGAAGTGAACAGAGCACAGAACCAAATCATACAAGCTTTGATTTTTCCCCGTAGCCAATCAAAAAACGAGTATTTTTTACACTTAGTTCAGGATGTTTCAAAAATATAAATACCAGAATAACCAAAGTAGCAAAAGACCCCACTCCACCACAAGATCTAACAACATACAAAAGTTTGTCAAGAATTATCTAATAGATTTTTAGAGGCCGGAAACGAATCTATCCTTTATATGTACTACTTTCAAACTGGAAAACTGGAAAACAAATCAAAATCACCAAAGTAGTAAAAGTCACCACTCACTCCAACAATAATCACATACCTGGTTTCGGAAAGATACGTATCGAAAGCAGTTCTGAACCACGGAACCATGGACGCAGTTGTTAACATCATGTCTCCCGCAAAACTTAACAAGCATTGTAAACAGAACCATTTTCTGACAAGATAAGACAAGACATAGGAAAACCATATTCCCTGAACATTCTTAGCAACATTTTTTTAAAAAAAGGTTTCGTGGAGGGTCAAGTGTGATTGATCGGTTAACATGTGAGACTACCGAGTAAACAATGTTGCAATGTTCATACAAACTAACCATCACTTTGGCATTTTTCACATCCCGAGAGACAGTCATCAGAGATGTGATCTTCCTTAGTAAAGCACGCCCTGCACGGCCGTGAGCACTGGTCCCCGAAGTATCCTCTGCTGCATCGGAGACACTGACCGGTCAGTCGCTCACACTTGCCGTATTTAGGGCTGCATACATCAGTACAGTTAGTTCCATAATGACGTTCAGGACACAGAGTCACATTGCAGGAACCACACCGTTGGTCACACGTCACACAGTCTCCTGGACACTCATATGTGCATTTAGCGCCACAGTAGCCGCCTTCACAACCATCAATGCAGGTGATGGTTCCTTTGATTCTGTCTATGTAACACTCATTGTTGGCGCACCTAAACGGGCACCTGTCCTCACAGTAGTGACCAACATAACCAACTTTACATCCGATGATGCACTCTCCGTTGCCATGGCATCGTTCATCAAGACAGGTTGAACACAGTCCAGTCACAAGGGAGGCGCCTGTCAGGAGAAGCAGCCAACCTGTGGAACACAGACCAAGCGGAGCAAAGAATTAGAAACAGTTGGTTTGATTCGTAAAGACTAAAGACGACGGTTTTGTTGCTTCTCTTATGGAAGAATAAAACAAACTGCATGAAGGTAAATTGTAGGAAGGATTAAATGTTTTCAGTTCGTCTTTGACTTTATCATGGTTGATATAATTAGAAGCTTCAAATCCGTGTATACTTACCAAGGATGTAAATTGTACGCTTCATATTCATCCAACGTTCCATGTATAGTTATTAAGCTAAAATGGAAAAAATATGAATCGAGGTCAGCTAATGAGGAGATAAATCCATTCTGTTTTTTATTTTGGGGTTGTACGTTGTGCATTCTCTACCCCTAAATTTAATTTCATACCGAGATTGCGAAATGTGACCGGTTCCATTCACTTCCAAAACTACGGTACGGTCCATTTTCTTTTGGGAACACACTACAATGAAAATGTCAAAACATACACCAAATCGTATTAAAATACAACTTATCTTTAACCTACTGAGCATAATATCTAGAGAGGACAGATTTTCAATGTCGACAGAGTCGTGATTGTTTACGTAAACACTTTGGTCGACCTATCACCCCTACAAGACTGACAAGGACCGACCTCATAAAGGGACGGTACTCTATAAGTATTTGTTAACGTACAAGTGAACTGTTTGAAATTTAGCCGGTCAAGAAAGTTTTATTTCGTGTTATGATAGAACTAGAAGACACCTTGTCACATAAGAATAAGAGGTAGGGGCAGTGGCAGCATTTTCCAAAATTAAAGAATAAAGTTGCTTCTGTTTATTTGACGAAACGCTTAATTGCAACACACTGCATTGTTTATTTTTTAATCTGATTTTACATCTCCAACAACAGTATTAAGCTCTTCATATAATTTAGAAACAGGAATATTAAAATTGTTATTTAGAGTTATTTGTTTCATTAATGTTTGATATTTGAATTCATTTACTGTCGCCTTCAAGTTTAGTGTAAACAGAAAGATCACCGAGTGTAGTTTGCATACACGTGCGCGGAGGAATGTGAATCGGTCGTAAAATTAGAGGTAATTATCGGTGAAATAATTACTTCAAAATTTGTATGAGGAACCAATCAGAAAGCAGAATTTACAAACTAGGTTTAGTGTCATGTTAGAATTACTATATTAAATTTTCCTCAGTTTAAGAGGGGTTTTGAAGATGGTCGATTAATCGTTAGATACTTATCTTCTTACGTACCAAGTTAGATTATTAATATTATTATATGATTATTTATATAGCGCACATATCCAGCCACCCGTGGTTGCTCAAGGCGAGAAAAGAAGGTCAATTGGAAATTTGAGATTCTCTTTAGTTTTTATTTAAGCTTGATTTTGATTAAGACACTTCGGAAGTTTATATAACTACTGTTACTGTACAAGCGAATCAGTTGAGTAATACAAGGAAACAAATCAAGTATTCAGACATCACACCAACTGAGCGTTGGTTTCATTATCCCTGTCCGCGTCTCGCTACCATCACAATGTTACTGTTGGGTGTGCTCCTGTTCATAGTTCCCGGTATGTATAAATGATTAGATACTCTATTATAATTTGTTGTCTGAATATCTAAGTCGTCGTTATCTTACATGTAAAGAAACAACATTAATCATAATTTGTTTGATTTGATTGGATTAAGTTGCATATTCACAACATAATCTCATTTCACCCATCCATATGTCACCGCTTCTATAGAGCACTTCGTTATCACAAAGCTTAGTGACATGTCCCCCGCAACATATCATACATCTATAGTTTGAATTTAGACTTGGAGATGAATATACATAAAATATATATGCATTACTCTTGAGAGTAAGAAGTGGGTGTTGAGTCTTGAGGGGATATATATATTAACTGCTATCAGAGTACTTTAGATCCCAGGTTCTTTCGTTAGGATCACCATGTTACGCCTTGCGCAAGCGTTGGGAGGACATGTTTTGCCCTTGCCTCCCCTGTTTCAAGAAAAACGTAGTGATCACAGCCCCCCTAAAAAGTACGGACAAAAGACACCTAAATGGTGCAAGCTTCACATGTGAGATGAAAACGAAATCAATCTTTATGTCAAAACCGCGTGCAGTCGTAGAAAGGAGAGAGCACCAATGAACACTAACGTCACCTTTTTCCAAACTTGCTTGCAATACGATAAATATATTGATGTTTCTTGCAGTTTTTTGTACCATACACTGCCCAGAGAACTGCGCAGGGGTAGCGAGTAGAACAGGCCCGCCATGTGACAGTACTTCCGGGGCGTGCCTGGAGGGGTGTCGGGGAGGGTTCTACGGGAAGGACTGCTCCGCACCTTGTGACGTCAACTGCATGAACCAGTCCTGTCACCAACGGGATGGGGCGTGCCCCTGCAGGGTTGGGTATGAACAGAAGAAAGGGATCTGCCGTGTCAGTGAGGGTAAAACAAGAAAACCCTTTGTCGAAATGTATACAAATGCCTTAAGTCACATAACTATCATATATCTAAAGAAACTTTGTTATCGAATTTTCATATGAAAGGATAGCCAAGACATTGGAACTTCACGCAGATGCTATGTTCTCGTGGAGAGTTCGCTTTTTTACTTCTGTATCTTCATATCTCAGAGTTTATGTGATAGGAAGTTAGTCGATGGTAGGAAATCCTGACAAAAACCGGTCCATGATGGTTGGTCAGTTCCTTGGGCGAGGATGTGTTGACATTTTTCACTTCAGCTATTTTTTACCTTTCTAACATGCAATGTGATCTAGCGAAGATCATATTTAATTCCTAGTGTTTATCCAAATTTCTGGTTCTGCTTTATTTTAAGGTACAACATGCTATATGGATTACCAGCACTGCAAAGAAAACATCTGTAAACTCAGCGGAAGAGGACAATGTTTGTTTGGATGCATGGAAGGTTGGTTTGGTGAGCTTTGTGACAGAAAGTGTACAAACTCCTGTATTTGTCATCAGGAGTCTGGAGCCTGTACTGAGTGTGCAGCTGGATGGTTTGGAGAGAAGTGTGAGTCTGTCTGCAGGGATGGATGCCAAGGAGGAAACTGTGACAGGAACGGAAGCTGCATACATGGATGCAGACCTGAGTTTCACGGCGTCCAGTGTGAGCTGAAGTGTTCCCAACACTGTGAATCAGGGTGTGATCAGCTGACAGGAGACTGTGTCCAGTGTGTAGCGGGTCGGTATGGATCAACCTGTGAGTCCGAGTGCAGTGTTGGATGTGCAGGGACCAACACAGACTGCGAGAGACACGGGAGGTGTAGCAGAGGTTGTTCCAAAGGCTATTATGGGGAGAGGTGTGAAGAAAACTGTCCCCAAGAGTGTCCCGGCGATCTGTGTGATGTGACTGGAGCCTGTAGCGCTTGTAAGAATGGATACTAAAAATCATAATTTGACAATCATGATCAATCTCAGAAATCATAAATAAACTGATGAAGTGAAGACAACACAAACACATAAATTCTACATGTAAGCACCATTCATGATGTGTTTCAGATGAAAGGGAGGACACGTGGAGTGGGGTGCAGTCCTTGGTCGGAGGGGGCGTGGCTGTTATCATCGTCATCTCTATTGTAGCAGGGCTCTGCTACATGTCCCGTCGCTTTAAACGGTAAGAGTTCTGAGCAGGCTTTCTTTCACAAACCATTTAGATGAGTTGTATAGTCATTGTTTTATCTGGAAAATTTTGATTCAACATCTATATCTAATCGTCTAAGCGTTGCATACCCAGAATTTAAAAAGTTCAATATCCATAAAACTTCTTGAGCAACAATTCGAAACAGTTTGTTTTCACACCAGGATGCACAGTTTCATCTACGACACGGTCACAGCACGATGGAGGAGACAACCTCCTACAGTTAACCGTCCTCCAGTCACCCGTGGATATGTTGAACTCGACCAAGAAGTAACCATAACGTCACCAAGTCCAAGGGCATGTCCGATCAGTCCGGCCAGGCAGACGAGCTACATCAGACCTACACAGAGCGACGACAACCTTCACGTACAGCCCCAGTTGCAGACTGCTGGAGCATCTGATGACGACGAGCTACAAGCGGCAGCTGCTCTCCCTTCACAGAGGCTGCTTCCAGACGTCCTGCACTATTCTGATGAGTCCTCTGACGAGACCGAGGGCTACACACTTCCCCAGTACTGCGAGGTGAACGAGCAGCTGATGGCCACACTTCCACAACCCGCTCAAGGAGCTGAAGCGGAAGCTCCTGTGGTCAACAACTCTTCAATCTATGTTGTAGCTGAGATACACGCACAACTTGGAGACGGTGGTAGTGGAAATGCAACCGGAGACATTAACATCCCGCTTATAGCGGACAGTTTTGGGCCCGTTGATGACGACTCCGAACCTGATGACGAACCCCGACCGGATGTTCAGAACTACGAACGCATGTTCAGAGATCACTATATGGAGTGAAGGAGGAAATGCATGTCCTTGTGCTATTGAGATCCGATACGTGCACAGTAACCGACTTTGAACCGCATACTAGGAATAACTTGCGGGTTTGAAATGTTGTCAATTTTTTTTGTATTTGTTATATTTCTTGATGTTCATGGATAATGTTACGTTTATTGCAAATAGTAAGATTCAGTTATAAAATCAATTGTAGATTTTTTACTCATAATGATTGCCATTAGGTCATCGCCTGACAAGAACTTGAATATTTCATTGGCCGATTGCTATATATTGTACATTTTCTGTTATACGAATTGTGAAATGGCCCGACCTGATAAACCCCATTGCAGTCTTTTAAAAAAAGAATTGCCACCAACATGTTTTGTTTTGTTTTCATTCTAAGTAGAATATGCTTTTCAAGAAAGTCTATTTTCATCAACTATTTCGATACATACAATGTAAACACTTGCTGTTTGTACATACTGGGTCTGCATCCCTGAAGAAATTGCAATGATTATGAACATGTATCTTTGTGTATCTGTCTATCTGTTATATTGGAAAGATCAATAATAAACATATAAGCTTTAAAGAGTTATCATATTGTAATTCCTTCCCTGAAGTGTATTGGTAGAAACATCATCAACTCATGTCCTCAACTCATACGTGCCCAAAAATAAATCAAATAGGTTCCTAAAATACGTTAAATAGGTTCCCCAAAATACGTTAAATAGGTTCCTAAAATACGTTTAAGAGGTTCCCAAAATACGTTAAAAATAGAGCCATTGGCTCTGTAGCTCATCAGGCTTCATCATCAACTATGATGTATAGTGTGGCCAATGTGATTCCCCCTTTGTAGAGGCCACAGGGTCACCAATCATAAAATTAAGTATATAGCAGTGCATAGAATAGATTGGAAATCTAGCCTGTCCTGAAATTCATTGGTCAATTCCTTTGGGAAATTTAAGAACAAATTGAACAGTTACCAGTCCTGACCAAAAAGTTACCAGTCCTGGCAAAAAGTTACCAGTCCTAGCAAAAAGTAGCCAGTTCAAGGACTGGCTGACGGGCAATATTTAAAACACTGTTTATAGGCGACAAGATTCATTTTCTAGGCCTTATACTTCAGGAAAAGATGAAAATAGATTTGAAGTACGGTCCTGTTGCCTTTATTATTATTATAAAGCTACAATTCATCATCCTCACTAGTCAAGGACACAAAGTACACAAAGGCTCAGCTTTCTAGGCCTTATGGTTCTGGAGAAGAAGATGAAAATTGTTTTTTAGGGCGTGGCCCCTGTAGCTCTTATTAGGGGTCACAGGGCCACCAAAGCTACAGTTTATAATCTTCACTAGTCAAGGAGTCTGTACACATAGTTTCAACTTTCTAAGCCGTATGGTTCTGGAGAAAAAGTCGAAATTCCACAAAGTTTACGGACGGACGGACGGACGGACGGACGCCGGACACCTTGCCATGCCATGAGCCCATCGGGCCTTGCAGGCCAGAATAGGTTCCCAAATACGTTAAGTAGGTTCCCAGAATACGTTAAGTAGGTTCCCAGAATACGTTAAGTAGGTTCCCAGAATACGTTAAGTAGGTTCCCAGAATACGTTAAGTAGGTTCCCAGAATACGTTAAGTAGGTTCCCAAAATACGTTAAGTAGGTTCCCAGAATACGTTAAGTAGGTTCCCAAAATACGTTAAGTAGGTTCCCAGAATACGTTAAGTAGGTTCCCAGAATACGTTAAATAGGTTCCCAAAAATACATCAAGTAGGTTCCCAAAAATACATCAAATAGGTTCCTAAAATACGTTAAATAGGTTCCCCAAAATACGGTAAATAGGTTCCTAAAATACGTTAAATAGGTTCCCAAAATACGTATACGTTAAATAGGTTCCCAAATACGTTAAGTAGGTTCCCAAATACGTTAAGTAGGTTCCCAGAATACGTTAAGTAGGTTCCCAGAATACGTTAAGTAGGTTCCCAGAATACGTATACGTTAAGTAGGTTCCCAGAATACGTTAAATAGGTTCCCAAATACGTTAAGTAGGTTCCCAAATACGTTAAATAGGTTCCCAAATACGTTAAGTAGGTTCCCAGAATACGTTAAATAGGTTCCCAAATACGTTAAGTAGGTTCCCAAATACGTTAAGTAGGTTCCCAAATACGTTAAGTAGGTTCCCAGAATACGTTAAGTAGGTTCCCAAATACGTTAAGTAGGTTCCCAGAATACGTTAAATAGGTTCCCAAATACGTTAAGTAGGTTCCCAAATACGTTAAGTAGGTTCCCAAATACGTTAAGTAGGTTCCCAAATACGTTAAGTAGGTTCCCAAATACGTTAAATAGGTTCCCAAATACGTTAAGTAGGTTCCCAGAATACGTTAAATAGGTTCCCAAATACGTTAAGTAGGTTCCCAAATACGTTAAGTAGGTTCCCAAATACGATAAGTAGGTTCCCAAATACGTTAAGTAGGTTCCCAAATACGTTAAATAGGTTCCCAAATACGTTAAGTAGGTTCCCAGAATACGTTAAATAGGTTCCCAAATACGTTAAGTAGGTTCCCAAATACGTTAAGTAGGTTCCCAAATACGTTAAGTAGGTTCCCAGAATACGTTAAATAGGTTCCCAAATACGTTAAGTAGGTTCCCAAATACGTTAAGTAGGTTCCCAAATACGTTAAGTAGGTTCCCAAATACGTTAAGTAGGTTCCCAGAATACGTTAAATAGGTTCCCAAATACGTTAAGTAGGTTCCCAAATACGTTAAGTAGGTTCCCAAATACGTTAAGTAGGTTCCCAAATACGTTAGACGATGACGCACTTCATTGTCCAGATTTCAATCATACTGGTATTAAAACAGGTATAAACTGGTACCGTGTTACATATCTAACTCCAAAATCCATTCTATTTTAATATAAAAAAGGAGCCTCACAGTATTAGCTGTTTCAATAAACACACTGGACATCACTCTGTGTACAATTTGAACACTCACATAATCACATATACACACTGAAGTTAAACCGTAGTTTAAAAATGTGAATATAGGTGTGGGTATAGTTAAAATCTGGTTAGAACCAAAGGGTATGAGAAAATTAGTTAGCTGCTTTATGCTATACTTAACATAATTTTTACTCCATTTCCTCGACTATTGCTATTCCTTTTAATAATCAACGCATATAGTAAGCTCTCTTTGTCTTCTTAATACCGAGACATATCATTTATCATTCTTTTAGTAAAAGAAAAGTTGAGTGGATAGATATAACAAAAATATTTTGCTCACGAGAGTTATTGAAAGCATTCAATATAGATGGCTTTGGAAATATTTCCTTTTAGTGGAGTAAAACAGGGATCAGTGGTATTCGTTTATAGTTATTAATCAAAGCTCGGTCTGTTTCCTTTCCTGTGTACTGTTATACGTGATTTATTCTTATGTATTGTGTTTATAACTAATTCAGCGCGGGTAAAGGGTTAAACATATAAAAGGATACCTTCCGATTAAGAAAAGAATTATATGAAGCAGCACAGCTTCAATGAATCAAATTCACGTTACCACTTAATGTACAAAACTAAAACTGTTATTCTTCAGCCACATAATAAACAAAGTTTTAATGGTTTAGATTTCTATAAAACAGCTTCTGTGATAAGACAGCAAGCCCCTCGTGATCTTACTAATAAGACTTCATTAATTCAGGATTCAACTTGAAAATTGTCAGGATTAGATTAAATACTAACAACAGCTTCAGAGAGTTATTTCTGGCTGTGTCTCGTCTTCTTTGTTTTCGATCATAATCACGAGTTTGAACCTTTCTAATGTTACTGTGTATGTTACTAACGTTATAGCTTGAACACACCTTTGACAGCCAATGCTTCTTGATCAACTGACACCTGTTATAAAGATTTGTATGTGACTCAAGCCCCTCACGGAGTGACTCTACAACTACATGCATGTGCTTGCTTGTCGGCTTCTCAACAAAAGAGTTGTAATCTCATGTAAATACCTTTTCAAATCTATTTATGATCCAGACAAAAGGAAAGCTGTTTCACACGCTCTTCTCGACGGCCTGATACTCTATAGGGACACATTCACAAGCGTTACAACTCCAAAAGTTTGGCTATTGTAAATTGTAAGTCTTTATTTAGATGGCCATTTTAAGAGTTTTGATTATTATATAGTAATATTTTATATAATTTGTTGTTCAAAAAGGAGGATTATTTAATGGATAATCAACTTCTTCATGCTTTGAAAGCGACGTTTCGACATGGATCCTAATGTCAGTGTGAAGCAAGTGAATTTTCAAATCAACAAAAATGTTACACCCACTAACATGTGTCAATTGAGTTGAGTCATAAAAATGTATTGATAACATGAAATGTATAAACTTTAATGTCCCCTTGAATTTGGTCTAAAATCGGTTGCACAATGTTTAACTCATACGTCAATATCATCAACAAACTAACAATATAAACTATATATTAAGATATCTATTTACAAATTGAATAGTGATCAATCTGTATTCCTAATGCATCAATTGAAAGACAAGAATATTCGTAAAATGTCTTAGAATACTCTTCGAAGGTATTCTGTCTTACTCCTCATTAAGATATTCACTCATGCTACAGTCCCTTTAAGGAATACATGCATGATGGTTTTTGCATGTTATGATGTATCATTTCATATAAGTTACTATTAATATAAATAAAGCATGATTAAATTGTCGAGCTTTAGTTGACCCTTGAATCCAACATGAAACTAAGTATGAATAATATTTCCATGTAAACTCTGACCCGTCCTCATCACAGAAATGTTTCATCAAAGCTTTGAATATTTATCATTTACTGATCTGTTGATGATTTATATGTCAAACAGTGTATGTGGTATCCCACTTTGACAGGCTCTGATCAATTCATTTAACAGTGGATCAAAGATAAAGTTATCACTTTGATATGTACTTATCAGTGTGAATTGTCATGTTAATTGAACTTTATTTATGAAATACTTCCGACACAGCATTCCTACATATAAAACCTTCGACCTTTAGTTTACATTAAACAAATAGTGCATGGTTTTAAATATAACGTCTAGGCCAAATTATTGTATAATGGTGAAGGATTATATCATTCAAACTAAGTGTATAAATCAAATGGGTTTTATATCTAGCTTGTGCTGGTTTTTATATCACAGTGTTTATTTCAGAACTTTTTTATTTATCAATTCATTCAAAAGACCCTATAAGAATGTGTTAACTTACCAAAATCTATCGGAGATGCCTGCTTTTATCTATTTCCTTGGTTAAGCTTCAGTTATATATAAAATAAGTGTGTAGAGTTTGTTCTTCTAACATTAGGAGGACGCACGACTGAATGTTGGAAATATTTTGATTCCATGAATTGATAAGTATTAATCATCATATGTATAGTTTAGAATACTGATACTCACTTATAAAGAGATTAATTTCAACAATTGAATTACAATGCCGTCTTAACCTTATTGGAAACAATGTTGCATTATTAATTAGTAAAGCCAGGGGCAACAACACACTGCATCACATGATCATATGAGTTCAATCATTTTGTCAGCTAGGTTTCTTCTCAATAAAAGTTACATGTTTTAACTTTTACTATGTATAACAAATATTGAAAATCACTTACACTGGGAATAAACATGAAAAAAGGAAACTGTCAATAATGAAAATGAGTCAAAATAAATATTTCATATCTTTGATAAAACATCAAAAGTGGAAGACAATAATTTAAAAAAATATATGTTTAGTATATTAATGTATTTCTATGAAATGGTTCCAGTTTAAATTGATTATATAATTTCATAATTTTATTTTGGGTTACATTTGTAAATCCGTTATATTACTTCATCATTTGGCCTTTAGTAATGACAAATATGTTGAAATTCAAATATACTTTCTAAAATCAGATTACCCAAACATGGTATTCAACTTATTAAATTAATTGTTCCTTAACCTGTTGTAACTGTAGTCCCATTAACATACGCAAATATAAAAATTGCTGCGAAAATTCCCAATATTCTATAAAACGGTATCAGGATCTATAACGAAATGTCGCCAAGGATGTCAAGGTTTTTAATCCATAGAATTTCCTTTGTATTCCTTATACTACATGTATCTTCTTGAATGCCACTTAAAGTGTATTAGTTATATTCTGCTGATAATGAGATTCTTTGGATATCTTCAGGTGTGCATTCTTAAACAAAACGAGTTACACAAACAGGTCAATGCCAGATTCTGCATGCATATTTCATTTTGCGCATATGGTTTTGCTTTTGCATTCGTGTTTTTTCCCTTTCAAATTCGATTTGATTATCATTGATTAGTCAAATCTACAGGTTAATTAAATGTCGAGACCAAAACATATCTTAGAATAATGAAGCACAAATTCATGAGCAGTTAAAAGATGACGTTGATTTTGTTGCCTCTTTTTCATTTCTCTTGTCAATATGACAAGTTTTCCATAGGGGACCACGAAGCACACGCAATATTGATGCTTATCGCAACACATGATGCTAATTGAATTAACCATAGTCTTAATTGGATTGCGTTTAATTCAATGATCTCTCCATTATCATAATTTCGATTTTCATTACCAAGGATTCGACGTCACGAATATATGGATAACAAATCATCTTAAATATACAATTACACTAAATAGTGTTTTTAAAGACAGATTTGAATCTGAAAGTGATTCTTTAAAATTCTTCTGCTCTTTTATCATACAATCGTAACATTTATTCATACTCAAAAAGGTTTAAACGCTAAAAGGTAGTTTTATTAAAATGTCATCTTGATACTTAAAATTCAAAAATACATTCATTAAATTAAAGATTAAAATAATGAATGCACACATTGTAATTTAATACATTCAAATCATGTTTTTATATATTGTGTCAAATAAAATTAAGCGCACTTACCTATATTAGCTAATGAATTATTATGTTCTAATAATGTTATCAAGATAACTTATGGTATATTTACGACCTGATATTTCAATAGAAGTAAAGGTGACACACGAAACTTACCTATACACACAATCAGACATGTCAAGATCTGCACGAGTACATGTTGGGTCCCTGTACGATCAGGTTGTGTAGCGAGAGATCCTCCTTACAATTCCTCCTGTTATATGCCTGCAACGATACAAATATACATTCACTTGTGGCTTTCACGTCATGCTTTATCTTTGGAATGAAAATGTTCTAAAGTCTGTCAGTCTGTTTGAGGCCCTTCCTCCATTGTAAAGGCCTTAAGACCATACATATGCTTAGACCATATATATATTCAAGACCATTCATATGTTAAGACCATTCATATATTAAGACCATTCGTATGATAAGACCATTCGTAGGATAAGACCATTTATATGTTAAGACCATTCGTATGTTAAGACCATTCGCATGTTAATACCATTCGTAATTAAGACCATTCATATGTTAAACTATTCTTATGATAAGACCATTCATATGTTAAGACTATACATATGTTAAGACCAGACGTATGTTAAGACCCTAAATATGTTAAGACCATTCGTATGTTAAGACCATTCATAATTAAGACCATTCACATGTTAAGACCATTCATATGTTAAAACTATTCTTATGTTAAGATCATTCATATGTTAAAACTATTCGTATGTTAAGACCATTGATGTGTTAAGACCATTCATATGTTAAGACCATACATATGTTAAGACCATTCGTATGTTAAGACCATACATATGTTAAGACCATTCGTATGTTAAGACCATACATATGTTAAGACCATTCGTATGTTAAGACCATACATATGTTAAAACCATACATATGTTAAAACCATTCATATGTTAAGACCATTCGTATGTTAAGACCATACATATGTTAAGACCATTCGTATGTTAAGACCATACATATGTTAAAACCATTCATATGTTAAGACCATTCATATGTTAAGACCATTCATATGTTAAGACCATTCATATGTTAAGACCATACATATGTTAAAACCATTCATGTGATAAGACCATTCGTATGTTAAGACCATTCATATGTTAAGACCATTCGTATGTTATGACCATACATATGTTAAGACCATTCATATGTTAAGACCATTCATGTGTTAAGACCATACTGAAACGTTCTTCTGGACCAGTATAGAATATCCAAATAACGTGTAAGTCCAAGTGGTACACAACTATTTAAACGCTTAATACACGAAGGTTAAGAGAACCTTGCTGATGTACAAGTGTTTAGTTAGAAGAGACATCTTGGTACAATGAATATTTCCCAAAGCTGAAATCTACACCACTCGATCGCTTCAAAGTGTTTTAATTGTACCGAAGTCTTTAAGAAAACCGAACAGCTATTGAGTTGCAACATTCTTTCTCTTCAGGCACGGTTTCTTGGTGTAGTACTTGGTGATCGACGTCAATAGCTGGGCGTTATAAAGGAACTCGATTTACTCGATGAATTAGAAAATATTCCAACATTCGAACATTATCAACTGCCCTTATCAAAACATATTTTATTAATTATATATTGACACAATTCAAATACTTGATATTCCAACTTCTTTTTTGTAAAACTCAGGGTGATTTTTATATTGATAGAAATATTACAACATATTGAAAATATACTTCTTGATCTTCAGTTTACAACATTGTATCTCTTTGTTTTACTAATATCATCAGTAGTATTTCATTATTAGATTGATCTTAAAATACATGCAATCCTTTATAAACAATAAGGATAAAATTGTAAAAAAAAATATTTCTATCGTAAAATATGTTCACAGGATAAAGTTATGTGTGTAGCGAACTATGATTTTATCGGGAATAAAAACAAGTTTTAATCTTATGTCGACAATAATACTTAGCAAATCTATTAAGTGTTTATTTGATAAGACCATTTCTTGAAATAATTTTTAGACTGAAAGAGCTATCAAAATGTTGATAAAACGAATCGATTTGCAGTGATTCAGTTCGCTTTCTTTAACAGCTTTGGTTAAAACTCCAAACAGTTAACTTTGTGTTATTTGGATTTCATCTAATTGAAAGGGTTATACAAGCGTTCAATTTCAAGTGAAATCAAGAATGGTTATTGATAATTATAAGAATTCACTTTCATATTTTCACAAATATCAAATACCACTTGTCCATGAAGTTCATGATCAAAGTCGAATGATGTTGGGACGAGGATATAGATAGAATAAACATGTATGTTCCGCCAGTTAGGAAAGGATAGCAGTTTGATAACTTTACTGACATAAAACAAGACAAACTTTAGTGCGTTTTCTCATTAAAACAGATGTCTCCCAATGATACATCTTCTTATGTTAAAACTGATAAGAAACCATATAAAAGAGGTCACAATGAACAACGCTGTGCACATATATCTATATATCCCAGTATAACCTTAAATAATACTAGGTATTATTTGTCATACGGATTAGAATGAGATATTTGCAATAAATTTTTATTTTAATTTTAATAAACAATTTGAAATCACAAAAAGATTAATTTTATCGTGGGCAAAGAGATCTGTCACTATTATACGTAAATTCACTAAAATGAAATAATTAATTATACCATTTTTCACACATCTCTTCATCTCTCTCCCAAGTGATAAACAAAAGGTTTTAAAAAAGTAAACTCATTGTTGTATAAGTTAATTTTGTCTGGTAAAAAATAACAATGATAATCAATGAATATGAAAATGGTGGACTTGCATGAATGATAAAATTCGTTTAAGGAATTCTATGTGACAAGGTAGGAACCTCACTTGAAAGTATATCAAACAGATTGGCATTAAAACTAAAAATCCTAATCTCAACAGATTTTATGGCAAAATAGTTTCATAATATCACTAACAGCTGCATCGATAACAAGACAAGGAATTTTCTATAAAACTTTTGCATTGTACACCGACATTTCTTCACAAAAGAGGGATATCTGACAATAGTTTTGTTTAGGAAAATAATACACTTGAAAATCTCCTTTAAGACTGTAGAAAGACTCAGAACTTGACCGGGATATTTCAAACATGTTTCGAAGAAAAAACACAGATGAGATTTTTTTAGGAAATATAATATCAATTTACAAACCAGTTGGTAAGTGCTTCGCGGGGCCTCTGGGGCCGGGCCCATTGTCAACAATTTTGTTTTACCAATACCATTACAATCGTCACAAATATTTGAAATTAGCATTTCTACAGTAATTGTTCTTTGGGACATTTGTATGAAAAACATCAATCATTTCAAACATGACTCACTGGACCTAAGCTCTATATAAAAGAGGTAACCATAAATAAGTGCATGAAAATTAATTTTATCAGAGGTTGTTGTCATATTGACCTATTTGTATATGACACCATAGTTGAAACTAAACATACTCCTAACAATTCCGACCCGTCTTTGGAAGATAGTTTCAGATATCTAACCATATTGCACTTAAACGATTTAGCTTCAAAATTCGTTTTTTGATAAAACTTGTCCCAAAAAGTGTTGTTTGGTGTATTCCGTTGGAAGGATGTTTGTCATCCATGACAACTTTCAATTGCAGGATAGCTTAAGATAAAACCAAGTTGACAACTACATTTGTAACTGGAATGTATTAACATATGGACTTGAACTATTGACGTCCACCATTGAAAATAAATCGAAACATTATTGTATCTACAGTGTTTGAGTTTACGTTGCCCTTTTGACAGCAAACAGTCCATTTCTGCTATGTGGTGTCATCACCAAGGGATTTCCTCTACACATGGTGTACTCATACAGCAGATTCCGTGCTGGATATTAAAACCATGCAAATAGCTATCAAATTCACTCAACATTGTTATGCAATCTTCATCACAACAATCACTTTTCACAACCGGATAGTTGCAGCTTTAAGGTTCATTCATTTGGGGGATTCAGTTTTTATATAAGTACTTTCAGGGATAGAAAATTCATATAATCTGAAGAATGTTCTCCATTAAAGGGGCAGTAGCACGTTTTTTGACAATTTTATTTTTTAAAATTTTCAGTCATAATTGTAAGTTAATGTTAAATATATTATTTTTACAGTGTCAAAAATGTCACTACACAAGTCAATCATCCATAGTCGGAGGACAAAGTATGAAGATTCACATATAATACATAGGTGGCCATTTTTGTGTGAACACCTTTAATTCATTTTCTGTAAGAAAAAGGAATCGCATGGCTATACTTTACGTTAAATATTTGAATTATTACTGCTCCATTTAGTTTAAATACATTGTCTTTCAATTGGAACCATTAATTTTCATTTTCCTGACATCACCTTATATTCCCCCTAAAAACGTGCTACTGCCCCTTTAAGTCCTCCAAAATGCCCTACAGAATGTTCTGCATTATTCTGCCATATCCTGATTTTTGACAACAAGCAGATAACTACAGTGCAGTAAGACCTAGCACTTAACTGTCCTACTGTCTCTCCACTGTCTCTCATACGGGAAATTGTACATTGTTAATTTATTTCCACAATCACTTAATCGGATCACATATCTGGCTGCATGAATAGTGAATAATTTAACAAGAGAATAGAATTTTCACTTACAAAATTTCATTACTATCTTATTGACGAAACGAAAGGGTATGTGTTGTTCTTTTTAAGAAATGAATCATTAGAATAAAAACCTAAAATTATCTTCTAAGGTAAACAATCCTGAAAATTTGCTGGAATGCATGTATTCACCTTTATTATGTCTTGTTCATTCATTTTTTAAATTACGTAAATATGAAGTAAGATGATAAACGAATCTATTAATCAAATAACCATGAAAATAATCCACTATAAATAATTCATTACATCTATATTGTTAATTTGAAAGAAATACATGAATGTTTGTTTTTAAACATTAGATGCTTATGCTTTCCCCTTGTTATCATCATTTTGGCTTGTTTAGCAATTTAAATGTAAAGTGGGCCTATGAGGCCTGGGGAAGCACCAGCGAGCAGTAAAATATTGATGCATCGGGTGGGTTAAATATATCAAAATTTATTTTTTTTACCTGGAAACGCCTATCAAATCATTCTCTTACATCATTTACATGTTCTCATGAAATATGTGTTAACAAGCTCTACAGCTTTATTTCTCAGTATTGATTAAACAGATTAAGCAAATGCACGATATTGATGCAATATTTGAAACACATTCAGCGGCAAACAGCTCTCGAGCCAAACACCCGATTGCAAACAAACAAGTGCTTTTCGTAATTACAAATGAAAACTATAAAACAGTGCATTTGAAATGCGGCATTTATGAGAGAATGTTTGTTTAAATATAAAGATAAGGTATGTTACAGTGGTTGATTGATAAAAGACAGAGGGATGAAATAAAGGGAAATCAACGAAGAAGTTATAGAAGTCGAATTGGGCCATGGGAATTGGAAAACTCATGAGGATAAACTCCAATAATATTAATAAAAGATTGGTTCAGAAGTTATGCAAAACCCAAACTGTTGCCATGGAAACCAACACTTTTAATTGAAGTTGAAATCCCCAAAAACATCTACGCGATATGAAGATGATGTATACCAAACTTTATAAAGATTGGTCAAGCAGGTTCAATTATATGATTCGATATGAGAACGCCGGCGGTGACACGGACGGGAACTCAGCCAAAACTGATATGACTCCCGACCGGGGGAGACATATCTTTTACTAGTTAAATAGATAATATTCAATTATTAGTTGTGTGAAGGTAGATGAAATGATGCAAATATAAAGCAAAGTGATAGATAAAACTCACCAATACCCCCTCCAACATGACACCACATGTTTAACGTGCAGGGGACGACATGAAGCCGCCCAGCTCGCTGCATAACTGACTGGAGCTGAGATTAAAACGTCTTTAATATCTTAACTTGTGATACTATCACTGCAGATACAAACACATATTCACATGTTTGTTTAGTCGTTCTAGTTCTCCCCGGGAACACCCTTTATGCTGGTCTAGCTAGAGCTAGTTCTCCCCGGGAACACCCTTTATGCTGGTCTAGCTATTAAACACTCGGGTTGAAGTCGGCTTTAACAATGTTTCAATACCCCTAAGCGACAGTGTGAGCATTCAATTCAAAGTCTAAAATAGTCATAATCGATATTGCTTAACAAATGTTTGCTTCATTCCCTAGCTGTCGGGTGTTCGGACTAACTTAAAATCTATACATATCAAATTACATTTTTCCTCAATAATTCAATACTTGTTGGAGATTTATAACTTACAAAAACTAAAGATAGATTCATCAAAAGTACTGAAAGTTTTTCTAAATGCTGTTTCAAGTGGAATCCTCATTGTTATACCTATATAATGAAAACATGATAACGTCATTAATATTTTGAAATCAATGATCGACAACCATTATTGCTAATTCAAGTCTTTACTGTTGGACTTTTAAAATGTTTAAAATATGATTTCAATCCATGTAAAAAAAAAACAATGTTTACAAGGACAGTTATTGAAAAATGAGGTATTACAATATATATTTCAACTGTATATACATGTTTATAAAACCTAACATGAAATAAAATATTGTTATATTACTGCATTGTAGGAAAACACTTAAGTATAAAAAATAAGTATCAATGAAAACGAGGATCCAATATTCATACATATAACCTTTTTACAATATCAACAAAACTGTTTCTGGGGCTTCAATTGCAATAGATTAAATTTCAGTCTCTGAAATGAAAATACATATTAAATGCAGTTTTCTACTATTAAAATTGAAAGGAGCCCACTGAAGCTGTTCATTGAAACAGCAGTGAGCTAGACTTGCTATAATAATATAGACTTGTGTGGGTCTTTAAAGATATTTTGTTTCAGGGGCTGTTATACAGACTAGGGCTTCAAGGAAGCTGTCGGTAAAGAGAATAGCGTTGTCAATGCAGAGCGCTAACTCTTGCGAGACTTTCAAGCGGTGATCCATGAGTGATTGTGCTGTAGTGTGTTGTGGTACTTCAACGTTACTTGTATCCAAGCGTGTGAATATTTGCAATAGATAATGTATTTCAATTACATTCATTAGCACACAAGTATCTTAGAAAAAGAGGTGATAAATTTTGTTGCTTTATTGTAGATTTTAAAAAAGCTTTTGATGTGGTTGACAGAACACAATTGCTGAATATTAGCTTACAATACTGTATACATTGAAATGTGTTAAAAAGTATGTATACAAATGTTAAGGTTGCAGTTAAACTTAGTTGTAATCAATGCACCGATTTATTTGATACAACATGTGGAGTTAGACAAGGTTGTATGTTGTCCCCATTATTGTTTCTTTTATTTATTGATGAATTAGTAACTGCTATGAAAACTGAAAATCTTGTATATTTATAGACAGTGATATTGATGATGTTATCTTACTCTTATTTGCAGAGGAGGTTGCTATATTTTCTGATTCAGTTGCTGATTTGCAAAAAAATATTTTGTTTAGAAAATATCTGTAAAAACTGGGGTTTAACTATTAATATTGATAAAAGTAAAGTTATTGCACTTAAAAATGGGGGTACACTTTCCCAACACGAGATGTGACCTATTAACGGTAAAACTATAGAGGTTGTGTCATACTACAAATATTTGGGAATAGTTTTGTTTATGTAGAAATAGGTTCTCTGGCTTGTTATACTTTAGCTAGTCAAGCTGGCAAGACACTTGTCCCAATTACAAGGATGATGTATAAATTTCTAAATTTGAATATAAATATTTATATGAAAATATTTGATTGCAAAATTCTACCAATTCTGTTGTATGGTGCTGAAACATGGTGTACTGCAATAAGGAACAATATTGAAGTTGTACATACAAAATATTGTAAATATGTATTGAAAATTGCATACAGGTCTTCAAATAATGCTGTACTGGGTGAACTTGGAAGAAAGAGAATTTATGCACATTGCAATATCAAGGTTTTTAAATTTTGGATAAAATTGTTAAGAATGCCAAAAGGCAAACACCCAAGACATTGTTACTTGATGCTTTGTAAATATGATGAATAGAGGTAAAATAACTTGGTCTCTTTGTAAGATATACTCTTTTTATTTGGATTTGGCAGTACTTGCTTAATGCAGGACATTGGAGGTATTTATGAATACATTTAAATTGAGATTAAGGGATATTTTTACTCAAAATTGGTTTACTTCTATTTCTACATCATCTTCTTTAACAAGATAGACTACATTACAATCTCTCCTGCTACCTGAAAGATATTAACATTCAATTCATCAATCAAATTTAAAAAGGGCATTAACTAAGTAAGATGTTCAAATGGGTTTAAAGTAAAAACATATGGTAAAGATTTATATGACGTTTTATGCAATTTATGTTGAGCAGGGGAAGAAGATGAATACCACGTGTTGATGATATGTCCATCTTATCATCATCTTCGCTCACGGTATTTACCCGTATATTATCATTACTACCCATCAATGTTTTAAGTTTATATCACTTAATAATACACACAATGAAGAATTGTTATTGAAGCTATCTTTTTTTTGGTGAAAAAAATGTTTAAGTTCCGAAATTCTTTAAAGTTCCAAGAAGCATGTTTATGATTATCATAAATTTTACGACCACTGTACTATTGCTCTCATGGCCAAATAAACTCTGTTTTGAATATTTGCCAAATAATGTTTCTTATACTTATATCGTTATATTGTGTACCTATAGCTAATAACGATAAAAGTTCTATTCTTTACTGCAGCAAGTATATTTGTATACATGTAAACCGTAGTTTGTAGTGTACGGAAGCCTCTTAGTGCCAGAGTCAAAACATTTTTATCTTTAATTTGGAGGTAATATCTCCTAATTAGGTGACACTATCTCCTAATTAGGAGATAAACAAATAAGGACTTAGTTTCCTCTAATTAGGACTTAGCATCTCCTAATTAGGACTAAGTATCTCCTAATTAGATGATAGTTATGTCCTAATTAGGCGATAATTAAGTCCTAATTAGGTGATGGTGTCTCCTAATTGGGGGATAAAAAACATATGACTGTGGCACTAGGGTGCTTCCGTAGGTCTGTAAACTGCCTTACTGGCTTCAAGTAAAAAACAAAAAACAAAACCAAAATTGATTTCAATGGTTTGTTTTTATGTCCCATCTATACAAAAACCTTGTATATAGGATTACGTCATACAACCCAGAAGGTCATTATTAAGTATTGTCAACTTTGATTATTTTAACAAATGACAGTTCTCAGCTAATGGATATGATTACTGCGCCCTCCCTCCCGACAAGGATTCGATACTGTGAGCTGTTCATGTGTTGTGATTAACAGTCGAATCATGTAGTCCATGCGTATGTTAAAGGAGAAAACATCGATCTTTTCATACCTTTTAAGACGCTTCAGTCATTTAGTTATTATCGTTATTGAAGTAGCCGTTGGGCCTGGTGGTAGTTGGCAGGCTTACGATTAAGATTTTGCTCTATCTAAAAGTCTGAGTAAAAACTGAATGTGAACATTCTTTCTTTCATATGATGTTTATTACATTTACACTCAACGGTGAAAGAAATGTCACATAATTCTCAAAAATTTGACTTACATAAGTTGGTTTCTGAAAATATGATGTAAAAATATGGTGACGTTTCTTTTCCCGTTGCGAAAAATTCAAATGCACCGTACCATTCTTTACAACATAAACATGAAAATTCTGAATCACATCCTATTATAAGTAAGTGTGATTTGGGACTGTGTGAAGATGAATAAAATCCTTTGCTTGTATGTCCATTCTATGAACAGTGTAGATCAGAATTTATTCCAGCCTTTTGATACAGCCCTCCTTCTTATGTTTAGGATAAGCTCTCATGAAGGGTACAAAATACAGTTGTTCTCAAAAAGATATGAATATTGCTAAAGCTGAGCCTACGTTAATTTGATTACTATGACATATACTTTAGACTTGCTCTACACACCATATCATTTTTATGTATGGTACATGTTGTACTCTTGGCCATCAACACGATGATTTGATTTGAAGTGATTTGATATTCCAGAAGTTAACCTTTTATGTAACTCTGATTAAAATCGAAGGCTAAAAGTTTTAAGATATTAACACTACAGGGAATCGAACGTGTTCTATCAGAGATCTGACATCCCCACGTCAGAATCCTGCAAAGACGTCGGGTGTGATCAACTAGATTGAGTTCGACCCCTTGATTAGTCAATATTTTTACAATAATATTCCACGGAGCACGGTCGATTAATCGGATTGATTTTTACTTCTATTCCCGATATTCCTCCAAACAGGAGTCGTTTATAACAACAAGGCGCTGTTCACGGACCGACGTCATCGATAGGGGTAGCTAGGTCACTAGAATCCCACACTCGGAGATAGTCACGTCGTACACCACATGCACAATATATATCATATGCTCCTCTTACTGAGGTACAGCGATGTAACCTGCAAGGCAATTCAAGTTTAAATTGGGGATATTTTATATATGTGAAATACTCCTTAGTGGTTTCGGTTGGTGTTTGGCTGTGTACTTACCTTGTCCAAATATATACTTGTAATTTATAACCTCTACATGCACTCCAGAACGGAGTAATTCGTTTCAATGCTGTAAATCGTTTTGATCGTTGAAGATGAGTCTATAATAAACAATCTGTCAGTTTGTCTGTTATGTTGTGGAATACAAATTGTATTTGAGTCGTTAAGTTTATTGATGTATTATTATTACTATATGGATATTTGTATAGCGCGCATATCCAACCACTTGTGGTTGCTCAAGGCGCTTAATAATAAAAGTCCATTTATTAAGCGCATATATCCATGCACATTGCATGCTCAAAGCGCTGAGTGACATATTACCCCTGGTCAACGAGTACAAAACACTCCCTAAGGAGAATACAACCGTCAGCCTGTCAGGCGCTCGAGGTTCACATTCAGACTACCATCGTATCATACCAGGTACCCAATTACTGCTGGGTGGACAGGGGCACGCTTCGAACTAAGAGAGCGGTCGACTGAGCATTGCACAGGACCAGATGCCACCACGTGTTCATTAATGTATACACGTTTAAAAATTGATTATGTTCTATAAAGATATGCTTCAATCCTTAAAAATGAACTTGATAAGTCTTTGGATTGTATTTACAACTTGTATACTTTAGATGGTATACATAAGATGGTATACATAATGTGGTTTATACAAGGTGGTATATACAAGTGTATACATAAGATGGTATACATAAGATGGTATACATAAGGTGGTATACATAAGATGGTACACATAAGGTGGTAAACATAAGGTGGTATAAATAAGATGGTAAACATAAGGTGGTACACATAAGGTGGTACACATAAGGTGGTATACATAAGATGATATACATAAGATGGTATACATAAGGTGGTATACATAAGGTGGTACACATAAGGTGGTATACATAAGTCGGTACACATAAGGTGGTAAACATAAGGTGGTACACATAAGGTGGTATACATAAGACGGTACACATAAAGTGGAATACATAAGATGGTATACATAAGGTAGTATACATAAGAACAGCAAGTTTATGGAAAACAATTTCTTTATTCTGAAACTCACAACATTTCGGATACACAAAGTACTGACCAATTTCTGAAAGTTCCCACCGATTCATGTTTTCTTGATGGAAATACCCTGAACTTAAAATGTTGTGATTTATTAAAGCTCTTTTGAAAAACATAAATTTTGTCTTACTTATCCATCTATGCTGTTCTTATGAATATGATACACAATACCTATAGAGAGACAGACTAAACTTACCATCGTGTGTCGAGTGGTGAGATGAGCGTCTACTCGAGAGACAGACTAAAGGTACCATCGTGTGTCGAGTGGTGAGATGAGCGTCTACTCGAGAGACAGACTAAACTTACCATCGTGTGTCGAGTGGTGAGATGAGCGTCTACTCGAGAGACAGACTAAACTTACCATCGTGTGTCGAGTGGTGAGATGAGCGTCTACTCGAGAGACAGACTAAACTTACCATCGTGTGTCGAGTGGTGAGATGAGCGTCTACTCGAGAGACAGACTAAAGGTACCATCGTGTGTCGAGTGGTGAGATGAGCGTCTACTCGAGAGACAGACTAAACTTACCATCGTGTGTCGAGTGGTGAGATGAGCGTCTACTCGAGAGACAGACTAAAGGTACCATCGTGTGTCGAGTGGTCCTTCCTGTCTCCCATAACTCACAACACACTGGCTGGACGGGGCTGCTTCTTATATACACATATACTACTCACAATAATCCGAGGAACATTTGTATAGTATCACTAATATTCATTTTACAGACTTTTTAAAAAAAACGTTGTCGAACTGACTTATTGACATCAGATACTGCGAGTGACTGTACTAAGCGTTTATGTCAGAAACAATGGGTAAAAATTAAACTCTCATTATGTCAGATATTTTAGGTTCAAACCAATGTGGTTTTGTCTTGTTTGACAATATTTCCCTATCAAATGTTTGTAAAATGTTTAAAATTTAAAACCAGTAGCCCCATGTCAGGTAGGCATGTATGAAGCTTCAAACAACAATCGTTTCTATTAGTTTAACATTGACATTTTTACATGGTTGCACTAGTTAAAACAACATGTACCAAGATATACCGGAACAGACGTTTGGGAGTTGAAAATAATTATTGTGACATAATGAGCGGTCGTGATGTGGTATCTAATAATACAAACAACGAGACTCATCTATCCGTCTGATAATTGTAGATAATGGGCCCGGCTCATCGCTGTAATGTAGTGCTTCTCCATTATGAGGCGTGATAACTAACGGTGTGTAATGGCTCCAATTGACTTGATTACTTCCCTTGTCACGTGTGATTGTTGTGCAGCTGTCTGGTTAACCGAGTTCAACATGGCATGTGATGGCTACAACTGTAATCGATATTACTACATGAAATCTTTTCAGTTTAACTGAATCACGCTAATAGCCAATTGCAACTTCTTCAGAACGTGTTCCATAACAAGAGTCGTAGTAGTTGTAGGCACTGTCTGTCTACTCTGTTATCCAGACCCTAAAGCAAAACAAATGAAAGGAGCCTTCCAAAGTCTAGAAAATATTGGCAAGTCTAGATGCCTCTGCTATGTAAGCAGTCATATCTGCGCATGCGTATAGATTCATTTACATGTATTTAGAATTTTGATTACATTTACCATTACTGTTTTGAATACGTCAAGTATAAGCTGTTGAACTTAAATGAATAAAAAATGTCTCCACTGATTTATTATCAATAGCTAATCTCGCTGAAGATTTTCAGTAAACAATTCATGTGACACCCCGTTATCATAATTGAATATTTATAAGAAATTACATTAATGATTTTGTCCGTCTCATTATTGCTCATGATTTACGTTTATGTTATGTAATGTTAAGTTAGGAGACGTAGACACTATCTACTTCGAATGATCAATCTAGGCAATATGATAACTATCGTCGTTTTTTTAATAAAATAGCTTCATAAAACTTTTGTCCAAATTGTTTGACAGTGAGATTACATATGAGACATTTTGCAGTGAACTTCGAGATTACTTATTCAGGGTAGCCAAAGCAAACAAATAGACTCGATTATAATATATGAAATACATTACATCAAACTGAAGGTGTACACAAATCAGGCTGTTTAAACTTATAGTATATTTTTGGAGTTAGAATGTATTCAAGAAATGACTTTCATAATAGGTTTGTCCAGACGGCAATACTATGTTTGAAACACGCTAGTTAAACTTGCATGAATGGCCTAGTTAAATCCTATGAGATTAAAGCATATTGCTTCAATTAGAAAGTCTGAATTGGTATATTAAAATATTTATTATTTTGACTTCATTTCTGCATTTTCTAACAGTTGAATATATCCGATATAGACAGTAAGTTTTTGTCCAGGACCTGTAAGCTTACATCACGCAGCACCCAAATCATCAAGACTAGACATCCTAGATGGACATACTTGTAAATACACTACCTGAAAATGTTCATGGATAACATCATTGTTTTCATATTTTCTTAATAATAAGATAAAAACGAGTCCTGAACAATACTAAAGTTACTAAAGCAGGGGGAACTAGACTTGTCAATACTTGCAGCTTCATAGTTATATTTTATAGGCCTTGATAACAGACTATCCCAGTGACCCTGTATTTCCTAGAAGCTACTTATTGTATTACCGTGATTCATAGTTTCAGTTTCCGTCACCGCGTATATGTTCTCATCACAGATAACTAAATTAGGTGATTTCATTGTTACTCTCATTTTCTTACAGTTACATAAACATACATGCTCACATAAACAATATCCACTTTAATAGACTATACGATACAGACAGCAAAATTTGTAAAAATTAATATTATGTTTGTTTCTTTGGAAAACAAATTCATAGTGTATGAAAATATAATATTTGAAATCTTATTGTGTTTATGTTACTTGACTTCCAAAGTGTCATAAACTGACACCTAATTGTGTTGTATGGTGGATATATATACGTTTGGACTGAAGTAAAACATCAATAGGCTATATATGACGTTCCCGGACTAATACCACGGTTCTCTCATCGAGTGATGTAAAAAAGTTAATATGTTCACTAGTGGCGCAGTATATACAAGATACAAAGAAACTTTGTGTTCTTTCATGTTCAGTAATGAAAAATTTTAGAAAATAAATAAATAAATATACATAAAGATCAGAAACATTTATTTTTTCCAAACATTTAAACTATACAATTTTGGCCTAAAAGTGTAAAATTTAAAAATTAAGTAAAACGGAAACTGGTTTTCTTCATTGCCAGATGCGGTCTCAGGTCTTCTTCTAGACATGTTTAGATCTCTTTTAGGGTTTGCCTGACAGACGGAGACTATACTACAGACATCAGTAAGGTCATGGTTATATTGAAGGAAGGTCAAATATTTGCATTTTCTGAAAATCAATAATGATAATATATCATGCAAAACATGAATGTTGTATATCTATGCTCTTGGGTGTGTCATCGTTTAGTCGACAAGATACGATTCAATCTACAAAGTATTTCCATAGGAGTTTTCTTCAGGAAGAAAGAAGTTGAATACATATGATAAGACATGGACAGTCTATGTTTGTCGTCTTATGATAAGAATCAAGACATAATCCCGGCATAATTACATGAATTTTCAACAGATTTTGCCCCGTTATGGTATATCTCGGTAAAATATTTCTGTCAACTTCATTGAACAAGATGGCGTCATCCCATGTTTACATTCTGCCTATGGTCTGATCATGATCGGCTCATTTCCTTTACGACTATTATATATATAGTCAGTGTTGTCGACGCCTTGTATAGAAATAGGAGTGGGACATTCATTGAGAAGCACATCACAATTAGTTAGTTGCAACGCCGGGAACGGACGGAAGAGATCGGTTAACATCGGCCACTTCCGTCGTACGACAATCTTCTCTCATATGCATAGACTAACATCTAGTCGCTCAGAACATCGTTAACATGACTACATTAAATACTGGAAAGGTTACTGTTTCTTCTTTAAGGGCATTCAGAAGAAGTGATTAACATAAGAACTGCAGCATAAGATTTCTTGTGAAAACGTCTTTAACCTGAGAAACAAGACCCACAAACAAGTTCTTTTTGTTTGTTTATGGGTGTACGAATAATTGCGTTTAATCATGATTACACCAAACGTCGTGATTTTTCAAAATTTTATTTTTGTAATACAGAAATTCTTGCTGTTGTTTCGTATGAAAATATTAAAAACTACGATCTGTGTGTAAGAATTTCGTAACCATAGAAATATGTAACAGTTAATACATTGAATAATATTGAATGTATTATGATTGGACGGTTTCATTCACTTGCACAGTGCCCCTTCTACATTATTGCATCCAGACGCATAACATCTCCCCCTCACACATCATAACATTTATCTCTTATTTTACACTTCAAATTAATAAAAAGATTAAATATAATATCATATTTATTGTAAGCTTACACATATTTCTACAATTTATGTAAACTAAACATTGAATAGATGTATTTTCTTCGATTCTCAAAGAAATTCGCAAATCAAATCAAACTTCATATGGTCGCGCCTGTGTGTTTGTCATACATCGAAATCAGGAAAGATTGATGAATTATCAGATAATCAAGAATTATTAAGAAAGTCTCGGAATTTTGTCGCATCACATTCCGAGCCAATTTCCTCAGAAATATGAAACGTGTCACTGTTGAGGAATCATTAATAATTCCTCACTTATCGAGTGTCGATTGGTTCCGCGAATATGGCCAGTTAGTATTGCACTGACAGCCGTTATTATCATGTCACTGTTTCACAGCGATACCTCCCTAGCTCTCTCTCTCTCTCTCTCTCTCGCCCTGTCACAGCCCCGCTCTTCTCACTGCCTCTCAATGGATTCTCGATATGCTATAAATAAACACCCACACACCAACCAATCAAATTGTACCGGAATCCCGGCCTGAATCACCTAATCGAGAGTTTGCGAGCACCGCTATTAGAACCAAAGGGAGGTAAGCGGTTTGGGTGAAAGTATGCAAGTGGCTTGAGAGCCAGACCCAAACAAACGCGAAGTTTACAATCGAGTTGAGCATATTCTGAAAGCTGCCGGATTGTACCTATCTCTCACTGGACGCTATGGAGGTCTACATACTCGCCATTCTCACTGTGTATCTGGCCGAGTCGATCAAAGGTATGTCACTTTCATGTTGTACCCCCCCATTTATGAGAAGGGGGTCAGGGAGGGAGCGTTCAGCTAACCCCCCAATTTATCTCGTCACACCAGACTGGGCTCGTACGATCGCCCCTCTCTATTCTCAGTGTTTACAAGCCTCGGGCTACACCTCGCTGCATCCATCAGAGCAATCAAACACTCCCTTGCTTGGCTGGGGGATTCTGCTGGTCCAGGTTTACTTTTGAAATCAATTTCTGAAATGAATTAGCTGTCCCTCATCTGACAACCCCGCGATGGTGATCCATTTCACGCGACAGCCACTGAAAACACTGACACACTTTCGGGGGTTCAGCTGTTAGCTGCAACCATATCCTGTAATGTTTTATCTACGTTTTGCTTTCGTTATAAGATTGTCAGGCTAAGCCGATAGGGTTGATGGTTTAAATTCGCTTGAACTGCGAAAGTAGTATCTGATGATAGCAGATAGGGTACTTGGATTAGCATTAGCTTCGACTTTAGTGACGTATGTGTTTATTGTTGATAAACAGTACGTCTTGATTAGGATAAGATTAATCTGGTTTGTTGATTAACAGATAGTACGTTTTGATTAAGATTAGATTTAATTGTTTACGTATTCATGTTGACAAATGAATAAGAGTGTGTGGTTTTCACGGCGTCATACCATATGAATGTGTCCGTGAGTTTCCTTTTCCGTATATGAGTATTTTACACAACTTTCCATTCAACCATCGTGTTGTGCCTCCCAGGGCCTTACTGGCATGAGCGTAGTTGATTATGCTGTTAATGATAATTATATAGAGGTTATGTCAAGTTATGTCACAACAAATTGCTCTCTCATGTCAAAACAAATCAAGATGTTAACAACAAATGTGTTGTGTTTCTGTTCAAATCAGTGTTAGTATATACACATACTATCCCCATATCAACATAGTATTCCAGTATTCACATAACCTCCTAGTATCCACATAGTATCCTGGCTTTGTAACTGATAAATCCACATAGTATCCTAGTATCCACATAGTATCCTGGCTTTGTAACTGATAAATCCACATAGTAACTGATAAAATAAATGTGACGGATGGCAACACTAAAAGTTCGTTTCGTTAATGATATGTTAAAGCTTAAGTTTGTTCGATTAGATCTCAGAGTTGTGAAAGGAGAAACGCTTTGTATGTTTTTTATTTGTCCGATGGTTTTAGAAACTTAGTTATAGTTATCGTTGAGAATTATGTGAAATCCGCGAAAAAAGGTACGTACGTATAACAATATTCGTTATGATGTGAGTCCCCTACTGGATACAAATATCATGATTGTCCTATCTTCCGTTTATCGTGTACTTATCAAGGACAAAACAGACGCAGACTCTGCAAACGACTCGCACATGCAATATATTATGTACATTTACCAACCCTAGAAACACACCTATGTATGAATTATCTGCCCTTCAATAACATATCATATAACAAAAGTTATGAATATAGTCAGAAGTTTACACTTTTTAAACAAAACTATGCTTGTTTACTCTTCCAAAAGCAAGCCCCAACCTGTCCCTCCTACTAACTGGAACAATGGAAGGTTCCACGGAGAGTATAATAGAGAAACATCCGGACTCGGAGCACGTACTGCTCCCCAGCTAGACATACATGTGTTATTGGGCTAGTGGTTATTGTTAACATCTGTCCTAGACGTCTACTGACTCGTTTACTGTACGGATTCACCAACAATTAGACTCTGAAATAAACAACAACAAATCCTACTATAATATATAAATCAAGAATGCGACATCTTACTAACTCAACCCCTCAAGTGTCATTATGGACTCATTTATTTCATTTCTTGCTCAGCCTAATGTGGTGCAGGTCCATAGAGTTTATCTTTATGTCATTCGCAAGTCAACAACAAATTAACAAGCCTAGTCTGAAAAAGAGAGTCTTTAACTTCCAAATTTTTTAAATTGAAATTGAAATTTGATAAAATACTATTAGGATACTTAGTAATTTTCTACCCATAGACAAGAAGACATAACATAATGATTGAATTGATATGATACTATACTTGATAGTTTCAACTCATCACCAAAGCCAATACTCACCACAAATGGGATAATTTCTATCTCTCGCTGTTTGAAGAATACATCCAGATTAAGCAAATGAAACGACTAAAGATGCCTACGTCTAGAAAACGTGGGCACGTCTAGTTGCCTTATCTTTTGTTTCAGGACTTATGTTGGTTTCATATCAAATATAACAATTCTACATTAAAGTAACACATATATATATATCTTTCAGCGACTATATATTAGTTTATTGCTAGTTGTCGCGGTCAGGTCTGTAGCGCAACGGTTGTAACGACTTCCCCTCATAGATTGGATAGACTATTGCGTCGTTCACCCCTTTGAACGAGACTAACGCTTAGAATTGGAAATATTTAGAAAGAATGAAATATTGAAGTGGACCAATAAAGGAATCGGAACCTCACAGTAAAGATATAGTCTTACTTTCAGGAGTTAATCGTCTTTCATCGAGTGTGAATTAAGTCTTTAAGTCCAATCTCATTCAAATCAGATCAATACTTTCACTCCTACGTAGCGACGTTTCTTGTAGGAGTAAAAGTTTCGATCTGATTTGAATGAGATTGTCTTTACGTCCGACTGTTCCTCAATTAATAGACTTACATATAGTCCAAGAAAATTTTTCGGACTTTAGCAGATCATACTTCATAATTAGTAAAGAGAAACGCCATTTCATTTCACACCAAACATGTATAAAAGTATGTGCATCTACATGCAGGTGGGTCATTACGTATAGTTGCATCAAGCTTAGTTCAGTCGAAGTTGTTAATGAACTACGTATATGTATATCATGCTTCACGCCCCCTCGCTTTTAACAGTGTAGTTCAGATTCCTCCAAACAATTTGTTATTTAAAATTCAGCATTTCATGAAATCTATTTATTGCATAGTGTTTGCTACATCCAGTATTGCCCTGTTAGGCTATGTTGCTAGATACCCAATAATCTAGATTATCAAAATACAATTAAACCTCTACCCAACAAGATGTAAAAGTATCTCTTCTCGGTAAATTTTGTTTGGGTATTTAAAACATACAGTGCCGAAAGTCGCTATACATGCTTTAGAAGTAACTGCCTTCTGTCACAGACAATCTCTTTATTGAAGAATCCCGTATGGTGATACAAAATGTTGACATTCTCTTTATTGAAGAATCCCGTATGGTTATACAACATGCTGACAATCTCTTTATTGAAGAATCCCGTATGGTTATACAACATGCTGACAATCTCTTTATTAAAGAATCCCGTATTGTTACACAACATGATGACATTCTCTTTATTGAAGAATCCCGTATGGTTTTACAACATGATGACATTCTATTGAAGAATCCCGTATGGTTATACAACATTCTGATAATCTCTTTATTGAAGAATCCCGTATGGTTAAAAACATGATGACAATCTCTTTATTAAAGAATCCCGTATTGTTATAAAACATACTGACAATCTCTTTATTGAAGAATCCCGTATGGTGATACAAAATGTTGACATTCTCTTTATTGAAGAATCCTGTATGGTTATACAACATGCTGACAATCTCTTTATTGAAGAATCCCGTATGGTTATACAACATGCTGACAATCTCTTTATTGAAGAATCCTGTATGGTTATACAACATGATGACAATCTCCTTTTTGAAGAATCCCGTATGGTTATACAACATGATGACGCCATGTCCTGTTCCTGAAGCAGATCCGTATTTGAGACATGAAGCCAGTGAATGTTTAGAAAGTTGAGAACATTTCCAGTTTACGACACACCCTCGCGTTAGGCATGTTAGGCGCAGAGCTAGTGGTTCACCCAATAGAGTCAAGCTTAAACAATATTTTTATTCCAGTAATTGGAAGCACATGTATAGACTTAGGACCTGCACCACAGCGTTATTGTTGTCTTGATAACGGTTGAGACAGTCAGAGACAAGTGGGTAGAAAGAGACCGTATAGACTGTATCATGGTCCCCTACAACCTTATAGAGTGTCACATGGTCCCCTACATCCTTATAGACTGTATCATGGTCCCCTACAACCTTATAGACTGTCACATGGTCCCCTACAACCTTATAGAGTGTCACATGGTCCCCTACAACCTTATAGACTGTATCATGGTCCCCTACAACCTTATAGAGTGTCACAAGGTCCCCTACAACCTTATAGAGTGTATCATGGTCCCCTACAACCTTATAGACTGTATCATGGTCCCCTACAACCTTATAGAGTGTCACAAGGTCCCCTACAACCTTATAGAGTGTATCATGGTCCCCTACAACCTTATAGAGTGTCACATGGTCCCCTGCAACCTTATAGAGTGTCACATGGTCCCCTACAACCTTATAGAGTGTCACATGGTCCCCTACATCCTTATGGACTCTCACATGGTCCCCTACAACCTTATAGAGTGTCACATGGTCCCCTACAACCTTATAGACTGTCACATGGTCCCCTACATCCTTATAGACTGTCACATGGTCCCCTACAACCTTATAGAGTGTCACATGGTCCCCTACATCCTTATAGACTGTCACATGGTCCCCTACAACCTTATAGAGTGTCACATGGTCCCCTACAACCTTATAGACTGTCACATGGTCGCCTGCAACCTTATAGACTGTCACATGGTCCCCTACAACCTTATAGAGTGTCACATGGTCCCCTACAACCTTATAGACTGTCACATGGTCGCCTGCAACCTTATAGACTGTCACATGGTCGCCTGCAACCTTATAGACTGTCACATGGTCCCCTACAACCTTATAGACTGTCACATGGTCGCCTGCAACCTTATAGACTGACTGTAACATGGTCCCCTGCAACCTTATAGACTGTCACATGGTCCCCTGCAACCTTATAGACTGACTGTAACATGGTCCCCTGCAACCTTATAGACTGTATCATGGTCCCCTACATCCTTATAGACTGTCACATGGTCCCCTACAACCTTATAGACTGTCACATGGTCGCCTGCAACCTTATAGACTGTCACATGGTCGCCTGCAACCTTATAGACTGACTGTAACATGGTCCCCTGCAACCTTATAGACTGTCACATGGTCCCCTGCAACCCTTATAGACTGTCACATGGTCCCCTGCAACCTTTTTTACCGTCACATGGTCCCCTGCAACCTTATAGACTGTCAGAGACACTTGGGTAGAGAGAGAGAGATCAGATCTAATGCTGAGACAACTAGACTTGCCAACATTTTCGAGACTTGAAAAGGCTCCTTTAAAGTATTTGGTTTAAGGTCTAGATAACGGACTACGTATGGACTGTCTCATATAAGCTGTATTCGAAGGTCACAGCCCCGAGCCTACGTGCAACCCCATCCGCAAAATAAAAAGCAAGTTGTTGACACGTCCCTGGCTGATTTGAACGCCTACAAAGTTTAGAAATATAAATATGCAGTTGAAGGTTGGTAGGAGAAGTTCTTGTAGGACTATCAGTCTTGAACCTCATGCATGTTTGATGACCACTTGCGATAGAGTCAAAAGACGAACGATTCATCTCGGAGTGGCTGGTTTGTAGTGTTAAATAGAAAACCCTTTTCTCTATGGGAGGATGTTCTTGAGACGATGAAGCAATCAATGTAACACAGCCTGTACTTGACCTCACGACCTGAATCACGGAGTTAGTGCTCCATGGAGACACAATAGCATTACGGAATGATCTTTGTAGATCTGCGATTTACCATGGCAGGGTTAGCCTTATACATAACGGCACATTGGACTGATATTCGTAGATTTACCACGGCAGGGTTAGCCTTATACAGAACGGCACATTGGACTGATATTCGTAGATTTGCCAGGGCACCTAACTAGATGTTCCTGTTTTACTGGCTATCCTTGTATTTTGATGGTTCTCCTTACGTAAAGATTTGTTGTAGCGACTTGCTAAATTATTTTTTCCAACTGCGTGTTTTGTTTGGCGCGATTGTAGATTAATTTATGTTGAAATCCAAGTGTAACAGATATAATATGTATTTGTATATTTATATCTGATATATTTACTACCTATGTACCACCACCAAGAGGAAAGGATGTTCACGTGCTACGTATTCAAACCATCAGGTCTCGATTAGAGACCTTTATCTGTCATGTTATATCTATTTTCTATTGATGAGTACATTTAAAATAAGAGTGTGTTTTCTAGTCGTGATTTACTATTTTGTCATTTGTTTTAAAATGTTATTAGAACATTGAAATTGTCTTTAACAATGCATAAAGACGCCATTCGCCTAAAAGTAATTGCAGTTTTGATTGATCAAATTTCAACTAAAAGTGTGTAGAAAATAATATTCTTAGTTCTCAGCATAATGTTGAAACTTTATTCTGTCTTATCTGTATACATGTACTGATTTGTGTATTCATGAGCACGCTTAATTGTTCTTTAACGCGCATGTTCCGAATCTATCACGAGGGGTTTGAGATGAGTAGCTGTTGTTGTAAACAAGACATTTATTGTTTAATTGTTATACATAAAAAGAATGCAATGAATGGATCTGATGCCTGCAGGTTCTGACCTGATCTGACAAGTCGACCTGCAGGACTAGGAGACGGAATATTCATATTTTTAGAAACTATTCCATTGTTCTGCAAGACTAACAAGAAGTCCCTGAAAAAATAGTGTATGAGTAATTTAATTATTTCATTATTTGTAAGATATATCAAATGTAAAGCTAAGCCAACTAGAGTTGCCAATATTTATATATAGTCTAAAGAAGACTCCTTGAATGTTTTTACTTTAGGGTCTGGATAACATACTACTGTGCACAGCGATATTAGACTGATTCTTGATTCCCATTCTGTTTTGTCTGAAAAATAATTAAAAAGCTCCTTGAATTGTTTTGCTTTAGGGTCTCGATAACATACTACTGTGCACAGCGATATTAGACTGAATCTTGATTCCGATTCTGATATGTTGAGGCTGTGACATTCCTTTATGTAGAGAAGGTAATGATGATAGATGAGAGCTTAAAAACGCTTCCAGATTATCCTGAAGAAAGTAGGAATTATCTGCTTGGTGTCAACAGCACTGTAACATGAGGCGGCCTGTTTGATAGTACAGATATCCCCTGCTGGACGCGTTATTGATGCTTTAGACATTTGACCTCCAACAACTGGTAATACCTGACCTGACCTTTGTTCTAGCTGTCGATGATTAGGAGGCTTTGTTGTGAACTACTGGAATTGATTAGGTGGACTTTGTTGTGAACTACTGCAGATAGTTAGGAGGACTCTGTTGTGAACTATTGGAACCTGTTAGAAACAGGTTAACGCTACGCTACTAAAATCATTTATTGAAGGCCTTTTTCTGTAGGTCAGGGGTCACGTCGGTGGTCAATGTCCAAGGTGCAACAAACTTCAGAGAGTAATGCGTAGTTCTGATCCTAACGAAGTGTCCCGTGTTTGATAACGTTTGGTTTAGATCATTGCGGAGTGCCACCGGGAGGGAAGTACATGCTAGCCATTGAATGCATTATGCGTCGTTTCTGATATGCTTTACTTAACTGAGTGGTTATCCCTCACTAAAAGATTCCAGTACATAATGCCCTCAACTCTGCTGCAAGATCTCTAGTCCATGGTATCTGATAAATCTGGTTAAATCTGCTTCAGGGGGTAAATAGATGCCCTTTTTCTTGTCAATCTTTTACTTTCTTTTTAATATGCCACAGTGTTATTTGGTTTAAGGTGTCACTCTAGATTAAAAGATGTCCAGTTATGTTTACCCTTTAACAATCTGGTTGGAAGTGCTTCCTTATACGTATTTGAAACTGTCTCAGCGGGTATCAGTGTATTGTAACTATAGGGTTTTACTTTGGCGTAACTGCAGTATTTACACCCATACACACTTGAGTTTGATAAACATGCACTACGTGTTTACTCATACGATCTACTTCTCAAGCTCAATTCTTCTCAACGCTTATCTTGGTAATGGCATTGCTGTGATTCAAAGTGCACATCTCATAATATATAAAGATTTATAAAATGAATTCACACCTGACAGTAGCTTGATGAGTGTGGACAACTGCAGGTTCCTCTCCAGACCTAGCTACACCACACACCATATGTCGGTAGTTCTCGAGTGCTTCTCCGCTATTTATAGCTACAACAACAAACTGGTCTGAAGGAGGGTAAACCAAAATGGTAAATAGGTGTTTTCACATTATCCTTCCTACGTTTATCAACCTACAATATGTATTTATCTTTGTTCCAGGAACTCGTTTAAGTTTTCATGTTTATATTCTACATCTCAACGTATCGCCTATTTAAATGACAGTATGAATAATTCATCGCCTAACACTTTGGAAAACTAATAATCTATTCTCAGAGCTACCGAAATGTAAACAATGTTATGACTGCATCGAACCTGGTACCACCCCCATTGAGACCGACGAGTTCTCTGTAGAGGTGTGACTGAATCGATCACTTCACTAATAGTGTTCTGTACTGGAGCTCAAGTTTGTTTCTACTACAGGAAATATAATGAACATCTTTCAACATTCTCCTGAAGTATAGTCAGATGTAAAGGTTCTATATGTTCTATGTTCGATGTAATCAAATGTTTTTGTTAAACCTGAAGCATTTGTTAGTTGAGTACAAATGTTTGAAGGAAGTTTCTCGTCCCACGAATAATGTAAACATATTAACATCATTTGTGTTTGATTATACAAGAGGGTACGTTAAAGTTAGGTTAACATGTCCCGAGTTACATATTTATGCTGTGCCACAGAATCACATCATCTTCAACAGTACTTGTCCTATGGGATTATTTCATTCCGGGAAAGCTATGGTTATGAACAATGTTGTGTCTATACAGTCAAATCAGCAGGTTAAACAATCTGTATTTTCTTCTGTAAATTATGTCTGCTACACCTTCACATTTGCTATATACGTCACACAAGCTGACGTTTTCACAGCAAAAGTTTTGCAACGGCGCCAGTTTTCTGTGAAAGTTGTATGAGTTACGGAATAACGTTCAAGAGAAATTCCCAAAAGAGTTCAATTGAAATCTCTCATTTGATTCGCAGCCGGAACAGGGCACCATGAGACACAAGTCGATCACAACCAACTGCCAACTGAAGCAATTTTAACCCCAGGCCATTTATCTGACTCCAAACCTCGACCCATCATACAATTTGTCTCACATGACTTCCGGTTGTTATTTTAGCGGGAGATGATACCGACGTTGATGAGGCCACGTGACTCGCTTGTGATCGCGCACCACGCATAGGGGTGCAGACTGATATATGAAGGATGACTAGGGGTCAGGCAGGGGTATAGCCTAAGTGCTTTGTTATTTCATAGATAAGAATAAACGATAATTCAAATGAATTAAACTCAAAATAACTCTGCAAAGGAAACTAAATGTCGACTTATTTTGCTTCCATCATATTTGACCTTCAGTTCAATGATCTGTCGGTTACCAGTGGACACAGCCAGTTTTGTGATTGGTTGACTCGTGTTTCGATAGTGATTTGATTTTGATGGTTTACGTTCCTAACAAACCTAAGAGAACCATGAAATTTAACATGCGCCTTCAGATGTCAATCATGAAATTGTAATCGGAAAATTGCAAATAATCGGTGAAATATCATTGTCCTAAGTTTCTTTGAATTTCTTTGAAAATAAAAAAACTTTGATATATTACTCAACCAACCACGATGGTTAGGTATTTAACTTGATCTTATGTGAAGGAACTCTCAGTGTCAGTATATGGATGCATTTGTTTGAACACATAGTTTGAATATTATAACTTTAAACCAAGAGTGAATAACGATTTAAACAGTTTTCTTTAATGCAAAATTTATCCGATATTTTCTTGATCTTAATCTCCGACAAAAACGAAGCGATGTCCCATTTACATCGGGGCCAAGGCCACATGTGGAGGTGGCGTATTTAAAGCGTTCTCTCTCTTATCCCGTGATGCGCCATCTCCTCCGAAGTGAGTGACAATTACATTCGGTGCAGCGACAAGTGAATCTCTGTCCACAGGGGACCATCTAACCTGGTTTGTAGCTTCTCCTGCATCGACAGTTGGTGTGATCTCTTAAACAAATCTTTGATTCCTCTCTCATCTGATCAGTGGTATTCTCTTGCTTGAATGTAAACATGTTTGATTCTTGTAGTTGAGGTAGCCTGTCAGCCAGACCCTGTAATGAAATAAAAACCTAAGCAAGTCTATATCAAGCCTTGAGAGCTCAAGTTTAGGATAGATCTGACAATGATGAAATGTCAGTCTCCTTTTTCATTATATTTATTTCATATTTCAAATTTTACATTTATTGACCCATATTCATTTCAGAGTGTAAGTGTAAGACTAGTCATGAGGTGTTTTATGAGCTTTTAGTATTGTTGGCTGTGGAGTTGTGTCTTTTCCATAAATGTTTATTCCTATTTAAATTTTCTGACTATAAGCTACTATTAATCTAATGAAATATCATTACTGAATATGTATAATTTTGTCATCAATTATCTCAATGATGATCATACAGACTGCATGGACTTCACTTTCACGTCGCTCAAGATCAAAACTGCCGCTATTTCTACATTCACGAATATGACATGACACTTTATTAAAACTGTTTTAAAGGAAAACAAAAAGGAAGTTCATATCCATTTCCGACAATACAATCGCTGTGATTCAGAATTCCAGTCATTGAGAATCAGTCAACCTGTACGCGGACATAGTTTTCAGTTTCGTTATGAGTAAAACAGTCCCAAACCAGCCCTGTATTTATAACTGAATCTTTCACGATCCTTTGTGGAATTAAACCTCCTGTACGACTGACTGTAAGATGACACGAAGCTATGTGTTATCACTCAATTAAAATTGCTCTCATTAAATAACGAAAAGTGCTAAAAGGTTGAAATAAAGTCAGTATAGTATATCAACCAGTCCCAAAACCATTGATAAACAGAAAATAGTATTTGACTAAATCCGTATTGAGCTCAAAACATTTTAAATGAGAAGAGGTCAAAATCAAAAATTACAGACCATCATTTTGATAATTTTTTCTATCTAAAATTATGAATATTGGAAAGAAAACATCGGATCAGACTTAAATATGCTCAAGACAAGTGTAAGCACACAAAAAATAACAATAATTAAACAAAACATAGAAGGATTGTGTGACGTCACCTAATGGCTCTTTCAGTATTCCTGTTTACCCTTAATCGTGGCTTGTTCATAGATTGGTGCGTCAGATTTGACTGAAGCATGTTTTATGAAAGACTGAGTGTTCTTCAATCAGTGACAGGGCATAGGACCTTTAAATAGCTGTATAATATCTTTACAAATTAAGTCTATTCCTACCATTTAGCATTTGCAATAAATCAAAGTTTAGTGGTTAATGTAGGACCACTGAGGAATCGAAGAGCTCTGATTTTACTTGTCCTTGGTCTCCTAGTACGTACGTCCAAAACGGAATACAGACTTATAGCATTTGACGTTCATGACGTCACTTAAAGAAAGTGTTGACGATGGTCAAATGGAAACGGGTATAAGTTTTCATATGGTAAAAATACAATTGTTTTTGCTGTTTTGGGATTGTCCAATATCTTGACAAATTATATCTATATTGAGAAAACAAATTATAAATAAAAATTTAGGAACTATGGCAATTCTTCAAAAGTTGGTATCCGTGCACAGTATTTGTCAACTTTCAAATGCTTGTCACAGTTTTGTGATCAAACTTTTGATGGGGTGTAGGTGTTCTTTCTACAGGGGTGATGATCGTGATCCATTATGAGCTCATGTTTGACATTTGTGTCACGTGACTTGGCACCAATGGCAAAGTCTCGTGATTTTCACCTTTTTTCATTTTCCTCCATAATGCATCAACATTTGTTCTTTACAAGTTACAATACACAAATATAGGGATAATGTGCTTACATTGCGATGGTTCCTGTCAATATTTAAATAAAATATTTTTCTATGTTTTCAGTTCAAAAGTTATAGGTTTCTTTTGCCGATGAGTTTATATAAGGAACACTTTCAGTTTCAAAAGGAGACAAAGTGAGTCAGATTTCTGAATGAAATATTCAGATCACAGTAGCGTACCCTATGGTGATGTTGTATGTATCAATATGGTTTAAATATATTTGAATATTAACTTTTATTAATATTTATGAAAGCATACATCAGAGAAAAAACCTACTTAAAAATACGGCGAGAAATCTGCCTGCTATTGGCATCAGAATTATAAGTTGTAATCTTTGTCCGTCAAGAAGTAAAATATATGTTGGGTTTTCCGTCTATTATCAACATTTAATCAATTAACACAGAACGTTTTCTGTATCAGTACTATCTGACAAAACCACGACAATAGTTAGGTATATGTGTTTTCAGAAATGTAATGAAGTTCATTTAAAAGTCTCATAATTTTATTTGTACTGTATTATAAGGGTTAGAAAGACGATCTCAGCGGCTGAAGATTTGAGAATCAGATGATTAACATACAAGAAAGATAATGCATCATGTCAGTCAAATCAGTTTGAGTAAAGTTTGTAAATTGATTTAATCTTTCTCGCGTTCTTTGTAAAACGTTTTTGTTATTCTTAATCATATAAACATACAGCAAAGGAGACTCATAGGGGAGCAGAGTTGCTTTCATCTGGGTCAGGTTCCAGGTTTACGCGAATTTAAATTTAAGCCGTGACTAGGGAATAGTCCTGTGAATAGTCAGTCTGCTGTATTAGGACAGGGATGAGGATACAGTCAATATCAAAACATTTCACAGACTAGATTAAAGTCTACAGATTTCTGCACAAGTCAACAACCTGGGAGAGACTGGATCATTGTGTGTTGTTTTCTCTGATAGCATGTCTTTAAGCTACAAGTTTCTTTCACTTTCCGGTCTGGAATGAGTCACATTCGACAATTCTGTTTTCTCATTGGCTATTATCTAATTTCCACAATTTCTACAATTTTCCCTCCTGAATAATTCATTCAATTTTCCTGTCAATTATTACATGCTAATCACTCGATCCATCTTGACGCGTGGATTCATAATGGAGCATGCGCATATTGAAACCATTTATCACATGTAATTGTCACCCGGATGTTGACCTCGTCCTGTGATATGAGATGGACGCAATTTAACTCATGAAAACTACACTTGGAAACAATGTCACATTTAGCGCTTTACAATCATGATTATCCCGTTTTTATTCTCAAACCGTTTAAATGAAGAATATAGTGCAATTTGGAATCAATCTGAAATCCTATTAGAGAATTGCTGCAGTTTATTGAACTTATGATACTTATGTCGTACTTTCTGCAACTCTTGACACCATTATTGTTGAGCAAGTGGTTAAATCCGAAATGTCCACAGAGCGACGTCAGAATCAGCTGAAACACGCGGAGTGATCCGTAATAATGTCATTGATCAACTCTCATTACAGAACCTGCAGCAGAATAATTAGCGCCCCAGAATAATTAGAATGACTTGACATATGACCATGTGAATTAGCAATTACGTCTCATCTGGTGGGGGCGGAAGAATGAGATTCTGGCTATTTATAATCATCTGTTATTCCTTGGCGTCTATTCTCCGTGTTATTTGGCCTTCAGTCGACTCAGCTCTACGCATTTATTTACCCGCTTGTAGGACTTGTTCGGTACTGTTAATTTAAGGAGAATTATCAGGACGGGCCAGAACGAAATAACGGCATATCCCAGGCAGATGAATGGAAACATATTGGACTGAAAACTGTATTGTGAACGTGAAATGCTTAATACAATGGTTTAGATCGGCTGTATTGCCCCTTGCTGTTACACAGAAAGACACCTTGAAGATATTACATAAATTCATTGTACAATCTAAGATTTAGTGCTCAACCGTTATTATAAACTGTCGTTTTTGTATTTTGATTATCATATATACTTTCTATTCATTTATATACATGGATAGTATATATTTTAGTAGTTTTATTCCATGCCTATTTGAGGTGTGACAATAAAAATCTTGAATCTTGAATATTATTGTAGACAGGACTTGATATAATCGAGCGAAGAGAAATAAATCACAGTTTCTCCCATGGTCACTTAGATCATAGAGCATTCCAAGACAATACAACACAGACTCTAATTGGTCTAGGTCTTTATAAGAAACGAAAGTGATGTTTTCATTTGTTATTGATTTGACGTGAAAACGACAACAGCTCGTTATTCTCGTGCAGGCAATCCACCAAGGAGCAGCGAGAGATTCCATGATTGACAGTTTGAATTAGTTCCCTGTAGCATATGTATTGGAATATTAGTCCCTGACCCCACTGGCGCTCCATTGACACCCACTAAATGACGTAGGTGTCACTCATTGTCACGTGATCATCATTTAAACGGCAACCAACGCAACTGATGATGAACCCTACGTTTGTCCATTTATGTTTATCGAATGTACCAAAATATCTCTTGTTTAGTGTCGATACTGTCTTCTCTTTCTTACCACTTTGTTATAAATGATTCTTCTTTGGTTCTTAAGGGTTACGTTGATGATTGGTTTGTTCAAATTGGCATTTGAATTAATGCAATATTAAAACTACTACTTCGTTAATGTATCGTGTTAGTAAAGAAATAATAGCAAATGATGCGGATTGTGAAATGTTATGGCAAGAAATGAATTAATCAGACATGCCCCCTTGAAGTGATTCAGAGGTTTCTGTAGTCGTATTTCACTGAAGATCGCATGCTCGTGGATCACATCGTTCTTTCCTTCCTCGCATGCCTTCTTAATGAACAGCTAATTAGCAACAAAAGGATTCCCCCTGGCAGTGTCACTGTTCTTTTTGAGGTTGCATCTGGCACGTGACCTTGAGGCAGAAGCTTCAGAGGTCAAGACGGCGTGTAAATGGTCAGGAGGCAGAAGCTTCAGAGGTCAAGACGGCGTGTAAATGGTCAGGAGGCAGAAGCTTCAGAGGTCAAGACGGCGTGTAAATGGTCAGTGGATGTTCTTTGTTAGCTTGGTTCACCTCCAGGACGATCAGCAAGTGCTCTCGAGTTCAGGTCTGAGAGTGCCCGTATTCCATGTTAGCTACTCCATGGATGATAGGTGTGAGCACCAGGGGCTAAACAGAGAATACTCACTGGTCTTAGTGTTCTCACTGTGCTCTCGCATCAGACTCACTTCTTTAATTAGCACCGACATGCCAATTACAGAGGCATACGTATGGTGCTGCTCGGTTATATGTTGAGGTTTGGAGATACAGTTGGAGAGATTGGTCTGTGGCTCTGTGGTGTGAGATGACTCCTGTAGAATTGATTACACTCTATATTTACATTACAGAGGAGGCGGTGCTCGATTGTGTTGATAGACGATCAAGAGCTACTCGATCCCTACATCATCGATTATCGATATCAATTACAGAACTCCGATGATTATCGTTACTGTTTGTTTATTATTGATTTAGGGTATAAATATGGCGTGTAACGAGTACACGTGTTATCACATTTGATGAGCTGTATTAACGAAAGACTTTTTATGTGAAATGCTGTTAAGTATGCTTTCTGTAATCTATTTAAGAAGATGCATGTACACATACTCTATTCCTTAATACAGTCTACTCTACAGAGAAACTGCAGTGACTTACAGGGAACCATTTGCTTATATATTTCCATGGTTGGTTTAAACGGTATTCACTATTCGTTATCAAAATAAAGTATTAACATACATTACGGAATGTTTTCATGACCACATATTTAGGGAGGCAGACATCTGTTAGTCACGTGTTTTTAAAAGCGGTCATTTGACAATGAAGACGAGCTATCTGTTCTATGTCATCATCCAATAAGATGCATTTCCTATACTATCTTTTAATGATTAACTTCGAATGACAACCTATAAATTCTGTTAAAGTATAATCACAAACAAATAAAGTATTGCATCTGAGATTCGAGATTAAATGTTGTCAAATAAAATGCTTCAGCTCGCATGATAAAACATTTCTCAAATTGTGATCAAACGACCAAATTTAAAAACTCTTTAATTGAAGCATCATATTTGAGGCACAGCTGAAATTACTCACGAGGCGCGCTGCATTTGATTTCAAGTTTAATTTACTCTCAACCAACCGTCCAAATCTTGAGAAAATTTAAGGAGACAAATTCTTCTTTAGAAATTTAAATGCCTGCGGCATATTTTAACCAATGAACGACAGTGCGATCGATGAAATTGTTTATCTCAATTGTAATCCATCTTAAACAAATACACAATAATTGCGTCTGAGCTAACAACATCTTGATGTAACCCTTTTCCCAGCGCAATGTCCTTTGTTCGTGAGATCTTCCAAGTGGCTTTTGTAGCTGGTCCAAAATTGAATTTTGAAATTTGCTCTTTTACATGACATGACATGGCATAATGCCTGGCGTCCGTCCGTCCTTCCGTCCGTAAACTTTGTGAATTTTCTACTTCTTCTTCAGAACCGAAGCTAAAATCTTCTTGTACAGACTTCTCTTCTTTAGTGAGGATTACAATTGGTAACTTTGGTGACGCTTTGACCCCAAATAAGGGCCAATGTCCTCAAAACCTATTTTCATCTTCTCCAGAAACAAAAGGCTTAGAAAGCTGAAATCTTGTGTACAGTCTCCTTGATTAGTGAAGATTATGAGTTATAGATTTTGTGACCCTGTGGCCCCTATTAAAGGCAAAAGGGGCCACTTCCTTTACACCTATTTTCGTCTTCCTCTCAGGAACCAAAAGGCGTAGAAAGCTGAAATTATGTGTACAGACTAGTGAGTATTAAAATTTATAGATTTGGTGACCCTGGAAACTCAGTGACCCCTACTAATAGCCTTTTTATCTTCTTCTCCAGATGTTCAAGGCATAGAATGATGACATGCTGTGTAGGGAATCCTTAGGTATTGGGATTCAAACGAAATTGTACATTTGGTGAACCTATGGCCCCTAGTTAGGGGATAACCACACTGGCCACACCCTAACGCAAAATTGAATATAAAGCCTGACGAGCTACAGAGCCAATAGCTATTTTTAAAAATAAGTATGAAGTAATAGTATGAAGAATGAGATTTTCGATAAAAACGAATGTAGTGAACACGAATAGTATTATAGGTGTGAATCTTAATGCTTTTTGTCATATATTCATGTTAATACATGTATTTTCTTAATATATCTTGAAGAGTAAAATTGGACTTGGACAGACTCTATTCATAGCCTCCTATATCAAAAATCGTGAATTAAGATTTTCATCTAGTACGACTTGTAAAAAATATGTGTCATTTCCTGATATCACTGATAAGTTATTAATAGGCTAAGTCATTAAGCAGAATCATTTCCCTTTCTCCGTCCCATTAACCTTTCAGTTTCATCAAAGCTTAAACTATCATAAAGTCCCAAAATAGGTTAATGACTAATTTGATTAGTATGATTTCTTTTAAAATGATGATGGAAAGAAGTCCCGAAGAATAATTAATTTCAGGACTTGCCAACATTTCTGGACTCAAAGTATGCTCCTATATTGTTGTTGTCTTAACTGACTAATCAAAGCTCTTCAAACGTGTGCACTATTACTACATTGTTATTGAAAACACCTTCTTTGACATTTATTTCAGTGTTTTAATCAGTGAACTATGATTATCATTTATTGCTTCTAGATCATGGCAATTATATCATATATCGATTTGCGTGGGGAATTATCTATTGAGTGTTACAAGGGACGTTGTATACGTGCTAGTTTCAGCTCGATGTTTATTTACAATCAGTTGTCAAATATCGCAGCAACAACAGTGTTTCTTTAAGAGGCATTTAGAACCTGGCTGATGAAGAAGAACAAGTTCTTATGGATAGTCAACTTCTTTATTGCATGAAATGCGATGTTTCGGTGTAGATACTAATACGGTTATCAAGCACTAACGGTGTTAGTATCTACATCGAATCGTCGCATTTTCATGGAATAAAGAAGTTGACTATCCATAAGAGCAGCAGTGTTCATTTGGTACTGGTATACATTAGTGAACGAGGCTCAAGCAGGCTGTTGTGAGCTTTCATCCTGTAAAACCGCCTAGATCTCATTGCCTCACAGATTTGTGTCGCCAAATTGAACAACCGGAATGAATACTACACTTTTATCCCTGAAATATGTGAATGTGACACAAACCATAAGACACTTTTTAATATTTCATTATAATCTTCCCTAGCCGGTCTAGTCGGTCACGTGACTAGTCTGGAAGCACGTGTCAATCATTTAGAATTACTTGCCTTTGTAACTGGAGCCTTAAAGGGATTTCAGAATTCACATTCAGTTGATATAACTAATCAATATTACTAAAAGTCAACCGTGAAGAGTTCGTTTAGAAGGTTGCTCTATCACTGTGCGTCAAAACTAACCGACAAACTGCTCTAGTAGTACTTACAAATATGTATGTTTCACTCTAGTGCGCCAGAGATATTTATACCATGTGTGTGCTAGTCACTATTCTGTCATATAAAATAACACGGTGCAATTTGCTCCAAATTATAAAATTAATAGTATAGGTTTTTTAAATGTTTTCAATGACGTGATTGAAAACTATTTTCAAGATGAACATAAATATATTTAAAACTAATCCGTAGTAAGCATGTTAAGTAATGGGAAAGTGAGGTATTCTCTAAATTCCAGAACAAAGATAACAAAACATAAACAACAAAATCAAACTTCATTATGGATAATTATTACAATATTTACATATTAAGTAATTACATCAGTACGAATCATGCATTCTGTGTAACAGTTCAAGGTATACGCCACCGAAGAGAAATGCAGTCATGTCAAACAGTATAGAAGTAAATAAATGATGCGTCATCGAACAAACTTCTATGAAAAAGGGGAATAAAACATGTGGGTTATCGATAACATATACAACATATTTAAAGTGACTCATAATTGAAAACAACTTTGAATGCGAAAGTTGTTTTATCTTTGTGAAAATTAATTTAATTATCACTAGCATTTGCTTGTTGGGTGGAATGTTCTTCATTTCAAGGCGAATTTGTCAAATGACTTGCAAGATCGTACAAGACCCCTCTAATGCACTATTACACAGATCGTACAAGACCCCACCAATGCACTATTACACAGATCGTACAAGACCCCTCTTATGCACTATTACACAGATCGTACAAGACCTCCTCTAATGCACTATTACACAGATCGTTCGAGGCCCCTTCTACTGCACTATTACACAGATCATACAAGACCTCCTCTAATGCACTATTACACAGTTCGTACAAGACCTTCTCTAATGCACTATTACACAGTTCATACAAGACCTTCTCTAATGCACTATTACACAGTTCGTACAAGACCTCCTCTAATGCACTATTACACAGTTCGTACAAGACCTCCTCTAATGCACTATTACACAGTTCGTACAAGACCTCCTCTAATGCACTATTACACAGTTCATACAAGACCTTCTCTAATGCACTATTACACAGTTCGTACAAGACCTCCTCTAATGCACTATTACACAGTTCGTACAAGACCTCCTCTAATGCACTATTACACAGATCGTACAAGACCTCCTCTAATGCACTATTACACAGTTCATACAAGACCTTCTCTAATGCACTATTACACAGTTCGTACAAGACCTCCTCTAATGCACTATTACACAGTTCGTACAAGACCTCCTCTAATGCACTATTACACAGTTCATACAAGACCTTCTCTAATGCACTATTACACAGTTCGTACAAGACCTCCTCTAATGCACTATTACACAGTTCGTACAAGACCTCCTCTAATGCACTATTACACAGTTCATACAAGACCTTCTCTAATGCACTATTACACAGTTCGTACAAGACCTCCTCTAATGCACTATTACACAGTTCATACAAGACCTCCTCTAATGCACTATTACACAGATCGTACAAGACCTCCTCTAATGCACTATTACACAGTTCGTACAAGACCTCCTCTAATGCACTATTACACAGTTCGTACAAGACCTCCTCTAATGCACTATTACACAGATCGTACAAGACCCCTCTAATGCACTATTACACAGTTCGTACAAGACCTTCTCTAATGCACTATTACACAGATCGTTCGAGGCCCCTTCTACTGCACTATTACACAGATCATACAAGACCTCCTCTAATGCACTATTACACAGTTCATACAAGACCTCCTCTAATGCACTATTACACAGTTCGTACAAGACCTCCTCTAATGCACTATTACACAGTTCATACAAGACCTCCTCTAATGCACTATTACACAGATCGTACAAGACCCCTCTAATGCACTATTACACAGTTCGTACAAGACCTTCTCTAATGCACTATTACACAGATCGTTCGAGGCCCCTTCTACTGCACTATTACACAGATCATACAAGACCTCCTCTAATGCACTATTACACAGTTCATACAAGACCTCCTCTAATGCACTATTACACAGTTCGTACAAGACCTTCTCTAATGCACTATTACACAGATCGTTCGAGGCCCCTTCTACTGCACTATTACACAGATCATACAAGACCTCCTCTAATGCACTATTACACAGTTCATACAAGACCTCCTCTAATGCACTATTACACAGTTCGTACAAGACCTCCTCTAATGCACTATTACACAGTTCATACAAGACCTCCTCTAATGCACTATTACACAGATCATACAAGACCTTCTCTAATGCACTATTACACAGTTCGTACAAGACCTCCTCTAATGCACTATTACACAGTTCGTACAAGACCTCCTCTAATGCACTATTACACAGTTCATACAAGACCTCCTCTAATGCACTATTACACAGTTCGTACAAGACCTCCTCTAATGCACTATTACACAGTTCATACAAGACCTTCTCTAATGCACTATTACACAGTTCGTACAAGACCTTCTCTAATGCACTATTACACAGATCGTACAAGACCTCCTCTAATGCACTATTACACAGTTCGTACAAGACCTCCTCTAATGCACTATTACACAGTTCATACAAGACCTCCTCTAATGCACTATTACACAGTTCATACAAGACCTTCTCTAATGCACTATTACACAGTTCATACAAGACCTTCTCTAATGCACTATTACACAGTTCGTACAAGACCTCCTCTAATGCACTATTACACAGTTCGTACAAGACCTCCTCTAATGCACTATTACACAGTTCATACAAGACCTTCTCTAATGCACTATTACACAGTTCGTACAAGACCTCCTCTAATGCACTATTACACAGTTCGTACAAGACCTCCTCTAATGCACTATTACACAGTTCGTACAAGACCTCCTCTAATGCACTATTACACAGATCGTACAAGACCCCTCTAATTCACTATTACACAGTTCGTACAAGACCTCCTCTAATGCACTATTACACAGATCGTACAAGACCCCTCTAATTCACTATTACACAGTTCGTACAAAACCTCCTCTAATGCACTATTACACAGATCGTACAATACCCCACCAATGCAAAATTACATAGATCGTTCGAGGCCCCTTCTACTGCACTATTACACAGATCGTAAAAGACCTCCTCTAATACACTATTACGCAGATACAGTGACCTGAAGACCAGGGTAAGACGGGAGACCATGGCCGTGATTACCCCCCTATAATCTCACTTAAGGGCCGTTATTACCCCTCTATAATCGCACGAGATAGCCGTGATTACCCCTCTGTAATCTCACTAGATCGATTTCGTGTAATGCTGTAACTCTGCATTGTCAGCGAACCAGCTCGTGACTTCCCTAACCTTTATTAGCCTTCATTAATGCACTCAGAATCTAAATTTTCATTACAAATGTCATGTTGGATTAAAGTTTAATTTCTCACTGAGCAAAGTTCTTGATTTTCCCTCAGTTCGTGAATTTGATCTTTCTAAAGAAGCAAATAGGAAACTATGGATTAAATTTACTATTCTTTAAACACGTAGAGCGTCTCGCGTTCCTTTAAACAGCGTCGTATTGGCTTTGTTACCGAGATGCATGATGGGTAGTCGCTGGCAGTCATCTTGAAGATATGCAAACGATTTACAATGAAGTTATCGAACAATGACTGTTGATAGTTAATGTCACATTATTTAAGCACACGTTGATGATATCTTCTTTATAGGCCTCCATCAAATTGGAATATATTGGACCAGTGATGTAACATTCGATTGATACAACAGATCCAGATAAATCTATGTTTAGTTATTGCCTTCACAAAAACAAGGAAAATTCGCTTTCTTTTTTCTTCTGGAATCGGGTTTTAGAATTATCGATCAGCATATAGGACCCAGAAAGCACAGCACGTGGGCTGCATCTAGAGAAGGAATGAGCAGTTGAGGGAACTGCAGTTGTCACCTTCTTGTCTTACACCGTCAACATATTCGGGCTGGGAAGAAATCCATTCTTGTATTTTGTGGACTTCATTAATGTGGAACGTAGGAAATTGAAGACATATAGAATTTTAAAAATTTGTTAAATATTTTTATTTCCCAAAAATACATCAAAGTTCACATTCAATTCATAACATTTCAGCCATCCAAAAGGACAGTCCAATACAGATACATACTATGACAAGATAGCTAAAGGTTAGGTGTTCTTTTCAATTGGTAGTCTAAATATTTTTTGACAAAGGTTTGAAAGTATTATACAAGCTTTGTAATACAGATATATATGCTTTTTGCTTATTTCAGTAAAACAGAATTATACCTAAGAAGTACCTGTACTTAAGTTTGAGAAAAGTGTATGACAGGAAGACCAGAATGAATAAAATTGTGCCTGCTTTGCAGTTGAAAAAGTCATATGTTTTGTAGCTTTATAATAATTCAGAATTTCTCTTTGTTTTTTATACTGTTTTTATACAAAGTGTATTTCATTAACAAAATGACAATGTTAAGTGGATTATTATTTTTACCTTTAAATCCCAAAATAATTGTTTTATATGAAAGGTCAATTTTTCCTTCCGATAATACCTGAAGCCATCCTGACAATTCCTTCCATACTGTCACAACATAAGGACATTCACATAACAAATGGGTACGAGGTTGACTTTCAATATGAGCATGAGGGATAGTCAACGTATTTCATTATATAATGCTTATGTTTGGTCATTAAAATATAATGAGCAATTTTGAAACGAAACCATCTTAACTGCACACTTTCTGTGCACCTGTTTGCATTAAATAAATATTTGTTTCGTTACTTTGAAATTCATGTGTCTTCGGTGAATATATGAACAAAATGTCACCATTTTTATTGTAAATTTCAGGAATATATGTGCCGTGTTTTTGTTGGGTTTCTTGTTTTTTGCTTCATTTATATTATTGTATTCATTTAGATTTTTAGTTTATGTGTATTCAGTCAATCTGGCCCATGGACTTGCAGAATTAGGACCGAGACTGTATCAAAGGCTTATATTAAATACACAGTCAATATGCATTACTAGTAAACCTTTCGATATATCAGTCTATGTAATATTTATCAATTGATGTTGTTTTAAACAGTATGTCACATATACAGAGAGGAAATAATTTTCATGTTACGAGACGCATATCGAATAAGGACATTGGCATATTTAATATATCAAAGTCAATATACTGAAAGTTCAAGTAAATAGGTCAAGTGGTACTTTTGATGTGTGAGATTGAATGGGTTTCATATTTAAAGCGTTAGAAATTCAAATGGGACATATGATTTGATTTAAAATCTCATTTTTGTTGCTGAATGTATTTCAACATATTCAAAGATATCAGGTATCTTATCGTTTTCTTTGAATATGACTTCCTAAATATTTCTTTGTGATATGCGTTTTAAAGATATAATTTTCAATACATATTACTTATTTTTATTGTCCATAAGATATTCGTCCTTATATATTACTTCCTCTAAAGTTCTTCACAGTAATGTATTACAACGTTTACAAACATCAAATCGAATTCCGGAGAATCTGGAGCCCTCTGTCTCTATTCAATGCGACTCATTTGAATGTAAAACTATGAAACAAGCATCAATGAGATGCACGACCTAATACAATAACAACACATGCTCATTAGATTAATGCGCTGAGAGACGCCTTCTGATGTTAGATCCGGGCGTCAAGCCGTATGTGTATGATGCTGGCTCACTAGACAATAGGGACACTAGGGATAGCGTGGATATAAGTGGTTCGAATCCACACAGAGGCTTAGAGTATTCTGTCTTCTCTGGGAAAGCTTTAAAACGAAGTTACTTTTGTTGTAATGTCAGATATTTTTATAGTGTTAAGTAAAGCAAGTCTCTATTTGTAATTGAACATCGATGTAATGTTATAGTTATGGTGTAATGTTGAATTTTTGTTGAGTGTATAACTATGACTGAAGTTTCATCGTTTTTTAGATAAAGTAAAATTTTTGTTCAAAGTTGAAAAGTTTAATTTGTGTAGACTGTTTAATAGATTTTGGGTGTGCATTGTTTAATAAAGGTAACAATGTATATTTGAACAGGATTTGGTGTATTGTTAAAGCAAGTGTGGGTTTGATGTTAACTAAAGTTAGTGTTCAATGTAAACTAAAGTTAGTGTTCAATGTAAACTAAAGTTAGTGTTCAATGTTAATTATAGCTAGTATTTAACGTTAACTAAAGTTAGTGTTCAATGTAAACTAAAGTTAGTGTTCAATGTAAACTAAAGTTAGTGTTCAATGTTAATTATAGCTAGTATTTAACGTTAACTAAAGTTATTGTTCAATGTAAACTAAAGTTAGTGTTCAATGTAAACTAAAGTTAGTGTTCAATGTTAATTATAGCTAGTATTTAACGTTAACTAAAGTTAGTGTTCAATGTAAACTAAAGTTAGTGTTCAATGTAAACTAAAGTTAGTGTTCAATGATTAAGTTAGTATTTAACGTTAACTAAAGTTAGTGTTCAATGTAAACTAAAGTTAGTGTTCAATGTAAACTAAAGTTAGTGTTCAATGTTAATTATAGCTAGTATTTAACGTTAACTAAAGTTAGTGTTCAATGTAAACTAAAGTTAGTGTTCAATGTAAACTAAAGTTAGTGTTCAATGTAAAAACTAAAGTTAGTGTTCAATGTAAACTAAAGTTAGTGTTCAATGTAAACTAAAGTTAGTGTTCAATGTAAACTAAAGTTAGTGTTCAATGTAAACTAAAGTTAGTGTTCAATGTTAATTATTGTTAGTGTTTAACGTTAAATAAAGTTTGTGTAAAATGCTAAATAATTTCATAGTTCTAAGGAGCTGCAGTTCTGAAACTATCTCCTCGTGACTCTCTCTATTGTCGTCCTGCATTAAGATAACTCGCTGTGATGTTAACTACAGTCTGAGTGTAAGACTATGCTGATAGTGAAATCGTCTTGTTTATATCGTGACCAACACCCTGGATATCCTCACCCTACTATCAGAACAGGACACATATGATCCACGTAGTTAGGTCACCATGACCCGCAACCTGTGCAACTGGGTTGTGTTTAGGAGAATGTTTTCTCAGAAAATATCCTGTTTTAACCTATAATGTTTGTGTCGGTCGTGAACGTTCCGAAGAATATCCTAGTCTTGAATACATGCTGCGAGGAACCTGCGTGGGTGTTTGCTTAAATTCTTTCACTGTTGCTATGGAAATGTGGACGTAAAATACAAATTGGAAACAGCCTGTCAATCTTTTTGTTTGTGGTTAAAGAAATGTTGCTCGGAAATATATCGAATTAAGCAGAGGACGAATCCCGCTTGTCGATGTCCCACGTGATTAATGTTACCGAGAAGGTGTGATATTTAAACATGGAAATACTGTCAGGTTGAAGCGCTTTTTCTGTAATGATTCTTTCCTGAATCACATCATGACAGCCCGCGATGTCGTGTTAAATCTTTTATATTGAATGAACCAGAGTAGAAGCAACCTTAGGTTCTGTCGTACTGAATCGATATAAAACTATAATTAAAATCCCTCGATTTGACTTGATCTGTAGCGACTCTGCTGTGTGTCACTTTTGATTGACCTATTTCCCCCTATTGGCCTACTGATAGTCAGATCCTTTCATACTCATTCTTAATACCAGGTGCGATTCCATTAGGTGTAGAGCCGACCGAGCGACACGATGTGTCAATCTTGATCTGGCTTGTATATCTGGCCTGTAAGGCGTTACACAACAAGGAAATGAATGCTTGATGATGTCTGTGTATATGCAGTGTTTATAAAGAGGTTAAAGCTCGGTATCTTTGAATACAACGGTTTTGTCATTTAGGCTGCAATGTGTACGCTGTAAATGTTATTTCTCATAAATAGCTATAATTTCTCGTTACCATGGAAATAAGAGAAGGAGGATAATATCCAGGACCTGCATTCATTGAAATCGTTCATACTATAAAGTGTTGTTCCACCAAGTCATGTGTATATGAACATTTGAGACATCGGTCTCCTTGAATACAAGGCTTTTGTCATGTAGGCTTGAACTAAACTCAAATGATTTATCTCCAAAGCCTGTATTCATTGAATTATTCCATTGATTATTTAATTTATCAGGATTTCAGGACTGAGCTTTCAATGGTAAACGTTTCAATCTCACCCGAGCATGAGCAAGTCCTGGTAAATCTATTTCAAATCTTGACTTGATAAATGCCCCGACTTGACAGATTGATTCATCAGATCGAGACCAGTAATTAGGATTGGTCAACAGTCTCCCCTCTCTCCTTGCTTCCTCGCTCTCTCGTCTCTCTGCTGCCAGATTAGACGCTACAAATAACCGGTACTTCTTGTGAAAACGCCTCTGAAGTCAAGAAATTAGCTTTTCTTTCATGGACAAGCCAATTCTGTTTCAATGACTGTTTTGGGATTTCTGTTTTACTCCCACATGCAAATCCATTATGTTTTTTCTCATTTGTTTTTCTTTTAGTTCTTTAGTTTTTTACATGAACTGATTCGGACAAGATTGTTTTAGTGATCCACGATAATGGAATCTTCGTATATAGTTATATATATATATATATATATATATATATACTACCGTATGTCTATCCATGCATGCTGGCAACCCACGAGAAACTTCGGTTAATTTGGCCATTGAAAGTAACAAGAAACTAGCATGTCCGGAAAATATTGCGAAGTCTGTTTACTGTCTGTCCACCAAAATACCGTTTGTCATTTTATCTCACCTAGATGTGTCATCTGAAGTTCTAGGATTACGATTTAGTCAACAGCGTCTCATATGATTAGGAAAACTGAACGAAATTAAAGTCGCCTCAAGTAAAGCTTAAAGGTTATCAACAAAAGAGTCTTTGGTCCTGGAGACCGGGAGACTTCGATATATACCGTATCCAGATAGGATGTAGATTAAAGTGTATTAATCGTTGAAACACCCCTGGCGCAGGATGTCTACAGCGACACATTCAATTCCCAAAATTGTATGAAAAACTAAGAGACCTTGAGATAAACAGTTTTCTGGTTGAGAGGAAGAGTATTATGTTAAATAGACCTTCGGGGACAGGTTGTTTACAAGTTTTAGAACACTGGTCTGGCGAGAAGTGTTGGTGACATTGGACATGATTTTAGTTGAGCAGTCAGATATCTTCAAACCGCCCATTTCATGATGTAAACTCTTTGATATCAGATCATAACGTGTTGGAACACCCAGATGGTTTGATATCAGATCATAACGTGTTGGATCACCGAGATGGTTTGATGTCAGTGTGCAACAGGAAACTACGAGCTCGAGGGGAAATAACTGCAGCATGACACAGAGACGTTTATTTGTTGATGTTGCACCAGGCAATTCTATCCTTTTAAAACAATATGAATCAAGGTCTGATTATGTTCGTTTTTTTACTGAACGCTTTGTTTTTTATATCAATTTAACCATATAAAGCATCAGATTATGTCGTATGACCGTCGCTTGTGTTCCGTCCCCCGGGAAGCTCTGACCGTGGTTCCGTGGTTCCTTGGTTCGATATTCCGTGGAGACAATTGGAACTTAGTGCATATGGGTGGTGGGGTCCAAAATGTATTGGGTATCATCTTATGAATCTTAGTATGCAGTAAGACCCTGTGATAGAGTGATACCTTTTGCTTATTAAATGATCCTGAATTTTAAGATTTTCTTTTTGGTTTCAGTGGACACTGCATATGGGGCATCTGTTCAGTATATATTCAAGACTTACACTGTAGTTAAACCCAAAGATGGAGTTGTGACTTTTTCTAAATTAGCTACAAATTTGTTATGGTCAATTGCTTTCCAAAATATTTATCTGGTTATATTGTAATGTGTTTGGCCTAACTGGCAAATAAGGCTAAGATTATGAGGTTTGATTCAAAGTTGGGACTTAGGGCGTGACGGTGCATCACATGCACATATTTCTAGAATAATATTGTATACGGCAAGAACAGCGTTTGGATAAGTTTAGATTAGCTTGTTTGCCGATCCCATCCCAGCGATTCTCAAACGTGCATATATTTGGACTCTCGTTTGATTGTGGAGTAATTTAGAACTCTGTATACCATTCTGGGTCCGCACATGGTTATGTTATAATGTTATTATTATATCTTTCGACTTGTAGATTTTGATGATATCAATCATATAAGCTGTGAGATCGAGAAGAGAGGACTGCCACATGCCTCAGATACACGTTTATTCACAGGATGTTTGATGTAAACTGCTCGCTTCCTATGAAACACGTTCAATATGCGTGACATGTAAGGACGTGGTATCTATGAGTCAAGCAATCCACCCGATATGGTTGGCACGTACCCCGACATTAACGTGCTGGAAAAGGGCATGTTTCGAAGATTAAGTGCGTGTCCTTTCAAGATGAATTTGGAAAATGTAATTGCATTGAACTTATTTTTTTATATAAAATATCAATAACGTTTTAAGATCGACGACATGTATGTTGTCAATGATGGATTCTTTAAATAACATATTCGAATAATTCTGTTGTAAGAACAGCAGCTTGTTCTGATTACATTTTTGTTTTGGGAAAACCACGTTTGTATGTATTCACATACATCCTTTGTGTTGAATACATGTCTAGATAGACACAAAGCTGCCTCTCGAAACTGGTACTTCCACGTAGCGATAACACACACTCTAGACCCTCCATTGAGTACTTCCTGTGTAGAGAGGGGCCACTTCAGGTCATCTTGATTGTCAATTAACATCACGTGACACTTCATGATAAACACATCAACTGACCTATATGATGCACTTAAATGAAATACAATCTGTTGTTGCAGTTTCACATAATAACATACACCACATACATCATATACATCAAATACATCATATACATCACATACATCACATACATCAAATACATCAAATACATCACATACATCAAATACATCAAATACATCACATACATCCAATACATCACATACATCCAATACATCACATACATCAAATACATCAAATACATCACATACATCAAATACATCAAATACATCACATACATCAAATACATCACATACATCAACTACATCACATACATCACATGCATCAAATACATCACATACATCATATACATCAAATACATCACATACATCAAATACATCACATACATCAACTACATCACATACATCACATGCATCAAATACATCACATACATCATATACATCAAATACATCAAATACATCACATACATCAAATACATCAAATACATCACATACATCAAATACATCAAATACATCACATACATCAAATACATCACATACATCAACTACATCACATACATCACATGCATCAAATACATCACATACATCATATACATCAAATACATCAAATACATCAAATACATCACATACATCAAATACATCACATACATCACATACATCACATACATCAAATACATCAAATACATCAAATACATCAAATACATCACATACATCAAATACATCAAATACATCACATACATCACATACATCAAATACATCAAATACATCAAATACATCACATACATCAACTACATCACATACATCAAATACATCAACTACATCATATACATCACATACATCAAATACATCACATACATCAACTACATCACATACATCACATGCATCACATACATCACATACATCACATACATCATATACATCAAATACATCACATACATCAAATACATCACATACATCACATACATCAAATACATCACATACATCAAATACATCAAATACATCACATACATCAACTACATCACATACATCACATGCATCACATACATCACATACATCACCTAACTGTTTTTTTAATTAAATTTAACTTGTTATGCAAAAATTTGACTTTCGACTCTTCGTTATATTTTATGTTTCTAGTTATCAATTTGTTTGGTTTCAGTGGTTATCTTATTTATTATCAAGATGTTTGGTTTCAGTGGTTATCTTATTTATTATCAAGATGTTTGGTTTCAGTGGTTATCTTATTTATTATCAAGATGTTTGGTTTCAGTGGTTATCTTATTTATTATCAAGATGTTTGGTTTCAGTGGTTATCTTATTTATTTTCAATTTGTTTGGTTTCAGTGGTTATCTTATTTATTATCAATTTGTTTGGTTTCAGTGGTTATCTTATTTATTATCAATTTGTTTGGTTTCAGTGGTTATCTTATTTATTATCAATTTGTTTGGTTTCAGTTGTTATCTTATTTATTATCAATTTGTTTGGTTTCAGTGGTTATCTTATTTATTATCAAGATGTTTGGTTTCAGTGGTTATCTTATTTATTATCAAGATGTTTGGTTTCAGTGGTTATCTTATTTATTATCAAGATGTTTGGTGTCAGTGGTTATCTTATTTATTATCAAGATGTTTGGTTTCAGTTGTTATCTTATTTATTATCAAGATGTTTGGTTTCAGTTGTTCTCTTATTTATTATCAAGATGTTTGGTTTCAGTTGTTCTCTTATTTATTATCAAGATGTTTGGTTTCAGTTGTTATCTTATTTATTATCAAGATGTTTGGTTTCAGTTGTTAACTTATTTTTTTATCAATTTGTTTGAAGCATCAACTGTCAACCGTTCATGTTTGGGTCTTTAAATGGCATTTAAAGGTCTGCATTCTGCATGTCTAGATTTAGCTGCATATTTACTTGATAATTCATTAACATCAATATGAATGAAGGTACAGTACTTACGTGTAATTCAACATGTTAAGAGAGTGGGTATGTTTTTTTTGTTATTTGTTAATCACACGGAAACACGACAGAAGGAGAAGTCTCATGTTTTAGCATCTTCTCCAGGGCCTCCTTTCACAAAGCAACCTTTACTAAGGTTGACCTTAACTCCTATTCTTTGGCATTGCACTAAGGCTACCTTAGGACTTACGATCACCTTAAGGTTTTGTGAAAGGGGACCCTGGGAAACACTTGAAAGTTTCTGATGCTAATTAGCATCATGCTCCTTAGTAAGACATGCACACTAACTAGTCGGTAGGTAACCAATATTCAGGGAAACAACATGTTGGTGTTTATCTAAACCAATCGTAACTCTTCTCTCATATGCATGTAACATTGTTAGTTTCAGCAAAGGGCACCTTGTTTTCTGCTCATGAGATTATACAGTAAAGGTCACACGCTGTACAGAATAGGTCAAGCTGAATTGAGGAAATAGAGATTAAATGTGTAGATATGTTTCGACCAGGTCAAGCTAGCACTTATTCCTTAACACCATACAACTTATCACGAGATTAATTTCTTTTAACACCGTTTAACTCAACATGAGATTATTTTTTTTAAACACCATCAAACTAAACATGAGATAAGTTTATTTAAACATCACTCAACTAACATAAGATAAGTTTCTTTTAATATCATTTACCTAAACATAATATTAGTTTGCTTTAACATTCAACTAAACATGAGATTAGTTTCCCTTTTCACCATTCAACTAAACACGCTCCGGTACCTTTATCTCACCTCCTACATGCATGATATGGTTTCACCCACGCTCCGGTACCTTTCTCCCGCCTCCTACATGCATGATATGGTTTCACCCACGCTCCGATACCTTTTCCCGCCCCATACATGCATGATATGGTTTCATCCACGCTTCGATACCTTTTCCCCACCTCCTACATGCATAATATGGTTTCACCCACGCTTTGGTACCTTTATCTCACCTCATACATGCATGATATGGTTTCACTTACGCTGCGATACCTTTCTCCCGCCTCCTACATGCATGATATGGTTTCACCCACGCTTTTGTACCTTTATCCCACCTCCTACATGCATGAAATGGTTTCACCCACGCTTTGGTATCTTTATCTCACCTCCTACATGCATGATATGATTTCACCCACGTTTCAATACCTTTATCTCACCTCCTATAATATGGTTTCACCCACGCTGCGATACCTTTCTCCCGCCTCCTACATGCATGATATGGTTTCACCCACGCTTTTGTACCTTTATCCCACCTCCTACATGCATGATATGGTTTCACCCACGCTTTGGTATCTTTATCTCACCTCCTTCATGCATGATATGATTTCACCCACGTTTCAATACCTTTATCTCACCTCCTATAATATGGTTTCATCCACGTTTCGATACCTTTATCTTACCTCTTACATGCATGGTTCCGCCAGACCGAAAGGTCACCATGTTTACTTCCCTCCTAGCGGGTCTGATTTGACTATTAGAGAATCTAGGGTCCATAGGTCACTGTGAATTGACACAAATTACTGTTTCGTCCTTCAACGCCAGCCGGTGTCTCTAAATATATTTAACTGAATACGAGTAGGCAAATATTATTTACGTCTGTGTTGATTTTGTAATACTTACTTAGTCACGGTCTGCACACAGATTATGTGTAAGTGTTTTTCCTAAGTCAAATGCAGTACACATGGTTACGTAAACGATTTTCCGTATGTACTGTTATGGGAGAAATTGCCCTGGCGTGGGAGGCTTTCACAATTTATTTTCAAATTCTGAACCCTAAGCGCAACTGATGGCTGAAATATGTTCAAGCGGTGCTTAAATCCTACTTACTCGATACGTCATACCTGTAAATCATACAATTGTTTGCATCCAATAAAGAGGATTTATGTTGTTAGATCAAGTGACTTTTGTGTAATAATTCATGATAATTCAATTTTGTACGTTCACAGTCATGCGTAAATCTCTACTTTCTTACATTACAAATGGACGCAGAAAAGTAAAAGGTAGTCTTGCGTCCTCATATATTTGATAGAAACGTAATATTTCTGCTTGTATACCGGGTATGAATCTTGAGCTCCACCTCGCTGCCGTTGAGAAGTCGTATGACTTGCTTATGTTTTCAAGCTGCACCAATCTTTTGTTTGAAAAAAAATACTTACTTATTTCAGTTATGTTTTTACATATAGATGGCTTGAGCATGTACAAGGCAATTCACCAAGTATCCATAACGTTACAGCAATCGAGCGTAGCCTTTGTTTACCGATCACAGGGCAAGGGAGATAACTCTTGACAATACGTCGTTTCTTGTTGCTATGGAAGCGCATGGCCCAGGTAACTATAACTAAATATACCTACCGCAAGTGACCGATTTTGACCAATGGTAAGCCAACATTCTGTGCAAGTCGAGATTAAGATAGTTCCGACAAACGCTATGCCTCAACTTAAACCTTCTGCTCCCCAGCCGACGATCTCTGGAGATGTCCCCCACAGCTGACCCGGAACCCCTACCTGAAGACACACGGGGGGCAGTGCTACAAGTTCATCAGAGATGAGCGGTACTGGGGCGCCGCCAACAGGGACTGCTCGAGGTTCGGGGGGCACCTGGCTGTCATCAAGGACGGGCCGACCCAGGACTTCATCATGAGTGGACTGAGGAGTCTGAGTTGGAGGACCAAGGGGGTGTGGATCGGCGCTCACGACCTGCATCAGAGCGGTCGCTGGGACTGGGTCACAGGTAACAGCTTCTCCAGTTCATAGCCCAACTTAAGTGTTGATTACTTGAACAGATCAGGGTTAATACGGTTTCACCATGTAAAGCGAAATGCTTTATTTTAACAAAAAAATTATATATTCCTCAAATCTTGTTCTTAATTTATTAAGGGATTGGATTTTTTTGGTCTGTCCTCACTGAAGTTTGTTCAATTGATTACCATAATTCCATCTCCATGTATTTTAGTTTCCTTTCAAAACTTCTTTCCCATCCCTAAGTATAATACACGTGTAACACCCTAGTTGGTATCTGTTCTGCAGGGGGTCGGGTGAGATGGAACAACTGGGCGCCCAACCAGCCTAGCTGTCACTTCTTCTGCATCGAGCACTGCGCGCAGATCCGCCTGGACGACAGGGGGCGCTGGCACGACTACAAGTGTGATGGACTTGCCTTCCACTACAGCTACATCTGTCAGTATGGTAGGTGTGATCTCTACTAATTTGAGGAATACCTTGATAATGTCACCACATTGTACTGGGGGGGGGGGGGGGGGGGGGGTCATCTGTCAGTATGGTAGGTGTGATCTCTACAGATCTGAGGAAGTTCTTGATAATGTCACCACTTAGTACTGGGGGGGAGGGGTCATCTGTCAGTGTGGTGGGTGGCATCCCTAAACCCTCATTTTTGAGATATTACTTGATAATTAGGGCAATTCCATCAATTTATACCTGGGGGATATTCATCTGTCCGTGTGGTAGGTGGCATCCCTAAACCCTCGGCTCTGAGCAGCAGGTTGGCGAGTGTAGAAATGCAATATCTTCATCTATAGGACCTGATCACTCAGCAGTGATGTTTCTGGATGATTGGCAGAGGGTTCTGGTCATTGCAATGGTATAAGTATCCAACATCTCAAATTTTTAAAGAACCCAAATCAAATTGGAATGCAAATTATAATAGGCCCTTTTTACTTCCTGGCAAACTGCTCTACTTATTTACAACTAAACCTTCATTGGAAATACAAGATATTGAAGGACCGGGAAATTTCGGAGGAATCTTGGCTTTATGCGATAATCAGTGGATGTTGACGAAAGATTATGTAACGACAAGTCTCTGACTGTCAGTGATTTTGTTTTCTTCTTCACTTCTCTTGATCGATACCTCAGTAGATAATGATGACGCTCACTGATATACACTTTCAGATATGCGACCAACTACAACAACATCTACCACCACAACCACAACAACGACTACAACCACCACGACGACTACAACCACCAAACCAACGACGTCGACAGAACCAACGACAACGAGCACAAAAGCTTTGCCCAACAGCACGGTCATTGACATAATCATCAAACCGCTTCACAAGAACACAAAGCTTCACTCCGCCAACAAGATGCGCACAACAACCACGCAACGTCCTGAAGAGCTGACCACAGCAGAACATCCTCAGGTGTATATTCAAGGTAAGCAGAAGTGGGGATACATTCAAGTATATTTCGTATGGCCTCAGGTGCTTTTTCGAGGTAGGCATAAGTGGGGATACATTCATATATTTGTCGTACGTCCTCAGATGTTTATTCAAGGTTAGTAGAAGTGAATTCAGTCAAATGAAGTGAATTCATTCAAATATATGTCGTACGTCCTGAGATGTTTATTCGAGTTAGTAGAAGTGAATTCATTCAAATATATGTCGTACGTCCACATATGTTTATTCAAGGTTAGCAGAAGTGGGGATACATTCAAATATATGTCGTACGTCCTCAGATGTATTTTCAAGGTAAGGTATTTATTTGAAGGTCATTTGTCATCTTAGGTTATCGATTCAATTGAGGGCCAAGACAATTAAAGTGCCCTTAGAAAACCGCGACCTAAATATAATCCAACACATTACACGATGCGAATAGAACAATCTTAGTTCTTAGTGCATCTGAAATAAGAGAGAGTGTTCAAAAGGTTAAAATATAAATGATATACGTGTTTGAATAGACATTAGAAAATACAATGGCTAATTGGTAAATGATGGGTTTAGTTCTGTTTGAAGTTACAACGAATCCATAAGAAATCATATATCAACGAAGAAATTAAAGGTTAATGAGTTGTTAATCTGAGACTCTTTGTGAACTTGAAACTCTCTTGTTTACAGACAAGTTCATTTGAATGTGTGATCAGCCTAATAGATAAAGATTTATCAAATAAGTTGTCAAACAACTGTTTTAGCTCTTGATACTGTTGTTTCCCCCTTATTTGGTGACCACAGTGGTCTAGTGGTCAATGGCCCGGGTTGGAATCCCGGTGGAGACACCAAAACTTTGTAACCTTGGTATCACACTGTGTTGTGTCCCTAGGCAAGGCACTTCATCTACATTGCACTCAGTCGACCCAGCTGTTAAAGTGGGTACCTGAAAACAGGATGTTCGGACCTACATGTTCGCGCTTAGCGTTTGGTAGCTGCTATTAAAGTACACTTGCTTCAGGGTAGCAATTGTGAGTAGCGCCTGAGGCATGCTATCGGATGGAAAGATATATGCGAGATATAAATGCACAAATTATTTTTATTTTATTTCAGTCAACAGCTGATGTGTATTTTACTTTATTATTGAGAGTAAAACGATATCTAGCTAAGGTTTCCTCCCATGTTGTTCGTCGTTATCCAAATGACATTGCCTGTATAAAAATATGAAAACGAATAGTTCAAAATAAATATCATTTTGAAAGAATCATGCTTTCTTCCCCCCCCCCCCCCCCCCCCCCCCCCCCCCCCGCAAGATTGGACACAAAGGTCTGATATAAGTTACACGTCAACAGGAATGCTTCAACATCACATCAGATAATATTTTGGGAAAGTCATAAAAATGAGAGAATGATAAATACGATATGAAACTTAGTCCAATTTCATAAAAGTTTGGTGGAACTTGCGAATTGTATCGGTATCTCACTCGCAATGCAAAATCACTATCCTTTAAAAAATGATAAATGAAATAATAATTATAATAAATGAAAGGATTAATTGTAAGTGTTAATGTCTTGGTCCCCCTCTTATTCAAGGTTCGGAGCTGAGGTAGATGGACAGTTCTGTGATATTGTGTCGGTAACTGTTGCTCTTTAGAAACACAGCTGAGGTAGATGGACAGTTCTGTGATATTGTGTCGGTAACTGTTGCTCTTTAGAAACACAGCTGAGGTAGATGGACAGTTCTGTGATATTGTGTCGGTAACTGTTGCTCTTTAGAAACACAGCTGAGGTAGATGGACAGTTCTGTGATATTGTGTTGATGACTGTTGCTCTTTAGAAACACAGCTGAGGTAGATGGACAGTTCTGTGATATTGTGTTGATGACTGTTTCCCTTTAGAAACACAGCTGAGGTAGATGGACAGTTCTGTGATATTGTGTCGGTAACTGTTGCTCTTTAGAAACACAGCTGAGGTAGATGGACAGTTCTGTGATATTGTGTCGGTAACTGTTGCTCTTTAGAAACACAGCTGAGGTAGATGGACAGTTCTGTGATATTTTGTCGGTAACTGTTGCTCTTTAGAAACACAGCTGAGGTAGATGAACAGTTCTGTGATATTGTGTGATGACTGTTGCTCTTTAGAAACACAGCTGAGATAGATGAACATTGCTGTGATATCGTGTTGATGACTGTTGCTCTTTAGAAACACAGCTGAGATAGATGAACAGTTCTGTGTTATTGTGTGATGACTGTTGCTCTTTAGAAACACAGCTGAGATAGATGAACAGTTCTGTGATATTGTGTGATGACTGTTTCAGGGGAGCGGAGCGAGCAGGTTCACAAGGAGAGTCAGCAGCAGCAGCATCTGGCTACAGGTGAGAGGAAGCAGCTTTACCATCGTAGGGGTCTTTGCACAAACAAACTTAGCAGTAAGGTTTTCCTTAGTGCCATATCCTAACGTTGCACTAAAGCTGGTTTAGTGACTTAAGGTCAACTTAGTGTTTTGAGCTACGACAGCCAGAACTCTGTTCCTCGGGAGATATGGCATATGGACATCATACATTTTATATATTAGATATCACTAGACTCATTTTGGTGAGATCCTTTAGATATCAGTGGGTCGGGGGAGGGAGAGGGGGGAATGGGGGGGGGGGGGGGGGGGGGGTGTACAGGGAGAGTTAACCTCAAGGGCACTTGGCTACGAGTTAAGCAGATTTATCATCCAAAACTGTGTTTCACAAAAAATATCGCTTGTGAAACATCATCAGTTCTGATCAGATACAACTTCGTGTTATAATTTTTGTAAACGGTATTTGTGTTAGTTTTTGGCAATATATAACGCCATCATAACAGAGTATCTCATTTTCTCTTCACAGGAACAATGATCGGCCTTGTTCTGGCTATTCTCCTTGGTGTCATTATTGGAGTCTGTTTTGGAGCTTTCTTCTTCGTCAGGAGGTGAGTTACATCACTCTTATCATCTCATTGTGGGAGGGCACCTCTGTAGTACCATCTCATTGTGGGAGAGTACCTCTGTAGTACCATCTCATTGTGGGAGGGCACCTCTGTAGTACCATCTCATTGTGGGAGGGCACCTCTGTAGTACCATCTCATTGTGGGAGGGCACCTCTGTAGTACCATCTCATTGTGGGAGGGCACCTCTGTAGTACCATCTCATTGTGGGAGGGCACCTCTGTAGTACCATCTCATTGTGGGAGGGCACCTCTGTAGTACCATCTCATTGTGGGAGGGCACCTCTGTAGTACCATCTCATTGTGGGAGGGTACCTCTGTAGTACCATCTCATTGTGGGAGGGCACCTCTGTAGTACCATCTCATTGTGGGAGGGCACCTCTGTAGTACAATCTCATTGTGGGAGGGTACCTCTGTAGTACCATCTCATTGTGGGAGGGCACCTCTGTAGTACCATCTCATTGTTGGAGGGCACCTCTGTAGTACCATCTCATTGTGGGAGGGCACCTCTGTAGTACCATCTCATTGTGGGAGATGAGTGGAGGGCACCTCTGTAGTACCATCTCATTGTGGGAGGGCACCTCTGTAGTACCATCTCATTGTGGGAGGGTACCTCTGTAGTACCATCTCATTGTGGGAGATGAGTGGAGGGCACCTCTGTAGTACCATCTCATTGTGGGAGGGTACCTCTGTAGTACCATCTCATTGTGGGAGATGAGTGGAGGGCACCTCTGTAGTACCATCTCATTGTGGGAGATGAGTGGAGGGCACCTCTGTAGTACCATCTCATTGTGGGAGGGTACCTCTGTAGTACCATCTCATTGTGGGAGGGTACCTCTGTACTCTCGCCGGGTAGTCGACAGCAGATACACCACAAACACATTCATTATTGTATATTCAACTCTGGCAGACATCTTTGTAATGTCTAGATCTGTCTGTTGAACATAACCATTTGCTCACCGCTAGAAACTATGAACCCAATTCATTTTTTGAGTCTGACTTATGGCTTGAAGGGTGAAATGGTTCAATCTCTAGTAACCTTAGGCTAGTTTTGAACCTAAACTTTTCTGCACACTGTCAATATTTCATTCTAATTATTCTCTCGATGTTTTAACATCTAACCACTTATCCAGTTTTATTTCACACCCTTTTTTCTCACTCTAGGCGCAAGAAGGCAGAAAACGATGACCTCCCACGTGTCGTATTTGAGAACCCGTATTACGGCGAAGTTACCCGACCACTGACGGAAGGACACGAGTGTACGGAGGAGAGGGCGACGGAACTGAAGTTCATCGCGGACGAAGCTCCAAAAAACCAGTACGACATTCCCCCTTCCATGTCGCTAAGCAACCCAACTTACGGCGCGGCCATGATGCTTACAGGGATGGAAGGTTCCTACGACGTAGTGAAGACACGGAAGATGGGCGACTACGACTGCCCCCCTAAACCCCTCCCCTGTGGTAGTGGACTCGCCTGGGAGGAGGATGAGCCGCACGTGGAGAACCTGTACGAAAGTCTGGAGAATCTGAAGGCGGCGCTAGCAGAGAGGGACATGAGCTGTGGGGGGTCGGGGCAGGTGCCCGAGAAAACCACGAGCTGTGGGGGCCAGGGACAGGGGCCCGAGGAGGAGGCGAGATACGTGGCCATGGGCAGCATCCTCAACCCCAGGGAATAGCGGGCTTGTACCATCATACAGTAGACTATTTGATGCAGTGTAGAACTACTACAACATTGGTTCCATCGTCACACTTGGGAATATCAGACATGTAGAGTTGTTGTTTTGATCAAGACTGTACCATTTGTTCCATTGTCAAGTCAAAGTAATAGCACGGTTTGTTGTTTACAAGACTCATGTACTATACCATTGGTACATGTATGGTACACAAGGTAACAGCAGACATGTATGGCTGGCTGTTTGCTTCAATACCTTATGGAAACTCTATAGTGCTATGTCATTGGTACCAACGTCAAACCAAGGAAATTGTTGACATTAAGGTTAACTGATTATTTCGAGCAAGACTCTTCATTGCTGTTTCGGGAGATGTCTGTCCCTGTGATAAGATCACGTGTCAGACCGAAGATCCATGCCATAGCAATGTATTGAGACAGACTAAGTTATTGCCTTTTTCAGTAATTTGTATAAGATGAATGGCATCTATGTTTTTGTGAAAGGCTAACGATTCTTACATCATTTGTTCTTTAGCCCCAGATACAATGGCGATGTTTTGCGATTTTGTAAATGAGTTTGTATAAGAAGAGAGAGGAAGGTAATCCTACTGAATGAATGTCTACATGAGTGCTTGTTTAGTGGGTGTTCAAGGGTTTTTATATTTCTCAATGTGCCAACGAAGATCTTATATCGTTGAAACAATAGCTAGGGTTGCACGGAACCGCTGAACAACGAAACACAAACATGAAACAGAATAGTTCAATGGCACTAATTACAAATCTGTGTACGTGATTTGTTTTAAATTTCAAATTCTCCTTTTATACAAATGCTATAGTCGATAATGACAGCATATGACTTTAGCGCAATTGATGTATAATCTAAACGTCTTCATACCAGTAACGTTTTTTGATTGTCTTCCTTTGCATATGTCTTATGGCTATCTAATCTCGCAACTATTTACATTTTTTGTCATCTAAGGTCGTATTGGATAATTGCATCTTCCAATATTCGTGGTGTTAAATAGAACAAAATGACGTTTATTGCCAGGAGTTTCAAATAAGGTGGTCAATGATTGTATATCTAACTATCATCACACCGCAATCGTCCAGCAGTTCTAAGTAAACCTTTGTTTGTAGTGTGCCATTGTTCTAACCCAATCGAAATGAAAGCATAGCCAACCCCCTTGTCAACATGCCAAATGTTGTCCTTTTAAAAAGAATTTCTATTATCAATCAGGATGTATGTAAATATGAACAGATACATGTCCACACCCAAGGGAGTATTTTGTCTTTCTAATAGTGTTAATGTAACATGTAACATGTAGAACAACAAGTCTCAGATCTTGTGTAGCGAATTCCAAAAATACTCTTGAGGATAATTTACTGTTTCTAGGTTAACAACTTACTCAGGTGAAACTTCATCTTTACGTATTCACAGTGTAAGTAAACCTAGCCTCAATAACGCGACCCGCTACTACTACTTACTAGACTCAATATCGGGAGTGAAGCGAGTATTATTGAGGCTAGGTTTACTTAGAATGAAGTATTCCAGTCTTCTGTCATTGGTAAATTGGTCCCTTGAAGTTTTGAAAGCATCGCTTATTAACTGCCTTAATCAAAGTGTCGTCTGGTTGGTGAGTTCTGTTCCCTCTAAATTACAAATGAAGTCAATAGTATAACATGTGAGATCTTCCTCTGACTTCCAAATGCCTGTATGCCTGTATTTAAAGAAGGTTTGTTACTTAATGTATAATCTCAGCTTTGTGTGCAATATCTCAGTTGCAATTAATTCGTGATGCGTTATTGGATCAGAATCATTTTCAAACTGCCAGGAGGAAAGTATCAGTGTTTAGTTTCTTACAACAATGATTACAATATTTGTGATAATCAAATGTCCACCTGTTGTAGTGGTCGGATTCTAGTCACATGTAACCTTTTGCATTGTATAAGTCGCGATATACCAGATTGCTGATTAAGATAAGCGTTCCCAATATTATCGGTGCCACGAACGATAGTTGTTAGCATGCTGACATCCCGGTTTCCAGTTGCTACACAGAATACTCTTGACCTTAGACTCATTCTTTGTTGTGTCCCTGGGCAAGGCACTTCATTCACATTGCAAGTCAGAAAGTTGTTGCCGAAGGTGATCCTTCTATCCTATCACTTTTTGACGCTCGGCAGTAAGACTTGACTAAAGGCTGGCGCGAGTTATACTTTGCAGGAGATGTTAATCACGTGATCGGTGCCTTCTTGTGTAAGTATCAAGATGAGTGTAGGTTCTACATGTACATGTAAACCAGCAGTTGTTGAGGAATGGGAGTAAGGTTAACCATAATTAGTCTTCTTGTTTTAAAATAATCCCTTTATTTACAGGAGATTGCTTGCCGACAATTTAAAATATTTACCAGAGTGGATTTTAAAAACGCTTTCACTTTCGATCCCAAGATTAACAGGAGAAAACATATGCACTATTCCAAAACGTTGTGTTTTGATGTATGGAAATAAAAGTTATCCAGAAAAGTTTGCTTTTATTAAAAAGGCCACTTCTTAACAACCTTCAGTGACTCTATCGATTCCAATTTAGTCTGTAAATCATCCTAGCGTACTTCAACGTCCAATGTGTGCACAAGCAAGAACAAGATCTGTCCTGTCGGCGACTACCCCTTCTATGCTTCTTGTATATGCTCATCAAGGCTGTTAACGCGTTTGTTCACCTAGTTCCCTGTTTATACTGTAGGTGGATGTCATGTTGTAGAGTGTTTATCATCAATAGTGGGTTATATTGTCAAACTGATAGTAAAGCAGGATGTGCTATAAATTTCACGAAGACGTTGATCTTTGAAAGTCATTTTAGTTTTAATGAATAATGTGCCAGATGTTCATTTCACTTTTTCATTAGATTGATGTAACTTTTTTTCTTTTTCTATGTTGTACAATATGTAAATAATCCTTATTAACATTGTTTTGTAAATATGACGAACGACTGAGTGCATGAGGAAATAATATTTTATAAACATGTGTATTCGTTTGTCAAAAACTATAGCATTAAGCAATGCGCGAGTATATTGTCATGTACATATTTGATTCATATATATATATTTGTATATCTTATTTCATGATTTCTGTTTCATTGACTTTCTTTGAAGATATGTGGTGCCAATGTTCTTTAAACGGAGTCTCGAGGCTTTTTTGTTTTTTATTTTGTACTTTCGGAAACATCAACTGAAACTAAAACCTCAAATAAACAAGTTTTAAAATCTGTTACCGCTTTCGCATATTTCTAAGTCTGCAATGCAAAAAGGTAAATTGATTCTAATAAACCCCGTTTAATTGTATAAATGCGATGTATCTGAGGACGAGCAGCGTCTATACCTTGTGCTAAATTGTGAAGGGCTGGATTGCAGGCCCAATAGGTGAGGTACTGAAATGATGGGTCCAGCATTTCGTCTAGTTGTGTAGCAGCTGTATATAGCACCCCGCCAACGCTTACATACCAATATTGCATGAATGTCTTCCATGAGAGTTTACCCATCCATCATCCCTTCCATCCATCCTTCCATCACGTTAGACAATCATTCTCTACAGGCACACTGTGCTGTCCTACCCACTCTCAAGGATGAAATCCAGTTACTAGGAAATCAAAATTTGACTTAAAACGTTCATGTTGAAATTATATGATCTGATGTTTCTACTTCAAAGTTCGTTTAATTACCAATCAAGGTTTGTCTATAGGATGTCATCACCTGCAGCTGTCATGAAGATATCATAATTGATACGAACAACACAATTTACGCAAGTTTCTTGGTATTATTGTAATAGTGAGGTTCTTCGCCAAAATATATTGTATGTGTCAAGACATTTTCGCTTCCTTACCGAAAGTACATTGTATATGTCAAGACATTTTTGTAATAAACGATCAGTGCTTCTACCAGTGCGTTCTGTTGTATCAGAAGTTCTCCACGGCGATTGGTTCCCTGCCAGGGACTCCAGGCTGATGGTTGTAGAAATATCAACTGACGGAGAAGATTGTAGACTATCAAGATTCAAGGACATCTGAGTCTCATTCAATTCATGTCTAACTCATTGTAGATTTCTCAAATGAAAACCCAGTTTAAAAGTTGTGGAATATTTGGGTAAGGTGGGTATCATTGAAACTCTATAGACTCTGAAGAGCACGACTAACAATCCGCGTTAAGAACCGAGCAGTCATCACCGTTCAGTGTTCAAACAAAGGTTTCCATGGAAGAAGTTCACGAAATATGTATAACTGTATATCGAACGGGGACAAAAACAGTCTCATTAAAATCGACCGTACTCCGAGGAATAAAATATCAAAAATATTGTCTCTATCGAGGCTCGAACCAGCCAGAACATCCTTATCCGTCTCGTGAATGAGAGGAAAGCCGGGATGGTTGAAGTTCAAACCCTACTAGAGACAATATTTTTACACTTTTTTTCTCGAATCACAGTCGACTTTTATCAGACTGGGGACAAAAACGACCTGTCATACATGTCTATGCTAGTAAGGGTGTTAAACGCTCTGTGTAACTTCTCAGGCAAGTTTGGGCAAGTTACAGATAGGTAAACTGGCGAAGTAGGATATTCATTCAGTAACCCAACAAATAAGTTTTAAAACCGCATTAAAGATACTTGGCAACGATTCGGTAATTGTAAGTGCTATGTTTAGTTTTCTGTAAATTGCTAGTCTTCTCAAATCTTGATAACTCTATGAACATGCAACTTTATTAGATAAAGTTTCTTAACCAAAGCTCCATGATGGAACTCTCTTCCAGAAGAACTGAGATCGGTCTCTACCTTAGAAACATTTAGGAGCCAGATAACTAGCTATAGCTTCCTTCTAGTTGCCTCTCTCTCTCTGGACAGCGCCACAGAATAGCATGGGTTGGACATTAGGCGCTCATATAAATGAATTTTATTATTAAAGCTAAAAAAGGTTTCTAACCCATACCCCATGCTCGTTATCTGACCACTACACTAACATTAAGGTAAGTTTAGGATTTTGGGCAGCTCTTGGAAAGGACCGAAAAGGACTTTTATAATGAATGTAGTTTGCTATATTTAATGCGTCCAATAGGTCCTAAATGGTTTATAGTGTCAGTTAATAAATCTTTTAAACTGGATTTCTCTTCAAATCGTCATATCCAGCATTATAATTACTCTATTCAGAGAAATAGTCTTCGTATTATATCATTTGTAGCCTTCGTTCGTTATAAATTACATAAACAGTGATAATAAAATAGTTTAAACAATAAACAAATAACGTTAATAAAGTTAAGAAATCACTACTCGAAAATCATGGCCTTAATGTAGGTAATAATACTTTAAGCAGAATTGGATAACAAATATTCACACTTTATCCACAAAGAAAAAGCTCAAAGCAGTTTCAACCAGAAGATGCGAGTTGCCCGATCTTAAAAACTAATGTAGTGTTACTCTCTACTCTTCAGGACTAATGTAGTGTTACTCTCTACTCCCTTCAGAACTAATGTAGTGTTACTCTCTACTCCCTTCAGAACTAATGTAGTGTTACTCTCTACTCTTCAGGACTAATGTAGTGTTACTCTCTACTCCCTTCAGAACTAATGTAGTGTTACTCTCTACTCTTCAGGACTAATGTAGTGTTACTCTCTACTCCCTTCAGAACTAATGTAGTGTTACTCTCTACTCCCTTCAGAACTAATGTAGTGTTACTCTCTACTCCCTTCAGAACTAATGTAGTGTTACTCTCTACTCTTCAGGACTAATGTAGTGTTACTCTCTACTCCCTTCAGGACTAATGTAGTGTTACTCTCTACTCTTCAGAACTAATGTAGTGTTACTCTCTACTCTTCAGAACTAATGTAGTGTTACTCTCTACTCTTCAGAACTAATGTAGTGTTACTCTCTACTCTTCAGAACTAATGTAGTGTTACTCTCTACTCCCTTCAGGACTAATGTAGTGTTACTCTCTACTCTTCAGAACTAATGTAGTGTTACTCTCTACTCTTCAGAACTAATGTAGTGTTACTCTCTACCCTTCAGAACTAATGTAGTGTTACTCTCTACTCCCTTCAGAACTAATGTAGTGTTACTCTCTAGTCTTCAGGACTAATGTAGTGTTACTCTCTACTCCCTTCAGAACTAATGTAGTGTTACTCTCTACTCTTCAGGACGAATGTAGTGTTACTCTCTACTCCCTTCAGGACTAATGTAGTGTTACTCTCTACTCTTCAGGACTAATGTAGTGTTACTCTCTACTCTTCAGAACTAATGTAGTGTTACTCTCTACTCTTCAGGACTAATGTAGTGTTACTCTCTACTCCCTTCAGAACTAATGTAGTGTTACTCTCTACTCTTCAGGACTAATGTAGTGTTACTCTCTACTCTTCAGAACTAATGTAGTGTTACTCTCTACTCTTCAGAACTAATGTAGTGTTACTCTCTACTCTTCAGAACTAATGTAGTGTTACTCTCTACTCTTCAGAACTAATGTAGTGTTACTCTCTACTCCCTTCAGGACTAATGTAGTGTTACTCTCTACTCTTCAGAACTAATGTAGTGTTACTCTCTACTCTTCAGAACTAATGTAGTGTTACTCTCTACCCTTCAGAACTAATGTAGTGTTACTCTCTACTCCCTTCAGAACTAATGTAGTGTTATTCTCTAGTCTTCAGGACTAATGTAGTGTTACTCTCTACTCCCTTCAGAACTAATGTAGTGTTACTCTCTACTCTTCAGGACTAATGTAGTGTTACTCTCTACTCCCTTCAGGACTAATGTAGTGTTACTCTCTACTCTTCAGGACTAATGTAGTGTTACTCTCTACTCTTCAGAACTAATGTAGTGTTACTCTCTACTCTTCAGGACTAATGTAGTGTTACTCTCTACTCCCTTCAGAACTAATGTAGTGTTACTCTCTACTCTTCAGGACTAATGTAGTGTTACTCTCTACTCCCTTCAGGACTAATGTAGTGTTACTCTCTACTCTTCAGAACTAATGTAGTGTTACTCTCTACTCTTCAGAACTAATGTAGTGTTACTCTCTACTCTTCAGAACTAATGTAGTGTTACTCTCTACTCTTCAGAACTAATGTAGTGTTACTCTCTACTCCCTTCAGGACTAATGTAGTGTTACTCTCTACTCTTCAGAACTAATGTAGTGTTACTCTCTACTCTTCAGAACTAATGTAGTGTTACTCTCTACCCTTCAGAACTAATGTAGTGTTACTCTCTACTCCCTTCAGAACTAATGTAGTGTTACTCTCTAGTCTTCAGGACTAATGTAGTGTTACTCTCTACTCCCTTCAGAACTAATGTAGTGTTACTCTCTACTCTTCAGGACTAATGTAGTGTTACTCTCTACTCCCTTCAGGACTAATGTAGTGTTACTCTCTACTCTTCAGGACTAATGTAGTGTTACTCTCTACTCTTCAGGACTAATGTAGTGTTACTCTCTACTCCCTTCAGAACTAATGTAGTGTTACTCTCTACTCTTCAGGACTAATGTAGTGTTACTCTCTACTCCCTTCAGGACTAATGTAGTGTTACTCTCTACTCTTCAGGACTAATGTAGTGTTACTCTCTACTCTTCAGAACTAATGTAGTGTTACTCTCTACTCTTCAGGACTAATGTAGTGTTACTCTCTACTCCCTTCAGAACTAATGTAGTGTTACTCTCTATTCTTCAGGACTAATGTAGTGTTACTCTCTACTCCCTTCAGGACTAATGTAGTGTTACTCTCTACTCCCTTCAGGACTAATGTAGTGTTACTCTCTACTCTTCAGGACTAATGTAGTGTTACTCTCTACTCTTCAGGACTAATGTAGTGTTACTCTCTACTCCCTTCAGGACTAATGTAGTGTTACTCTCTACTCTTCAGGACTCACTGCAACTCCTCTCTAAGATGTCTAATGATGCGAAGCTAAACAGAGAAGCTACTTTATGAATCACAGGCAGTATTAGTTAGTTCGAGTAAACGACGACTCATCTCAGATGAAGAATTAATTAATACTGGGGCACAAATACTTGAGGAAATTGTCAACCGAATAACTTTGATTTTTCATGCCATGAAAGAATATTCGATTCGAATTAAGTTTTTCTAAATGAAGAAACTAGAATCCTTAATCAAAATGTGTTGCTATGAGTTAATATCATGATGCCATTTTGAACTTTAAGGCAAGTTCATGTTTTATGTAAATTGAATATAATAACTATAGTGAATATATAGTCAATAACAGTATTTCAACACACCTCAAATAGTTAGACTTTAGAGTTTGCTTTTGCGAAATAGTTCATTGGTCAACACAATGGTCGTTATTCTTAGTAAAGCACCAATGGTTGTTGTGAGATGGTTATTTTTAGTAAAGCACCAATAATTATTGCGAGATCGTTATGCACAGTTAAGCACCCATAATTGTTTTAATTTGTATTTAACAACACATAATAAGCTGCATCTTTCTATTTTTGAAGTTGTACGTAAGATGTTTTGAATGGATGTCCTCATAATAGTAATTTTACACATATGAATTTATCATAAATATTTATTCAAGTAATATCAATGATATAGCAGCAAGGATATTCAAAATGTAAATGAAACCAATCGCTACACTTTTTTTAAGGCTTTAAGAACAAAAGAAGAACTTAAAATACATTTACTTTGTAACTGTACATGTACTCGCTGAACGTGCGTGAATATAGAAGAAACTGGTGTCAGGGACATCCACTCTACCTTAAGTCACAGCTGGAGACGAAATGTAAGCTGCCGGTACGGTCAGGGCTTGACACTAAGGGTGTGGTTCGAATCCCGCAAGTGACTCGACCTCGTAAACACAAGGATTTTTTCCTTCTACATAAAAAGTGGTCCGAAATTTATGAATGTTACAGAAAGATTGTTTTTTTTTACTTTTTGGAATGTGACAATGATGTCTAAGACGTGCTTATTGAATGTAATAATTTGTTTATTAATCTACTCGCACTGTTTTGTTTGAAAACATACCACTTACCAAACACAAGTAAGACCTTGGTACCGGTATGGCGGTTCTACCTGCGGGTGATTAGCTCCAGTTTATCTGTAAAAGACGTGTACATTAAATATCATGATCATCGAATGTATTGAACGTAATATGTTCCAGACGAAACAGACATTCATGTCAATTCATGATATTCTAAAAGTTATCAAAGAATACTTGGAAATTACCTGTTACCAATTCGTTCTCGTGTTTCGTTCAATATTCGGTAGACAAGATTTGTCACGTGACGAACCACGTGGTTGAAAGCGTGTCTCGTCTGCATTCAGTCAGCAACAGGAGAGTGTCAGATGTTGTCAGGATTGTCTGCCATCATGTCATGTGTTAAATTAATATTCATTCTTAATATTTTTCGCCGCCAAAAATACAGACCAAAATCTGCTTGATTGTTTTATCTGATCTTCTGGAAAAACTTAATTGGAAGAAGCGATTAATCAGTGTGCACATGCAGTTATTGGCTATATTTGACTAGAAAGAGGTTTTACATACGTACGCATCAACATTGGGAATGAGGCACATTGGGAATAAGACACATTTTCCGTTCAGAATGAAAGAAAAAATTAACTATCTTGCATGACTTAAAGATTGATTTGTGAATGATGACAATACAATGGAGAGCAATTGATTCATAACAGAAATATTCAAGTATGTGACTACTGCAGATAGCATGACATTATTATCGAAAGACAGTATTAGGCTTTAACAATCAATTATCATTGGAAACATCCCTATGGTTTAATGTTCATCATAACATAATTTTTCTGACAATTTTATCTTTATTCTGAAATTATTTCATTTTTTCTCTAGTTTCTTTAAATTTTTGAATACTTTATATCTATTCCTTGTGTCTGAGTGTTTCAGGTGTGTAGGTATTACTAACTCACCACTATTAGTGACTTTCGTGACTAAAATATTCTCTCAAACATGAATCAGCTTATGTACTGATTAATAATAAGTGATCATTGATTTTTCGTGATATTGCATTATTGCTTATCGTCCTTCAGACATTAGTGCATTAATTAGGCACAAAGTAGTTCTAAACCTGATATCTTAAATCACTAAGATAAAAGACAATATGTCGACCGTCCTTCTTATCTACTTAGTCGAAATAAAACATGACATGACATCACGACATGTACCGAATATTTAAATGACTTTTAACAGAATATTAATCAAAATATTATAAAGCCTTTTTGTCCAAATACTTCCATTAAGTATGTAAATTATTCAAAATATCCATGTGGCAATGATGAAGAGAGTTAATATACTACACCTGGAACAGAGGCAAAGAGGCAGGGAAGAACAGGCAACGGTCTGATTGGTTTCTTCTACACATCGTTTTGCTTTGTGAGTTACCGTATATCTCGACAGTTACACCGTAAGTTAATTTTTCTTATCTTGACAGCTACACTTCAAATAACCTGCTCTTATCTCGACAGTTACAACTTAAGAAACCTACTATTACAAAAAAATTACACCCTTTTATATCGGCAGTTACACATATAGTTACCTCCTCCTATCACGACAGTTACACCTCAAGTTACCTCCTCTTACCTCGACAGTTACACGTCAAGTTACCTCCTCTTATCTCGACAGTTACACCTCAAGTTAACTCCTCTTATCTCGACAGTTACACGTCAAGTTACCTCATCTTATCACGACAGTTACACGTCAAGTTACCTCCTCTTATCTCGACAGTTACACGTTAAATTACCTCCTCGTATCTCGACAGTTACACGTCAAGTTACCCTTCATATCTCGACAGTTACACGTCAAGTTACCTCTTCTTATCTCGACAGTTACACGTCAAGTTACCTCATCTTATCTCGACAGTTACAAGTCAAGTTAACTCCTCTTATCTCGACAATTACACGTCAAGTTACCTCATCTTATCTCGACAGTTACACGTCAAGTTACCTCATCTTATCTCGACAGTTACACGTCAAGTTACTCATCTTATCTCGACAGTTACACGTCAAGTTAACTCTTCTTATCTCGACAGTTACACGTCAAGTTAACTCCTCTAATCTCGACAGTTACACCTCAAATTACCCTTCATATCTCGACAGTTACACCTCAAGTTAACTCCTCTTATCTCGACAGTTACAACTCGAGTGAACTCCTCTTATCTCGACAGTAACACCTCAAGTTAACTCCTCTTATCACGACAGTTACACCTCAAGTTACCCCTCATATCTCGACAGTTACACGTCAAGTTACCTCCTCTTATCACGACAGTTACACGTCAAGTTACCTCCTCTTATCTCGACAGTTACACGTCAAGTTAACTCATCTTATCACGACAGTTACACCTCAAGTTACCCTTCATATCTCGACAGTTACACCTCAAGTTAACTCCTCTTATCTCGACAGTTACACCTCAAGTTACCTCCTCTTATCTCGACAGTTATACGTCAAGTTACCTCCTCTTATCTCGACAGGTACACGTCAAGTTACCTCCTCTTATCTCGACAGTTACAAGTCAAGTTACCTCCTCCTATCACGACAGTTACACCTCAAGTTACCTCCACTTATCTAGACAGTTACACCTCAAGTTACCTCCTCTTATATCGACAGTTACACGTCAAGATACCTCCTCTTATCTCGACAATTACACGTCAAGTTACCTCCTCTTACCTCGACAGTTACACGTCAAGTTAACTCCTCTTATCTTGACAGTTACACGTCAAGTTAACTCCTCTAATCTCGACAGTTACAAGTCAAGTTAACTCCTCTTATCTCGACAATTACACGTCAAGTTACCTCATCTTATCTCGACAGTTACACGTCAAGTTACCTCATCTTATCTCGAAAGTTACACGTCAAGTTAACTCATCTTATCTCGACAGTAACACGTCAAGTTAACTCTACCTATCTCGACAGTTACACGTCAAGTTAACTCCTCTAATCTCGACAGTTACACCTCAAATTACCCTTCATATCTCGACAGTTACACCTCAAGTTAACTCCTCTTATCTCGACAGTTACACCTCAAGTTAACTCCTCTTATCTCGACAGTTACAGGTCAAGTTAACTCCTCTTATCACGACAGTTACACCTCAAGTTACCCTTCATATCTCGACAGTTACACGTCAAGTTACCTCCTCTTATCACGACAGTTACACGTCAAGTTACCTCCTCTTATCACGACAGTTACACGTCAAGTTACCTCCTCTTATCTCGACAGTTACACGTCAAGTTACCTCATCTTATCACGACAGTTACACCTCAACTTACCTCCTCTTATCTCGACAATTACACGTCAAGTTACCTCCTCTTACCTCGACAGTTACACGTCAAGTTACCCTTCATATCTCGCCAGTTACACGTCAAGTTACCTCTTCTTATCTCGACAGTTACACGTCAAGATACCTCATCTTATCTCGACAGTTACAAGTCAAGTTAACTCCTCTTATCTCGACAGTTACACGTCAAGTTACCTCATCTTATCTCGACAGTTACACGTCAAGTTACCTCATCTTATCTCGAAAGTTACACGTCAAGTTACTCATCTTATCTCGACAGTTACACGTCAAGTTAACTCTTCTTATCTCGACAGTTACACGTCAAGTTAACTCCTCTAATCTCGACAGTTACACCTCAAATTACCCTTCATATCTCGACAGTTACACCTCAAGTTAACTCCTCTTATCTCGACAGTTACAACTCGAGTTAACTCCTCTTATCTCGACAGTAACACCTCAAGTTAACTCCTCTTATCACGACAGTTACACCTCAAGTTACCCTTCATATCTCGACAGTTACACGTCAAGTTACCTCCTCTTATCACGACAGTTACACGTCAAGTTACCTCCTCTTATCTCGACAGTTACACGTCAAGTTACCTCATCTTATCACGACAGTTACACCTCAAGTTACCCTTCATATCTCGACAGTTACACCTCAAGTTAACTCCTCTTATCTCGACAGTTACACCTCAAGTTAACTCCTCTTATCTCGACAGTAACACCTCAAGTTACCCTTCATATCTCAACAGTTACACGTCAAGTTACCTCCTCTTATCACGACAGTTACACGTCAAGTTACCTCCTCTTATCTCGACAGTTACACGTCAAGTTACCTCCTCTTATCACGCCAGTTACACCTCAAGTTACCCTTCATATCTCGACAGTTACACGTCAAGTTACCTCCTCTTATCTCGACAGTTACACCTCAAGTTACCTCCTCCTATCACGACAGTTACACCTCAAGTTACCTCCTCTTATCTAGACAGTTACACCTCAAGTTACCTCCTTTTATCTCGACAGTTACACGTCAAGTTACCTCCTCTTATCTCGACAGTTGGACCTCAAGTTACCTCCTCCTATCACGACAGTTACACCTCAAGTTACCTCCTCTTATCTCGACAGTTACACCTCAAGTTACCTCCTCTTATCTCGACAGTTACACGTCAAGTTACCTCCTCTTACCTCGACAGTTACACGTCAATTTAACTCCTCTTATCTCGACAATTACACCTCAAGTTAACTCCTCTTATCTCGTCAGTTACACGTCAAGATACCTCCTCTTATCTCGACAATTACACGTCAAGTTACCTCCTCTTACCTCGACAGTTACACGTCAAGTTAACTCCTCTTATCTCGACAGTTACACGTCAAGTTAACTCCTCTTATCTCGACAGTTACAAGTCAAATTAACTCCTCTTATCTCGACAATTACACGTCAAGTTACCTCATCTTATCTCGACAGTTACACGTCAAGTTACCTCATCTTATCTCGACAGTTACACGTCAAGTTAACTCATCTTATCTCGACAGTTACACGTCAAGTTAACTCTTCTTATCTCGACAGTTACACGTCAAGTTAACTCCTCTTATCTCGACAGTTACACCTCAAATTACCCTTCATATCTCGACAGTTACACCTCAAGTTAACTCCTCTTATCTCGACAGTTACAGGTCAAGTTAACTCCTCTTATCTCGACAGTAACACCTCAAGTTAACTCCTCTTATCACGACAGTTACACCTCAAGTTACCCTTCATATCTCGACAGTTACACGTCAAGTTACCTCCTCTTATCACGACAGTTACACGTCAAGTTATCACCTCTTATCTCGACAGTTATACGTCAAGTTACCTCATCTTATCACGACAGTTACACCTCAAGTTACCTCCTCTTATCTCGACAGTTACACCTCAAGTTAATTCCTCTTATCTCGACAATTACACGTCAAGTTACCTCCTCTTACCTCGACAGTTACACGTCAAGTTACCCTTCATATCTCGACAGTTACAGGTCAAGTTACCTCTTCTTATCTCGACAGTTACACGTCAAGATACCTCCTCTTACCTCGACAGTTACACGTCAAGTTAACTCCTCTTATCTCGACAGTTACACGTCAAGTTAACTCCTCTTATCTCGACAGTTACAAGTCAAGTTAACTCCTCTTATCTCGACAGTTACACCTCAAGTTACCTCCTCTTATCTCGACAGTTACACCTCAAGTTACCCTTCATATCTCGACAGTTACACGTCAAGTTACCTCTTCTTATCTCGACAGTTACACGTCAAGTTACCTCATCTTATCTCGACAGTTACAAGTCAAGTTAACTCCTCTTATCTCGACAATTACACGTCAAGTTACCTCATCTTATCTCGACAGTTACACGTCAAGTTACCTCTTCTTATCTCGACAGTTACACGTCAAGTTAACTCCTCTTATCTCGACAGTTACACGTCAAGTTAACTCCTCTTATCTCGACAGTTACAAGTCAAGTTAACTCCTCTTATCTCGACAGTTACACCTCAAATTACCCTTCATATCTCGACAGTTACACCTCAAGTTAACTCCTCTTATCTCGACAGTTACACCTCAAGTTAACTCCTCTTATCTCGACAGTTACAGGTCAAGTTAACTCCTCTTATCACGACAGTTACACCTCAAGTTACCCTTCATATCTCGACAGTTACACGTCAAGTTACCTCCTCTTATCACGACAGTTGCACGTCAAGTTACCTCCTCTTACCTCGACAGTTACACGTCAAGTTACCTCCTCTTATCTCGACAGTTACACGTCAAGTTACCTCATCTTATCACGACAGTTACACCTCAAGTTACCTCCTCTTATCTCGACAATTACACGTCAAGTTACCTCCTCTTACCTCGACAGTTACACGTCAAGTTACCCTTCATATCTCGCCAGTTACACGTCAAGTTACCTCTTCTTATCTCGACAGTTACACGTCAAGATACCTCATCTTATCTCGACAGTTACAAGTCAAGTTAACTCCTCTTATCTCGACAGTTACACGTCAAGTTACCTCATCTTATCTCGACAGTTACACGTCAAGTTACCTCATCTTATCTCGAAAGTTACACGTCAAGTTACTCATCTTATCTCGACAGTTACACGTCAAGTTAACTCTTCTTATCTCGACAGTTACACGTCAAGTTAACTCCTCTAATCTCGACAGTTACACCTCAAATTACCCTTCATATCTCGACAGTTACACCTCAAGTTAACTCCTCTTATCTCGACAGTTACAACTCGAGTTAACTCCTCTTATCTCGACAGTAACACCTCAAGTTAACTCCTCTTATCACGACAGTTACACCTCAAGTTACCCTTCATATCTCGACAGTTACACGTCAAGTTACCTCCTCTTATCACGACAGTTACACGTCAAGTTACCTCCTCTTATCTCGACAGTTACACGTCAAGTTACCTCATCTTATCACGACAGTTACACCTCAAGTTACCCTTCATATCTCGACAGTTACACCTCAAGTTAACTCCTCTTATCTCGACAGTTACACCTCAAGTTAACTCCTCTTATCTCGACAGTAACACCTCAAGTTACCCTTCATATCTCAACAGTTACACGTCAAGTTACCTCCTCTTATCACGACAGTTACACGTCAAGTTACCTCCTCTTATCTCGACAGTTACACGTCAAGTTACCTCCTCTTATCACGCCAGTTACACCTCAAGTTACCCTTCATATCTCGACAGTTACACGTCAAGTTACCTCCTCTTATCTCGACAGTTACACCTCAAGTTACCTCCTCCTATCACGACAGTTACACCTCAAGTTACCTCCTCTTATCTAGACAGTTACACCTCAAGTTACCTCCTCTTATCTCGACAGTTACACGTCAAGTTACCTCCTCTTATCTCGACAGTTGGACCTCAAGTTACCTCCTCCTATCACGACAGTTACACCTCAAGTTACCTCCTCTTATCTCGACAGTTACACCTCAAGTTACCTCCTCTTATCTCGACAGTTACACGTCAAGTTACCTCCTCTTACCTCGACAGTTACACGTCAATTTAACTCCTCTTATCTCGACAATTACACCTCAAGTTAACTCCTCTTATCTCGTCAGTTACACGTCAAGATACCTCCTCTTATCTCGACAATTACACGTCAAGTTACCTCCTCTTACCTCGACAGTTACACGTCAAGTTAACTCCTCTTATCTCGACAGTTACACGTCAAGTTAACTCCTCTTATCTCGACAGATACAAGTCAAATTAACTCCTCTTATCTCGACAATTACACGTCAAGTTACCTCATCTTATCTCGACAGTTACACGTCAAGTTACCTCATCTTATCTCGACAGTTACACGTCAAGTTAACTCATCTTATCTCGACAGTTACACGTCAAGTTAACTCTTCTTATCTCGACAGTTACACGTCAAGTTAACTCCTCTAATCTCTACAGTTACACCTCAAATTACCCTTCATATCTCGACAGTTACACCTCAAGTTAACTCCTCTTATCTCGACAGTTACAGGTCAAGTTAACTCCTCTTATCTCGACAGTAACACCTCAAGTTAACTCCTCTTATCACGACAGTTACACCTCAAGTTACCCTTCATATCTCGACAGTTACACGTCAAGTTACCTCCTCTTATCACGACAGTTACACGTCAAGTTATCACCTCTTATCTCGACAGTTATACGTCAAGTTACCTCATCTTATCACGACAGTTACACCTCAAGTTACCTCCTCTTATCTCGACAGTTACACCTCAAGTTAATTCCTCTTATCTCGACAATTACACGTCAAGTTACCTCCTCTTACCTCGACAGTTACACGTCAAGTTACCCTTCATATCTCGACAGATACACGTCAAATTACCTCCTTTTATCTCGACAGTTTCACTTCAAGTTACCTCCTCTTCTCTCGACAGTTACACCTCAAGTTACCTCCTCTTACCACGACAGTTACACGTCAAGATAACTCCTCTTATCACGACAGTTACACGTCAAGTTAACTCCTCTTATCACGACAGTTACACGTCAAGATAACTCCTCTTATCACGACAGTTACACGTCAAGTTAACTTATCTTATCTCGACAGTTACACGTCAAGTTACCTCCTCTTATATCGACAGTTACACCTCAAGTTACCTCCTCTTATCTCGACAATTACACCTCAAGTTACCTCCTCTTATCTCGACAGTTACACGTCAAGTTACCTCCTCTTATCTCGACAGTTACACCTCAAGTTACCTCCTCTTATCTCGACAGTTACACGTCAAGTTACCTCCTCTTATCTCGACAGTTACACGTCAAGTTAACTCATCTTACCTAGACAGTTACACGTCAAGTTACTTCCTTTTGTCTCGACAGTTACACGTTAAGTTACCTCCTCTTATCTCGACAGTTACACGTCAAGTTACCTCCTCTTATCTCGACAGTTACACGTCAAGTTAACTCCTCTTATCACGACAGTTACACGTCAAGATCACCCCTCTTATCACGACAGTTACACTTCAAGGCAACTCCTCTTATCTAGACAGATACACGTCAAGTTACTTCCTTTTATCTCGACAGTTACACGTTAAGTTACCTCCTCTTATCTCGACAGTTACATGTCAAGTTACCTCCTCTTATCTCGACAGTTACACGTCAAGTTAACTCATCTTACCTAGACAGTTACACGTCAAGTTAACTCATCTTACCTAGACAGTTACACGTCAAGATACCTCCTCTTATCTCGACAATTACACCTCAAGTTACCTCCTCTTATCACGACGGTTTCACGTCAAGTTAACTCCTCTTATCTCGACAATTACACCTAAAGATACCTCCTCTTATCTCGACAGTTACACGTCAAGTTACCTCCTCTTATCACGACGGTTTCACGTCAAGTTAACTCCTCTTATCTCGACAAAAACACCTCAAGTTACCTCCTCTTATCACGACGGTTTCACGTCAAGATAACTCCTCTTATCTCGACAGTTACACCTCAAGTTACCTCCTCTTATCTCGACAGTTAGACGTCAAGTTAACTCCTCTTATCTCGACAATTACACGTCAAATTACCTAATCTTATCTCGACAGTTACACGTCAAGACACCTCCTCTTATCTCGACAGTTACACGTCAAGTTACCTCCTCTTATCACGACGGTTTCACGTCAAGTTACCACCTCTAATCACGACAGTTACACGTCAGGTTAACTTCTCTTATCTCGACAGTTACACGTCAAGTTACCTCCTCTTATCTCGACAGTTACACGTCAAGTTACCTCCTCTTATCACGACAGTTACACCTCAAGTTACCTCCTCTTATCACGACAGTTACACGTCAGGTTAACTCCTCTTATCTCGACAGTTACACGTCAAGTTACCTCCTCTTACCTCGACAGTTACACCTCAAGTTAACTCCTCTTACCTCGACAGTTACACCTCAAGTTAACTCCTTTTATCTCGACAGTTACACGTCAAGTTAACTCATCTTATCTCGACAGTTACACGTCAAGTTACCTCATCTTATCTCGACAGTTACACGTCAAGTTACCTCCTCTTATCTCGACAGTTACACCTCAAGTTAACTCCACTTACCTCGACAGTTACACCTCAAGTTAACTCCTCTTATCTCGACAGTTACACGTCAAGTTACCTCCTCTTATCTCGACAGTTACACGTCAAGTTAACTCATCTTACCTAGACAGTTACACGTCAAGTTAACTCATCTTACCTAGACAGTTACACGTCAAGATACCTCCTCTTATCTCGACAATTACACCTCAAGTTACCTCCTCTTATCACGACGGTTTCACGTCAAGTTAACTCCTCTTATCTCGACAATTACACCTAAAGATACCTCCTCTTATCTCGACAGTTACACGTCAAGTTACCTCCTCTTATCACGACGGTTTCACGTCAAGTTAACTCCTCTTATCTCGACAATAACACCTCAAGTTACCTCCTCTTATCACGATGGTTTCACGTCAAGATAACTCCTCTTATCTCGACAGTTACACCTCAAGTTACCTCCTCTTATCTCGACAGTTACACGTCAAGTTAACTCCTCTTATCTCGACAGTTACACGTCAGGTTAACTCCGCTTATCTCGACAGTTATACGTCAAGTTACCTCATCTTATATCGACAGTTACACCTCAAGTTAACTCCTCTTATCTCGACAGTTACACCTCAAGTTACCTCATCTTATCTCGACAGGTACACGTCAAGTTAACTCCTCTTATCTCGACAATTACACGTCAAGTTACCCCCTCTTATCTCGACAGTTACACGTCAAATTACCTCATCTTATCTCGACAGTTACACGTCAAGACACCGCCTCTTATCTCGACAGTTACACGTCAAGTTACCTCCTCTTATCACGACGGTTTCACGTCAAGTTACCACCTCTTATCACGACAGTTACACGTCAGGTTAACTTCTCTTATCTCGACAGTTACACGTCAAGACACCTCCTCTTATCTCGACAGTTACACGTCAAGTTACCTCCTCTTATCTCGACAGTTACACCTCAAGTTACCTCCTCTTATCACGACAGTTACACGTCAGGTTAACTCCTCTTATCTCGACAGTTACACGTCAAGTTACCTCCTCTTACCTCGACAGTTACACCTCAAGTTAACTCCTCTTATCTCGACAGTTACACGTCAAGTTAACTCATCTTATCTCGACAGTTACACGTCAAGTTACCTCATCTTATCTCGACAGTTACACGTCAAGTTACCTCCTCTTATCTCGACAGTTACACCTCAAGTTAAAACCTCTTACCTCGACAGTTACACCTCAAGTTAACTCCTCTTATCTCGACAGTTACACGTCAAGTTAACTCATCTTATCTCGACAGTTACACGTCAAGTTACCTCCTCTTATCTCGACAGTTACACGTCAAGTTAACTCCTCTTATCTCGACAGTTACACCTCAAGGTAACTCCTCTTACCTCGACAGTTACACGTCAAGTTAACTCATCTTATCTCGACAGTTACACGTCAAGTTACTCATCTTATCTCGACAGTTACACGTCAAGTTAACTATTCTTATCTCGACAGTTACACGTCAAGTTAACTCCTCTAATCTCGACAGTTACACCTCAAATTACCCTTCATATCTCGACAGTTACACCTCAAGTTAACTCCTCTTATCTCGACAGTTACACGTCAAGTTACCTCCTCTTATCTCGACAGTTACACCTCAAGTTACCTCCTCCTATCACGACAGTTACACCTCAAGTTACCTCCTCTTATCTAGACAGTTACACCTCAAGTTACCTCCTCTTATCTCGACAGTTACACGTCAAGTTACCTCCTCTTATCTCGACAGTTGGACCTCAAGTTACCTCCTCCTATCACGACAGTTACACCTCAAGTTACCTCCTCTTATCTCGACAGTTACACCTCAAGTTACCTCCTCTTATCTCGACAGTTACACGTCAAGTTACCTCCTCTTACCTCGACAGTTACACGTCAATTTAACTCCTCTTATCTCGACAATTACACCTCAAGTTAACTCCTCTTATCTCGTCAGTTACACGTCAAGATACCTCCTCTTATCTCGACAATTACACGTCAAGTTACCTCCTCTTACCTCGACAGTTACACGTCAAGTTAACTCCTCTTATCTCGACAGTTACACGTCAAGTTAACTCCTCTTATCTCGACAGTTACAAGTCAAATTAACTCCTCTTATCTCGACAATTACACGTCAAGTTACCTCATCTTATCTCGACAGTTACACGTCAAGTTACCTCATCTTATCTCGACAGTTACACGTCAAGTTAACTCATCTTATCTCGACAGTTACACGTCAAGTTAACTCTTCTTATCTCGACAGTTACACGTCAAGTTAACTCCTCTAATCTCTACAGTTACACCTCAAATTACCCTTCATATCTCGACAGTTACACCTCAAGTTAACTCCTCTTATCTCGACAGTTACAGGTCAAGTTAACTCCTCTTATCTCGACAGTAACACCTCAAGTTAACTCCTCTTATCACGACAGTTACACCTCAAGTTACCCTTCATATCTCGACAGTTACACGTCAAGTTACCTCCTCTTATCACGACAGTTACACGTCAAGTTATCACCTCTTATCTCGACAGTTATACGTCAAGTTACCTCATCTTATCACGACAGTTACACCTCAAGTTACCTCCTCTTATCTCGACAGTTACACCTCAAGTTAATTCCTCTTATCTCGACAATTACACGTCAAGTTACCTCCTCTTACCTCGACAGTTACACGTCAAGTTACCCTTCATATCTCGACAGTTACAGGTCAAGTTACCTCTGCTTATCTCGACAGTTACACGTCAAGATACCTCCTCTTACCTCGACAGTTACACGTCAAGTTAACTCCTCTTATCTCGACAGTTACACGTCAAGTTAACTCCTCTTATCTCGACAGTTACAAGTCAAGTTAACTCCTCTTATCTCGACAGTTACACCTCAAGTTACCTCCTCTTATCTCGACAGTTACACCTCAAGTTACCCTTCATATCTCGACAGTTACACGTCAAGTTACCTCTTCTTATCTCGACAGTTACACGTCAAGTTACCTCATCTTATCTCGACAGTTACAAGTCAAGTTAACTCCTCTTATCTCGACAATTACACGTCAAGTTACCTCATCTTATCTCGACAGTTACACGTCAAGTTACCTCTTCTTATCTCGACAGTTACACGTCAAGTTAACTCCTCTTATCTCGACAGTTACAAGTCAAGTAAACTCCTCTTATCTAGACAATTACACGTCAAGTTACCTCATCTTATCTCGACAGTTACACGTCAAGTTAACTCTTCTTATCTCGACAGTTACACGTCAAGTTAACTCCTCTAATCTCGACAGTTACACCTCAAATTACCATTCATATCTCGACAGTTTCACCTCAAGTTAACTCCTCTTATCTCGACAGTTACAGGTCAAGTTAACTCCTCTTATCTCGACAGTTACACCTCAAGTTAACTCCTCTTATCACGACAGTTACACCTCAAGTTACCCTTCATATCTCGACAGTTACACGTCAAGTTACCTCCTCTTATCACGACAGTTACACGTCAAGTTACCTCCTCTTATCTCGACAGTTACACGTCAAGTTACCTCATCTTATCACGACAGTTACACCTCAAGTTACCTCCTCTTATATCGACAGTTACACCTCAAGTTAACTCCTCTTATCTCGACAATTACACGTGAAGTTACCTCCTCTTACCTCGACAGTTACACGTCAAGTTACCCTTCATATCTCGACAGTTACACGTCAAGTTACCTCTTCTTATTTCGACAGTTACACGTCAAGTTACCTCATCTTATCTCGACAGTTACAAGTCAAGTTAACTCCTCCTATCTCGACAATTACACGTCAAGTTACCTCATCTTATCTCGACAGTTACACGTTAAGTTACCTCATCTTATCTCGACAGTTACACGTCAAGTTACTCATCTTATCTCGACAGTTACACGTCAAGTTAACTATTCTTATCTCGACAGTTACACGTCAAGTTAACTCCTCTAATCTCGACAGTTACACCTCAAATTACCCTTCATATCTCGACAGTTACACCTCAAGTTAACTCCTCTTATCTCGACAGTTACACCTCGAGTGAACTCCTCTTATCTCGACAGTAACACCTCAAGTTAACTCCTCTTATCACGACAGTTACACCTCAAGTTACCCTTCATATCTCGACAGTTACACGTCAAGTTACCTCCTCTTATCACGACAGTTACACGTCAAGTTACCTCCTCTTATCTCGACAGTTACACGTGAAGTTACCTCATCTTATCACGACAGTTACATCTCAAGTTACCCTTCATATCTCGACAGTTACACCTCAAGTTAACTCCTCTTATCTCGACAGTAACACCTCAAGATAACTCCTGATATCACGACAGTTACACCTCAAGTTACCCTTCATATCTCAACAGTTACACGTCAAGTTACCTCCTCTTATCACGACATTTACACGTCAAGTTACCTCCTCTTATCTCGACAGTTACACGTCAAGTTACTTCCTTTTATCACGACATTTACACGTCAAGTTACCTCCTCTTATCTCGATAGTTACACCTCAAGTTAACTCCTCTTATCACGCCAGTTACACGTCAAGTTACCCTTCATATCTCGGCAGTTACACGTCAAGTTACCTCCTCTTATCTCGACAGTTACACGTCAAATTACCTCCTCTTATCTCGACAGTTACACCTCAAGTTACCTCATCTTATCACGACAGTTACACGTCAAGGCAACTCCTCTTATCTCGACAGATACACGTCAAATTACCTCCTTTTATCTCGACAGTTTCACGTCAAGTTACCTCCTCTTATCTCGACAGTTACACCTCAAGTTACCTCCTCTTACCACGACAGTTACACGTCAAGATAACTCCTCTTATCACGACAGTTACACGTCAAGTTACCTCCTCTTATCACGACAGCTACACGTCAAGATAACTCCTCTTATCACGACAGTTACACGTCAAGTTAACTTATCTTATCTCGACAGTTACACGTCAAGTTACCTCCTCTTATATCGACAGTTACACCTCAAGTTACCTCCTGTTATCTCGACAATTACACCTCAAGTTACCTCCTCTTATCTCGAAACTGACACGTCAAGTTACCTCCTCTTATCTCGATAGTTACACGTCAAGTTAACTCATCTTACCTAGACAGTTACACGTCAAGTTACTTCCTTTTGTCTCGACAGTTACACGTTAAGTTACCTCCTCTTATCTCGACAGTTACACGTCAAGTTACCTCCTCTTATCTCGACAGTTACACGTCAAGTTAACTCCTCTTATCACGACAGTTACACGTCAAGATAACCCCTCTTATCACGACAGTTACACTTCAAGGCAACTCCTCTTATCTAGACAGATACACGTGAAGTAACTTCCTTTTATCTCGACAGTTACACGTTAAGTTACCTCCTCTTATCTCGACAGTTACACGTCAAGTTACCTCCTCTTATCTCGACAGTTACACGTCAAGTTAACTCATCTTACCTAGACAGTTACACGTCAAGTTACCTCATCTTATCACGACAGTTACACCTCAAGCTACCCTTCATATCTCGACAGTTACACCTCAAGTTAACTCCTCTTATCTCGACAGTTACACCTCAAGTTAACTCCTCTTATCTCGACAGTAACACCTCAAGTTAACTCCTCATATCACGACAGTTACACCTCAAGTTACCCTTCAAATCTCAACAGTTACACGTCAAGTTGCCTCCTCTTATCACGACATTTACACGTCAAGTTACCTCCTCTTATCTCGACAGTTACACCTCAAGTTAACTCCTCTTATCACGCCAGTTACACGTCAAGTTACCCTTAATATCTCGGCAGTTACACGTCAAGTTACCTTCTCTTATCTCGACAGTTACACGTCAAGTTACCTCCTCTTATCTCGACAGTTACACCTCAAGTTACCTCCTCCTATCACGACAGTTACACCTCAAGTTACCTCCTCTTATCTCGACAGTTACACCTCAAGTTACCTCCTCTTATCTCGACAGTTACACGTCAAGTTACCTCCTCTTATCTCGACAGTTACACCTCAAGTTACCTCCTCTTATCACGACAGTTACACGTCAAGGCAACTCCTCTTATCTCGACAGATACACGTCAAATTACCTCCTTTTATCTCGACAGTTTCACTTCAAGTTACCTCCTCTTCTCTCGACAGTTACACCTCAAGTTACCTCCTCTTACCACGACAGTTACACGTCAAGATAACTCCTCTTATCACGACAGTTACACGTCAAGTTAACTCCTCTTATCACGACAGTTACACGTCAAGATAACTCCTCTTATCACGACAGTTACACGTCAAGTTAACTTATCTTATCTCGACAGTTACACGTCAAGTTACCTCCTCTTATCTCGACAGTTACACCTCAAGTTACCTCCTCTTATCTCGACAGTTACACCTCAAGTTACCTCCTCTTATCTCGACAGTTACACGTCAAGTTACCTCCTCTTATCTCGACAATTACACCTCAAGTTACCTCCTCTTATCTCGACAGTTACACGTCAAGTTACCTCCTCTTATCTCGACAGTTACACGTCAAGTTAACTCATCTTACCTAGACAGTTACACGTCAAGTTACTTCCTTTTGTCTCGACAGTTACACGTCAAGTTACCTCCTCTTATCTCGACAGTTACACCTCAAGTTACCTCCTCTTATCTCGACAGTTACACGTCAAGTTAACTCCTCTTATCACGACAGTTACACGTCAAGATCACCCCTCTTATCACGACAGTTACACTTCAAGGCAACTCCTCTTATCTAGACAGATACACGTCAAGTTACTTCCTTTTATCTCGACAGTTACACGTTAAGTTACCTCCTCTTATCTCGACAGTTACATGTCAAGTTACCTCCTCTTATCTCGACAGTTACACGTCAAGTTAACTCATCTTACCTAGACAGTTACACGTCAAGTTAACTCATCTTACCTAGACAGTTACACGTCAAGATACCTCCTCTTATCTCGACAATTACACCTCAAGTTACCTCCTCTTATCACGACGGTTTCACGTCAAGTTAACTCCTCTTATTTCGACAATTACACCTAAAGATACCTCCTCTTATCTCGACAGTTACACGTCAAGTTACCTCCTCTTATCACGACGGTTTCACGTCAAGTTAACTCCTCTTATCTCGACAAAAACACCTCAAGTTACCTCCTCTTATCACGACGGTTTCACGTCAAGATAACTCCTCTTATCTCGACAGTTACACCTCAAGTTACCTCCTCTTATCTCGACAGTTAGACGTCAAGTTAACTCCTCTTATCTCGACAATTACACGTCAAATTACCTAATCTTATCTCGACAGTTACACGTCAAGACACCTCCTCTTATCTCGACAGTTACACGTCAAGTTACCTCCTCTTATCACGACGGTTTCACGTCAAGTTACCACCTCTAATCACGACAGTTACACGTCAGGTTAACTTCTCTTATCTCGACAGTTACACGTCAAGACACCTCCTCTTATCTCGACAGTTACACGTCAAGTTACCTCCTCTTATCACGACAGTTACACCTCAAGTTACCTCCTCTTATCACGACAGTTACACGTCAAGTTACCTCCTCTTATCTCGACAGTTACACGTCAAGTTACCTCCTCTTACCTCGACAGTTACACCTCAAGTTAACTCCTCTTACCTCGACAGTTACACCTCAAGTTAACTCCTCTTATCTCGACAGTTACACGTCAAGTTAACTCATCTTATCTCGACAGTTACACGTCAAGTTACCTCATCTTATCTCGACAGTTACACGTCAAGTTACCTCCTCTTATCTCGACAGTTACACCTCAAGTTAACTCCACTTACCTCGACAGTTACACCTCAAGTTAACTCCTCTTATCTCGACAGTTACACGTCAAGTTACCTCCTCTTATCTCGACAGTTACACGTCAAGTTAACTCATCTTACCTAGACAGTTACACGTCAAGTTAACTCATCTTACCTAGACAGTTACACGTCAAGATACCTCCTCTTATCTCGACAATTACACCTCAAGTTACCTCCTCTTATCACGACGGTTTCACGTCAAGTTAACTCCTCTTATCTCGACAATTACACCTAAAGATACCTCCTCTTATCTCGACAGTTACACGTCAAGTTACCTCCTCTTATCACGACGGTTTCACGTCAAGTTAACTCCTCTTATCTCGACAATAACACCTCAAGTTACCTCCTCTTATCACGATGGTTTCACGTCAAGATAACTCCTCTTATCTCGACAGTTACACCTCAAGTTACCTCCTCTTATCTCGACAGTTACACGTCAAGTTAACTCCTCTTATCTCGACAGTTACACGTCAGGTTAACTCCGCTTATCTCGACAGTTATACGTCAAGTTACCTCATCTTATATCGACAGTTACACCTCAAGTTAACTCCTCTTATCTCGACAGTTACACCTCAAGTTACCTCATCTTATCTCGACAGGTACACGTCAAGTTAACTCCTCTTATCTCGACAATTACACGTCAAGTTACCCCCTCTTATCTCGACAGTTACACGTCAAATTACCTCATCTTATCTCGACAGTTACACGTCAAGACACCGCCTCTTATCTCGACAGTTACACGTCAAGTTACCTCCTCTTATCACGACGGTTTCACGTCAAGTTACCACCTCTTATCACGACAGTTACACGTCAGGTTAACTTCTCTTATCTCGACAGTTACACGTCAATACACCTCCTCTTATCTCGACAGTTACACGTCAAGTTACCTCCTCTTATCACGACAGTTACACCTCAAGTTACCTCCTCTTATCACGACAGTTACACGTCAGGTTAACTCCTCTTATCTCGACAGTTACACGTCAAGTTACCTCCTCTTACCTCGACAGTTACACCTCAAGTTAACTCCTCTTATCTCGACAGTTACACGTCAAGTTAACTCATCTTATCTCGACAGTTACACGTCAAGTTACCTCATCTTATCTCGACAGTTACACGTCAAGTTACCTCCTCTTATCTCGACAGTTACACCTCAAGTTAAAACCTCTTACCTCGACAGTTACACCTCAAGTTAACTCCTCTTATCTCGACAGTTACACGTCAAGTTAACTCCTCTTATCTCGACAGTTACACCTCAAGGTAACTCCTCTTACCTCGACAGTTACACGTCAAGTTAACTCATCTTATCTCGACAGTTACACGTCAAGTTACCTCATCTTATCTCGACAGTTACACGTTCAGTTACCTCCTCTTATCTCGACAGTTACACGTCAAGTTACCTCCTCGTATCTCGACAGTTACACCTCAAGTTACCTCCTCTTATCTCGACAGTTACACCTCAAGTTACCTCCTCTTATCTCGACAGTTACACGTCAAGTTACCTCCTCTTATCTCGACAGTTACACCTCAAGTTACCTCCTCTTATCACGACAGTTACACGTCAAGGCAACTCCTGTTATCTCGACAGATACACGTCAAATTACCTCCTTTTATCTCGACAGTTTCACTTCAAGTTACCTCCTCTTCTCTCGACAGTTACACCTCAAGTTACCTCCTCTTACCACGACAGTTACACGTCAAGATAACTCCTCTTATCACGACAGTTACACGTCAAGTTAACTCCTCTTATCACGACAGTTACACGTCAAGATAACTCCTCTTATCACGACAGTTACACGTCAAGTTAACTTATCTTATCTCGACAGTTACACGTCAAGTTACCTCCTCTTATATCGACAGTTACACCTCAAGTTACCTCCTCTTATCTCGACAATTACACCTCAAGTTACCTCCTCTTATCTCGACAGTTACACGTCAAGTTAACTCCTCTTATCTCGACAGTTACACCTCAAGTTACCTCCTCTTATCTCGACAGTTACACGTCAAGTTACCTCCTCTTATCTCGACAGTTACACGTCAAGTTAACTCATCTTACCTAGACAGTTACACGTCAAGTTACTTCCTTTTGTCTCGACAGTTACACGTTAAGTTACCTCCTCTTATCTCGACAGTTACACGTCAAGTTACCTCCTCTTATCTCGACAGTTACACGTCAAGTTAACTCCTCTTATCACGACAGTTACACGTCAAGATCACCCCTCTTATCACGACAGTTACACTTCAAGGCAACTCCTCTTATCTAGACAGATACACGTCAAGTTACTTCCTTTTATCTCGACAGTTACACGTTAAGTTACCTCCTCTTATCTCGACAGTTACATGTCAAGTTACCTCCTCTTATCTCGACAGTTACACGTCAAGTTAACTCATCTTACCTAGACAGTTACACGTCAAGTTAACTCATCTTACCTAGACAGTTACACGTCAAGATACCTCCTCTTATCTCGACAATTACACCTCAAGTTACCTCCTCTTATCACGACGGTTTCACGTCAAGTTAACTCCTCTTATCTCGACAATTACACCTAAAGATACCTCCTCTTATCTCGACAGTTACACGTCAAGTTACCTCCTCTTATCACGACGGTTTCACGTCAAGTTAACTCCTCTTATCTCGACAATAACACCTCAAGTTACCTCCTCTTATCACGACGGTTTCACGTCAAGATAACTCCTCTTATCTCGACAGTTACACCTCAAGTTACCTCCTCTTATCTCGTCAGTTAGACGTCAAGTTAACTCCTCTTATCTCGACAATTACACGTCAAATTACCTAATCTTATCTCGACAGTTACACGTCAAGACACCTCCTCTTATCTCGACAGTTACACGTCAAGTTACCTCCTCTTATCACGACGGTTTCACGTCAAGTTACCACCTCTAATCACGACAGTTACACGTCAGGTTAACTTCTCTTATCTCGACAGTTACACGTCAAGACACCTCCTCTTATCTCGACAGTTACACGTCAAGTTACCTCCTCTTATCACGACAGTTACACCTCAAGTTACCTCCTCTTATCACGACAGTTACACGTCAGGTTAACTCCTCTTATCTCGACAGTTACACGTCAAGTTACCTCCTCTTACCTCGACAGTTACACCTCAAGTTAACTCCTCTTACCTCGACAGTTACACCTCAAGTTAACTCCTTTTATCTCGACAGTTACACGTCAAGTTAACTCATCTTATCTCGACAGTTACACGTCAAGTTACCTCATCTTATCTCGACAGTTACACGTCAAGTTACCTCCTCTTATCTCGACAGTTACACCTCAAGTTAACTCCACTTACCTCGACAGTTACACCTCAAGTTAACTCCTCTTATCTCGACAGTTACACGTCAAGTTACCTCCTCTTATCTCGACAGTTACACGTCAAGTTAACTCATCTTACCTAGACAGTTACACGTCAAGTTAACTCATCTTACCTAGACAGTTACACGTCAAGATACCTCCTCTTATCTCGACAATTACACCTCAAGTTACCTCCTCTTATCACGACGGTTTCACGTCAAGTTAACTCCTCTTATCTCGACAATTACACCTAAAGATACCTCCTCTTATCTCGACAGTTACACGTCAAGTTACCTCCTCTTATCACGACGGTTTCACGTCAAGTTAACTCCTCTTATCTCGACAATAACACCTCAAGTTACCTCCTCTTATCACGATGGTTTCACGTCAAGATAACTCCTCTTATCTCGACAGTTACACCTCAAGTTACCTCCTCTTATCTCGACAGTTACACGTCAAGTTAACTCCTCTTATCTCGACAGTTACACGTCAGGTTAACTCCGCTTATCTCGACAGTTATACGTCAAGTTACCTCATCTTATATCGACAGTTACACCTCAAGTTAACTCCTCTTATCTCGACAGTTACACCTCAAGTTACCTCATCTTATCTCGACAGGTACACGTCAAGTTAACTCCTCTTATCTCGACAATTACACGTCAAGTTACCCCCTCTTATCTCGACAGTTACACGTCAAATTACCTCATCTTATCTCGACAGTTACACGTCAAGACACCGCCTCTTATCTCGACAGTTACACGTCAAGTTACCTCCTCTTATCACGACGGTTTCACGTCAAGTTACCACCTCTTATCACGACAGTTACACGTCAGGTTAACTTCTCTTATCTCGACAGTTACACGTCAATACACCTCCTCTTATCTCGACAGTTACACGTCAAGTTACCTCCTCTTATCACGACAGTTACACCTCAAGTTACCTCCTCTTATCACGACAGTTACACGTCAGGTTAACTCCTCTTATCTCGACAGTTACACGTCAAGTTACCTCCTCTTACCTCGACAGTTACACCTCAAGTTAACTCCTCTTATCTCGACAGTTACACGTCAAGTTAACTCATCTTATCTCGACAGTTACACGTCAAGTTACCTCATCTTATCTCGACAGTTACACGTCAAGTTACCTCCTCTTATCTCGACAGTTACACCTCAAGTTAAAACCTCTTACCTCGACAGTTACACCTCAAGTTAACTCCTCTTATCTCGACAGTTACACGTCAAGTTAACTCATCTTATCTCGACAGTTACACGTCAAGTTACCTCCTCTTATCTCGACAGTTACACGTCAAGTTAACTCCTCTTATCTCGACAGTTACACCTCAAGGTAACTCCTCTTACCTCGACAGTTACACGTCAAGTTAACTCATCTTATCTCGACAGTTACACGTCAAGTTACCTCATCTTATCTCGACAGTTACACGTTCAGTTACCTCCTCTTATCTCGACAGTTACACGTCAAGTTACCTCCTCGTATCTCGACAGTTACACCTCAAGTTACCTCCTCGTATTACGACAGTTACACGTCAAGTTACCTCCTCTTATCTCGACAGTTACACGTCAAGTTAACTCCTCTTATCTCGACAGTTACACGTCAAGTTACCTCCTCTTATCTCGACAGTTACAAGTCAAGTTAACTCCTCCTATCTCGACAATTACACGTCAAGTTACCTCATCTTATCTCGACAGTTACACGTTAAGTTACCTCATCTTATCTCGACAGTTACACGTCAAGTTACTCATCTTATCTCGACAGTTACACGTCAAGTTAACTCATCTTATCTCGACAGTTACACGTCAAGTTAACTCTTCTTATCTCGACAGTTACACGTCAAGTTACTCATCTTATCTCGACAGTTACACGTCAAGTTACTCATCTTATCACGACAGTTACACGTCAAGTTAACCCCTCTCATCTCGACAGTTACACGTCAAGTTAACTCCTCTTATCTCGACAGTTACACGTCAATTTACCTCATCTTATCTCGACAGTTACACGTAAAGTTACCTCCTCTTATCTTGACAGTTACACGTCAAGTTAACTCCTCTGATCTCGACAGTTACACGTCAAGTTAACTCCTCTTATCTCGACAGTTACACCTCAAGTTACCCTTCATATCTCGACAGTTACACCTCAAGTTAACTCCTCTTATCCCGACAGTTACAGGTCAAGTTAACTCCTCTTATCTCGACACTTACACCTCAAGTTACCCTTCATATATCGACAGTTACACGTCAAGTTACCTGCTCTTATCTCGACAGTTACACCTCAAGTTACCCTTCATATCTCGACAGTTACACGTCAAGTTAACTCCTCTTATCTCGACAGTTACACGTCAAGTTACCTCCTCTTATCTCGACAGTTACACCTCAAGTTACCCTTAATATCTCGACAGTTACACCTTAAGTTAACTCCTCTTATCTCGACAGTTACAGGTCAAGTTAACTCCTCTTATTTCGACAGTTACACCTCAAGATACCTCCTCTTATCACGACAGTTACACGTCAAGTTACCTCCTTTTATCTCGACAGTTACACGTCAAGTTACCTCATCTTATCTCGACAGTTACACCTCAAGTTACCCTTCATATCTCGACAGTTACACCTCAAGTTAACTCCTCTTATCTCGACAGTTACAGGTCAAGTTAACTCCTCTTATCTCGACAGTTACACCTCAAAATACCTCCTCTTATCACGACAGTTACACGTCAAGTTACCTCCTCTTATCTCGACAGTTACACCTCAAGTTACCTCCTCTTATCTCGACAGTTACACCTCAAGATACCTCCTCTTATCACGACAGTTACACGTCAAGATAACTCCTCTTATCTCGACAGTTTCACGTCAAGTTACCTCCTCGTATCTCGACAGTTACACCTCAAGTTACCTCCTCTTATCTCGACAATTACACGTACAGTTACCTCCTCGTATCTCGACAGTTACACTTCAAGATAACTCCCCTTACCTAGACAGTTACACCTCAAGTTAACTCGTCTTATTACGATAGTTACCTTCCTTTATGTTAATTAACATTTATTCTATAATCTTAATACTGTCGACGGATCATGTTTTATGCAATTTATGTTGATTCCGCAACCGATAAAATACAATTCTTTGTACTGTTGCCGCTATTGTGATCCAATGGTAAGAGTTGCTCATATTCTAAATGACTTGTATCTGTAATTTATTATTGCAATACTTACCAGTGTTAAAATTTACAATGCCAAGTGTCTAAGAATCAAATGTAAATTCAAATATATCTTTCATTAAATCAATGTTATTCGACAGAGTCTGTTGCTTCCATTATGGGTTTCAAGACAAGAAGCTGTGTATATCTATGTCTCCTGCTCCATCTACATCTCGCCTACAACAACCTCGCCTACAACCACTGGCAGGGTCCGTGTGGGGTGTTCATATGCAGAAATCGCTGCCTGCAAGTGAAGGGCTGTATGTTTTATTCATTTTCCCAACGATATCTGCTGTGTTTTCTCCAAGAGTCGGCAACATCGATATCAGATGTACCTGATTCCGTGCTTTTCGGGTTGAAACAGGTTTGTGAAAACAGGATTCAGGATACCTTTTTTTAAAAGAGGCATTATCAGTTGACATTCAAGTGTTCCCCTTTTCGTATTGAATAGGACAGATAACAAAGTAACTAAACAACTTAAAATCATTACTATGTATTGGTTCGCTTTAATCTAAATGTTTCAAAAATTGAACACGAAATGTTTAATTGATGAAGACTATTTAGTGCTTTTTCATTGATAATGTTCATAGGAAGAGACATTGGAATTGCAATGAAAACAACAGTTATTAAGGTATATAATGTGTCTGAGGGTGATAGACCATTTGTCGCTAACTTTCAAGGTTTTTAATATTTCTGAAACAGAAATGAACTTCTAGGTAAGCAACATGGGACAGAAGAGAGTTGAGAGAGAGAGAGAATGTTGGACAATCACTCTACAAAGATAGGTAGGAATTGTGTCTTATCAGGATAGTTAACTTGAAATTGATGCATCAACAAAAGCAAGACATTTGTAAGTGTGCATCTACTGCCTTTATTACCATATCTAGATCTCACTGGTAAGGTATCTGTTGCAGGAGGCTCTATCACCGACAGACCAGTCCTGTGAGGCCGGGAACACGGTACTGCTCACTGCACGACGCCAGTTCCGCTGTGTGTCAAGTCCATCGACTCCTCAATATGTGCCAGGTCAGGGTCAAGACATGAGTCCCTCGATTCCCATACCTTTGTCAGGTCAGAATCAAGACACGAGTCCCTTTTGTTCCTATATTTCTGTCACGTCAGGGTCAAGACACGAGCCCCTCAATCCCGTATCTGTGTCAGGTCAGGATCAAGACACGAGTCCCTTGATTCCAATATTTCTGTCACGTCAGGGTCAAGACACGAGCCCCTCAATCCCCTATCAGTGTCAGGTCAGGGTCAAGACACGAGTCCCTCGATTCCCCTATCTGTGTCAGGTCAGAGTCAAGACACGAGCCCCTCCATTCCCCTATCTGTGTCAGGTCAGGATCAAGACACGAGTCCCTTGATTCCAATATTTCTGTCACGTCAGGGTCAAGACACGAGCCCCTCCATTCCCCTATCTTTGTCAGGCCAGGATCAAGACACGAGCCCCTCCATTCCCCTATCTTTGTCAGGTCAGAGTCAAGACACGAGTCCCTCGATTCCCCTATCTGTAACAGGTCAAGGTCAAGACACGAGTCCCTCGATTCCCCTATCTGTGTCAGGTCAGGATACAGACACCAGTCCCTCGATTCCCCTATCTGTAACAGGTCAAGGTCAAGACACGAGTCCCTCGATTCCCCTATCTGTGTCAGGTCAGGATACAGACACCAGTCCCTCGATTCCCCTATCTGTGTCAGGTCAAGGTCAAGACACGAGTCCCTCGATTCCCCTATCTCTGTCAGGTCAAGGTCAAGACACGAGTCCCTCGATTCCCCTATCTGTGTCAGGTCAGGATACAGACACCAGTCCCTCGATTCCCCTATCTGTGTCAGGTCAAGGTCAAGACACGAGCCCCTCCATTCCCCTATCTGTAACAGGTCAAGGTCAGACACGAGTCCCTCGATTCCTCTCTTTGGATTCAAATGAACTGTACAGTGCGAAAGCGTTTTAATAAGATCTGGTTGGGTACTTTTTAAGAATGGTCGACGTTTTACCCGTTTGTGCAACATCGATAGTGTTTTGAGGTACTCCAAAGGAGTAACAAGGTATCGAACCCACCTCACGTTTAATTTGCAGCAACATTTAATATTGTTGATATTATCGTAGCATATAGGGGAGAACAGCTCATTCAGATTTCGTTTCGTATACTTTTGATTTTCGCATTCACAGAATTGCGGTATTTTCATTTCGAAAGACAAGTTACATTAAGCTGGGAATCGAAAGCTATTTAGACGATCAAATTGTTGCGTTTGTGAAACTTCCAGGATTCATTGTTACTAAACACCCTCAAATTTGGTTTAAACCCGAAGGCGTTGGGGCGTAATTTCATAAAATGGCACCTTGGACAATCTTCTCCACGTGTTTAATAACTGAAATATTGTTCAAAACACGTTAAACACCACCTCACTCACTCACTCACTCTTTAACGAACTTTTTACAAAACTCATGTAAGAAGTGCTAAATTAATTCGAGTATCGTAACATTACCATTGCACCACTTATAACATAGACTTTTAGAGGCGTTAATTTGTTTCACCATGAAATTTAGGGTCCAAACAAACACAATATTAATCAATTTAGTTGTCTCCCTGCCATACCAAAAAATGACATCTGCAGTAGACAAAATCTTACTCACTGTGTCCACCGGACACTTAAACAGTTTATAAAATAAACTATGAGTTTCGTTTTATTGTGTAGTTTCGAAATTGGAGGAGTTTAATGGCGCAAGGAAATATTATTTGTCTTTGTATAAAACAGAATTCTGCAGTCGCTGATTTCAATTACACATAAATCGAATCGAAACAATCAGTTTCTTGACTTGACAGCTGACTATGACCTATCACTAGTAGATATCGGTTTTTTTTTTCTGTTTTGGATTCAATTACCACTGTAACTGTAACCCGAAAATGATTACGTAGCTTGTCTTATGGGCACATTACATAGAGGTTTGTTTATGCTTCATTTTCTTGTTGATATTTGTTGAGTGTTAGCAATTGTTCTAAAGTTTATTGGCCTTGCCGTAATGTTTATAACAAAACAATCAGTTTAGATCTTTCATCCCTATGTTTGCGTCTATAGACAAGATAATTAAAAAAAGTAGATCATGTGAGATCAAATTCTCTGATGACTTGCTGTCATCGTTATTGCCTAATGGACAGGTATGTCCGGAAAAAACAAAGGACGAGTGTTAGTTCCGGCTGATTTTATTGAGAACCTCTCTAAATTTACATCGTATAACGATTATCCAAACAAAACTTCCTATTTGTTTTATTCCTTAGTATCGAGTGACTTAAGTATCTTCAATCCGAGCATGAGTAGTAGTTGCTCATGATTCGTGTAACATTATTTCCAGAAACGAAGATAAAAGACCTCCAACACGAGGGCAGGTTGGAGGAGACAGAAGGCGATGAGAAGACTCTCCGGTCCCCACAGTCCTCACCGTGGTTGCTGATAGTTCGTCATGGTCTCCAGAAGCCCCAGCCCTTCCTGCAGCTGGTCCCGGAGGATCTCGTCTTGAAGTTGACGCCGACCAGCTTGATGGCTTTCACAAACATCAGGGCTATGTGTTACCGGAAGTCGAGGCAACAACTCTTCATCGTCCACGGGGATCCGAGGGCACCACAGAGACAGATGATATCCGAGTTCAGTCTGTCCACAAACACCTCGAGGAGTCTAGGTTATGTCCGCTCCGTAGATACACTGGCTGTTCATGATCAAGATGGAACAACGTTTTACTTCGATCAGAAACCGGGATACATTTATAAACTCAAAAACAACTCAGGAAAAAAGAAACTAACAACAGATATTATGTCTGTCCTCTCAATGGCGATAGCCCCTGAGACGAGGTCCATATTCATTGGTACCAGAAGGAGTTTGCGTATGTGCTCCTTCAATGGTGTTCAGTTACACGTGTATGAAGGCAGAATGAAAGTGTTCGCGTTCGACCCATCCGGGGACTACCTCTACCACTATGGACGCACACAGAATTGTGTACTGCGGCGTACCATCTTTAAAAATGACAGTATCTGTGTTATCGGTGTAAACCACGTGACCAACATTGCTGTGGACTCAAGCAGGATATATATAAAAAATATGAATATCGGTATCAACATCTTCAACCTGTCAACTCATGAACCCATACGAAGTGTTTATAAACTAGGCGTTGAGAAACATTTGATGTGCCTCATTGATAGAACATGATTACTGGCTGTGCTCCTTCACTGTTGACCATGATTACTCGAATCATAGTCTGGTTGCCAACGATTCATCAAACAAGTGACCGAGACCTTTTTTTCATAATTTATCTTTGGCGAATCAGCATTAGTGGTGGTAGTTTGTATTGCAAAGGAAGTAACTCATGTATTTTAACTAGAAGCTAGCCATTTTGGTTTCTTATCCAATATTAAAAGTTTGATTTATTTTATTTTATTGATTATCGATTTTTTTCATGAATTAACCGAACTTTAATTTCTTCTGTTAACAATTGTCTTTGCTATTTTCCAACAAGCTCGATAATCTCAAATGTGAGCCAACTTCGACAGCTCCCTAAAAGAGACCGAAAAGAGTAGGACGAGATTTACTGACAGACAATATCTCTAAAATGGTCAAAACATTACCTTAGATTTCTTTTGGGGCATCCTTTGTGTCTTTTGAGTTTTGAAATTGTGAAAAAATTGATGGGAACTATTTTAGAAATAAAAGTACCGAAATTGTTTCTTCGCCGATTAGGCCTTCATTTATTATGCTGTTATCTTATTTTAGGGCCCACATTTGAAATAATCAACACAATCAAAATAATTTAATGTTCCGTTTCCTTCCATTTACGTCGTGATTAGATGAATTTTGGAAATGAGGGCCTACTCATTTTGGTGCTATAATATAAGGGAACTGATAAAAACAGTTGGCCGTCGTTTGAAGTATTCAACAAAATCATTAGTTTCATGTTTTCTTTCATTTATGTAACATTGTGATTTGAATTTGACCAAGAGGGTTCTCATCTTTGACCAAGAGGGTTCTCATCTTTGACCAAGAGGGTTCTAATCTTTGACCAAGAGTGTTCTCATCTTTGACCAAGAGGGTTCTCATCTTTGTTCAAGAAGGTTCTCATCTTTGACCAAGGGGGTTCTCATCTTTGACCAAGAGGGTTCTCATCTTTGACCAAGATGGTTCTCATCTTTAACCAAGAGGGTTCTCATCTTTGACCAAGAGGGTTCTCATCTTTGACCAAGAGGGTTCTCATCTTTGTCCAAGGGGGTTCTCATCTTTGACCAAGAGGGTTCTCATCTTTGACCAAGAGGGTTCTCATCTTTGACCAAGAGGGTTCTCATCTTTGACCAAAAGGGTTCTCATCTTTGACCAAGAGGGTTCTCATCTTTGTTCAAGAGGGTTCTCATCTTTGACCAAGAGGGTTCTCATCTTTGACCAAGAGGGTTCTCATCTTTGACCAAGAGGGTTCTAATCTTTGACCAAGAGTGTTCTCATCTTTGACCAAGAGGGTTCTCATCTTTGTTCAAGAAGGTTCTCATCTTTGACCAAGGGGGTTCTCATCTTTGACCAAGAGGGTTCTCATCTTTGACCAAGAGGGTTCTCATCTTTAACCAAGAGGGTTCTCATCTTTGACCAAGAGGGTTCTCATCTTTGACCAAGAGGGTTCTCATCTTTGACCAAGGGGGTTCTCATCTTTGACCAAGAGGGTTCTCATCTTTGACCAAGGGGGTTCTCATCTTTGACCAAGAGGGTTCTCATCTTTGTTCAAGAGGGTTCTCATCTTTGACCAAGAGGGTTCTCATCTTTGACCAAGAGGGTTCTCATCTTTGACCAAGAAGGTTCTCATCTTTGACCAAGAGGGTTCTCATCTTTGTTCAAGAGGGTTCTCATCTTTGACCAAGAGGGTTCTCATCTTTGACCAAGAGGGTTCTCATCTTTGACCAAGAGGGTTCTCATCTTTGACCAAGAGGGTTCTCATCGTTGGGGCTATAAAAGAGCTGATGAAAGAGGGCCCCTATTTTAAATATCATACGAAAACAACGCATGTTACAGTTCACTATATATAATAAATATATATTTTGTATTGTTTCGTTTCTCTCAATATCCCGAAACATCATATGTTAAAATGAACACAAGGGCACCTGTTTGATTTCACAATAATTGTGTTGACCGACCTTGTTTGGTTGTCTCCAAATGACGGCCTTTTAAATCCAGTTCTCATATTTGAATATTTTATTGGACCACATTTGAAAATATCTATGAATCAAATATTCTTTATCTAACGAGCATACCCGTTTATTTATTCATTGTCAAAGGAAACAAGGTCCAAAAACAGCTTTAAAAACTCATAGATCGAACAGGATAGTGGGAACACGTAAACAAATCTTTAGCTCTGTATAATGGAATCGACTTTTGAGTTACTTCCCTCGCAAAACGGACAACCACCACTTATGCCCTATCTTTTTTATTTTTTGCAATTAAGGATTCAGCCTTTTGGGATAAAATTCTTATTGTTATTGACGTGCCAAAACCGCTCGGTCAAATTCAACCAAATTTTACATGCCGGTAGCCCTTACCATAGCATTGCGAAAATAAGCTTTTGGACAAAATCGGTTCGTTCAATAAAGGTCCAGTTCGAATCGAAAATAGAAAATCTAACATGCACTTAGAGACCTGTAACTTTTTTCTAAAAAAGATGTGCAATAACAATTAATAAAAAAGGGTAAAACGAGACGAAGTCGTAGGTCACGTGGTTTAGCCACCATCTTGCTTTTAGTGCATTTTCAGCCATCTCCAACCCCACCTATCTTTGAAAATTTTCTTTTATGAAGATACCTACACTAGAGAGCTGAATTTCATATAAAATGTAAACTAGTGTCCAAAAGAAACGCTACACACATTTTTACCAAATAATTTTTTAACTTTGTTTTCATTTCGTTTTGAAACATGATATTGTATATCAGGTAAACCAAATACTGTGTATTTGATCGAAAATACCGGGAACATACCATCACTTCCGGTGAAATCGGGAATTTTGTGAAAAGGAATTTTGACTGTAGAAAGTTTTGCATGGGTAGATAAATTGTATAAAACGGCTCGACCCACACGTTATTGTCATAGCAACAAAAAGAACACCAAAGAATGCCATGTTTGACAGTCAATGAAAGAGAAAGAGCCCTTTGAGGTACAAGGGGCCTCACACGCCGACGTCGCCAGACCATTTGGTTGTCCGCGCATAACAGGCCGCAGATAAATGCATCGATTACGTAAAACTGGTTAGACATCAGACATGCCCATAATCGGCAGACCACCCTTCACCTCTTCCAGTGAAGACCACTACATCTGGTTATAACACTTTCGGAACTGCGCCATCACAACAGCGTCAACAGTGGTTACAACACTGGGAAACAAATTCAGTCGATAGACCGTGTACCGGATACTGCGACAACATGGTATCCGGCCACTCCATCCAACCGCGGATGGTTACTGATACCTGACAAACAGACTGATAGCCAGGTGAGTTAGCTGGTGGCAGTGTCGCGACTGGGCACGACCCTATATGAACCCAAACGAACATTTATGGGATTATCTCAATCGGAATGTCAAAAGTCGCCTTGTGCGTCAATCCAACATCCAGGATGTTAAACAATGCCCCCTCAACGAATGGCAACGGATCACTGCAGACGTCATCAGACGTTTGACGACGTCAGTCCGTAGACGTGTTCTTGCCTGTATAGACTCTCATGGTGTACATACCCGTTACTAACATCACTTTGTAACAAACTGAAATGCTATATGGCAACTTCATGAAAAAGGGATAGCCATTTGACATTGACTCAACTTAAAATTTCTGAAATCAACCTAGTTACGGCTTAATTACGACTTTATAAATACACATTTATAAACATTTATGTTGTGATGATGTATAATTTGTGATAGCGGTTGTACAACATTTGTAGTAAATCTATTATATTGACAATTCTGTATATTTTGTATTTGAAGTTTTGTAATAATGAAAATGCGTTTTAAAAAAATTCATCTTTGCATGTCGGAAGCTATTAAGATTAAGATTTAGTTTTCGACATACCTTTATTTCATACCAGCTAATGAGTTCGCTCGGCAAAATTTAAACCTTTTTGCATTAAAAAATTAGTGTTTGTCAAAATGTCCAGAAACTATCTCCTTTTAACCCTATTGTAAAGCAAAATGATTCGTCGGTATAATGCGATGTGAGAATTTGTATTGGAAGTCAGTCAGTCAAACAACACTGTATTGTAACAAAACTTTCAGAAAGGTAGTTTCTGACTCCTAATTAAGGATTCAGCCATTCAGGCTGAATCCTTATTGTTATTGGAGTGTTTTTTGTTTTTTTTATTATTCCACGAATTTTGTGGTCAACTTTCAGCCCAAACGGCTGATGCTATCATAGCCAAATTTCACAGGCTGGTAGACCTTGTTAAGGAATGGCGACAATAAGCTTTTGGGACAATTCGGCCCATACATTAAAGGTCCAGTTCGATTCCAAAATCGAAAAATTAACATTGACATTTTTTTCAAAATGCACTTAGATACCTATTTTTTTTTTAAATGAGTGCAATCAAAAATGCTGCAAAAAAAATAAAAATCATGGAAAATTCGTAGGTCACGTGGTTTGGCCGCCATCTTGGATTTAGTCCATTTTTGACCATTGCCGACCCCACAAATCTTTGACAATCTTCTCCTCTGAAGATACTTGCACTAGAGAGCTGTAGACCTTAATTTGACTTCTGCAAAGTCCTAACGTTAATACTTTTCTTGCTGTGATTTTTCAAAGTTGACCAAAATCTAAAAACCGCAAATTTCAAGGGCAGATAACTCAAAACCCAGACCATAGAATTTTATGATTTTTGCATGAGAGTTAGACATTGGCAAGCCCTTTAAGATAAAAGAATAAAATCGCTCGCGAACAGTCATTTCCGGTCAGGGTCAGAGGTCAAACTTTGCATTTTGGACATGTGGTGTTTTGGTGGGTATGTTTGAAATATCGTAGCGAATCAACGGCGTACGATAACGCTTTGTTCTATACATCATATGAAAGCCAAAAGTCTATAGATTTTTTTTAAATTTGACAGTAAATTTCTATATTTGTTTAACATTGAGTTACGGCCCTTTGTATATTGTCAATTCTGCTTTCGTTTTGAATGCATAGGATACAGGTATGTTAAAAAAGTTGTTAGTCATCAGTGATAGACGACAAATCATTGTTCCATATATTTTATTAGAAAGCCAAAAGAATACAAAATCTTTTGAAAATTAACAATAAATTCAGTTACTACATTTACATTGAGTTACGGACCTTTGAATATTGTCAACCCTGCATGCGTTTTAAATGCATTTGATAACTGTTTGTTTGCAAATTGCGTTAATCATCAACAAAAGATTATAACCCATAAGCTTTTGACTGAAATCATTACCTTTGTGCATTACATTTAACACCATACAGCGCTGAATCCGTTTGTCGTCGCTTGCGACAATATTTTTGAGTTGCATTTCGTATAAATGATTTGAAGAGAACATTTACCACCGTTTGTACGAATAATTTTGTATAATAATGTACAATCTGGTGATGCAATAATGTCCCTTAGAATCTTACAATTGATATCATTATTCTGTTTTATTAATTGGCTTACCCTTTGAAATTGTAATCCATGAATTAGGCAAAAAACTCACCGATTTTAACTATAGGATGAAATTATCATTTAAACTAAAGTCCTTTTTCTTCAAAGTATCTTAAATGTCCAATAGTAGTCATTAGATCACGAATAGATCTTATTCCACATTGATACCATTTAAGATATGTTTTAAAGTCTTCATATTGGACGTAACTCAAAAATGGGAGATTTCTAAATTCGACTCTTTTATAAATTTGCAAATCGTTATAACTGATAAGAACATCCCTCCAGAAATTATTGTTTACATGTTTGATTATCCTTTTTATTTGATATTTTTGGAAATTTAGAATATCGAAATTTTCCCGATTTTCCGGCAGTGGAATAGCTGAAATTAAATGTGTGAATAAAGGGATAATTTGAGACTTGATAATTGCGAGTTTCCCATTAAATGTTAAAAATCATTTTGACCAAGAGAAACAGATTTTCCTTGTTTTGTCAATTTGTTTATCAAAATATCATAGGAATGATTTGTTTCAAATCAGTCGAAAACATTATCCCTAGTATTATAAATGATTAATTTGACCATTGGAGAGGATTGTGGGGGCAAAGTTTTTTAGACTCCGATATTGAATCTTGAAAGACGCAGTAACTGGTCGCGACAGCCTATCTATCGAATTGATCAATCAGGGCTCATCTTACCAAGCCGCAATAGTCTGTATTCGCACATAACGTTCAAATTACAAATTTCAAACAAATAATACCTTTATCATCGTAGAAATCTGTTCGGCGACCTCACGTTTGATTCGAGGGTCATAGGTCGCATTCAGGCACGTCTAATGCATTAGGTTTTTGATCTGACAGGGGGAGTTTCAAGCATGATGTCGTTCAATCACATACAGAACTCCGCTTGGTCTATGTCTATGTCAAGATCAAGGTCAAAGTCCTGCAATAACTCCCGAAAACACAAGATGAAAACCCCTTTAGAACGTAAATGTTAGGAACGTTATAAATGAGCACGTCAACGTGATAATTAAGTTTTAGACAATTCACCATCGGGTCATCACAAAACAGGAAGGGTGGAGAAGAACTTTGTAAAGGAGACTTTGTTACATTTTGCATTTATTGCCAGAAATATGTCAATAAAAAAGTGCTCTATATTATAACAAAACTATGAACTGACTTTTGCGCCAAACTTTGGATAAATAACACACAAGAACAGAACAAAACTGATGTAAACGTGTTTGCCAACACTTTGTCTACAGACTTGTTAAATTTCACTTTCTTACCATTGAAATTATGTGATATTTTTGCTCTCAACAAAATATTAATATATTCGAAAGAAAATGATTCATGCGTTTCTTTTTCGGAAGAGTATAGTTAGGGATATTATAGGCTATCTTAAAATAATTCCAATTCCAATCTAAACAACACCACTATTGACTTTTCTTTCAAAAGAACACGGGCACGAAAAAAATAGATTTGGAAAATAGCAAGATAACATATTTTCAACGTTAAAACAACTAAAACAATGATTTAATACTACTAGGCGAAGGCTCTATGTAAGAAATGAGATATTGTGACCATTTCACGTTTCATCGAACGTTTATTATTTCAGTACATATAGAAAAGATGCATTGATATTGACACACGTGAACAGAAAGTAAAGTAAAAAGTAAAATCTCAACAACGAAAATCTTCAATAAGAGTACAAGATTGAAAAATCCATTGAACGTTTGTGATTTAATGGAACTCCAACATGACATCTATAGTTCAGACGTCGTGATACAAAAGCCTTCGGTCAGTCACTTAGATGTATCAAAGGAACCAATCACATTACATTGACGGAAATTACGTAATTGACATGTAAAATAAAACGTTAAATACTTTAAATAAAGATTGACATTTCACGGTGATCAGCTACTGCATTAAGCTGATGAGGTTCTCCCATTCCCTATTACTCTCCTCCCTCCCCCTCCCCCACTTTCATTGACATTGCTTCTGTACGGATCAGTAGTTACAAACATCACTTAAACCACTATATGCTGACAATGAATTATCTGAAGTCGAATCTAGTTGTAAATTTTGGTAGAAAAGAAACTCACTAACTCGCGAATGTATTACTTTCAGTGCTTCCCACGTATAATTGAAGAATTTGTATCGATAACAGTATTTTCCACAACACTTAATTAACTTAATTGAAAGAACACAATTTTGATTTCTTTGCAGTGGAGAATATGCATATTAGATTCACAGAGCATTACATGTCGAAAGATCCTTAGGACAAGTCCACTGGTATTTCCCCCAGCTTCTGACACAATGAATGATCTAGCTAGAAGCTGGTGTAATGACCCTCTTCCTCAATTTGAACTGACCTATCTGTACTCCTGATGCTTGAACTAAACCGGGGCGACCTTTGCAACCCACTGCCTGCAGGAGAACGGGACTTTCATACCGCTGCCTCTGTGTTGGTGTGAGAAGTGTTTACCATACATATTAATGTCTTAATCTCACCATGAAATCTGAGAAAACGTGTTCCTTTATGTGTTGATATAACACTAGTCAATAGTATATTTGTAAATTGCAACTTCGAGATAGCCATTGTCCTTATGTTTGTAATTGACTTGTTGTTATGAATTCTATATCAAAACTATTAATATCCATATACGTTTATATTTTATATTGATTGTCAATAAGAAAACCATCATCATTCTCACCATCATATCAACAATAGAACAAGGTGTGTTTATCCGTCCTGTCTCTCTAACTGCATGGTGTCTCTTCAACACACTTCCACGTCTGGATAATTCAATATGGACATGGCACATGTCATCTGAGATCATTTTGGTCAGGTTAGGCGCCATTATGCTTTCTGTATTTAAGAGAGTTTCTCACAAATTGGCAGAACATACAGACAATACAGTAACCTTTCCCATTCTTTGGCGCGTGTTGACACATAGCATTAGGAATATCTTTGATGCATGAGGGTTGTCAAAAACATGTCAATCCCAAAACGTCGCGGTGAAGACTTTTGTAGTCAAGTTTGATAAACTGGTTGTGTTTTGACTTATAATTGACAAACCAATCGGATTTAGCGGTAACGTCATTTACTTATTGAATTATCTTCTTCAGCTCGCCTTTGTAAAGCTTCCTTGCTGAAATGAAATGACAGTACGTTTTATCGACAGATAATGTCCAGTTTGAAAAGGTCAATTGAATACTTTATTAATATTAAAAAATAAACAATGATGACATTTTGCATTTTTGTATTGACTGTTTTTGGTAGGTTCAGATATTACAAATGTATCTTTAAAGGGGCAGTAGCACGTTTTTAGGGGGAATATTAGGTGATGTCAGGAAAATGAAAATTAATGGTTCCAATTGAAAGACAATGTATTTAAACTAAATGGAGCAGTAATAATTCAAATATATAATGTAAAGTTTAGCCATGCGATTCCTTTTTCTTACAGAAAATGAATTAAAGGTGTTCACACAAAAATGGCCGCCAATAGATTTTATGTAAATCTTCATATTTTGTCCTCTGACTATGACTGATTGGCCTGTGTAACGAGATTAAGTACACGATCAAAATAATATATTTAGCAATAACATACAATTATAAGTGAAACTTTTGAAATATAAAATTATGAAAAAACGAGCTATTTAAAGAAGGAATACATTCTAAATAGAGTTTTATACTAACAGAAATTTACCATGTATATAGCTTTATTCGATACGTATTGTACGCATCGTGGGTATTGACAGGTCTGTACTGGATTTTCTGTGTTTTCTCTTGGAAGTAATTTAATAAATATGTAAAAGTCGCATTTTAGCGCAAGTTATACAATTATAAAGGCATGTCCGAAAGATATTTCCTGTTGTTTAGTTTGAGAGATTACTGTTCAACGCGATGTTCACGTGTTTCAGTCATCCGGGCTTTTCCTTTACACTGATGTACTTGTCTCCGAATCCTAAATGCAAATTAATGCTATTTGAAAACGAACCAATCTACCGACAGAATATCTTGCCGCCAGATTGGTTATTAAGAGTTGTTCAGCCCATGCACGTGCACTGCAAACATGTTCTTTGCAAGCTGCAATCCCCTTACCATTACAGACATCGTAATGTGCATGACATCAAGTCAACTAGATTAACTCAAAGGGTAAAGGCTATGGGTTTAATGAATTCTCTTCTTTTGAATTTGACATTATCGGACAGAACAAGTGTGTAATGCTTCTCGTCCAGTTGATCCAGGATGCCAGAAGTAATCTTGTCTTTTAAAGGGTAGCGTTCGTCTCCAGAGGTTAAACTATTTGACCTATCATTGCTACAATAAGTACGTACCTCCCAATATCATGTAGATGTCTTCTTTTAGAGGCATTTTAGAAGTTTGAATGACAATAATGATAATGTTCATGAACAAAGAAGTTGCCATCCATATATTCCTCTGCATTATAATGTAGATATGCCTTGTCAGGGTTTTCTTTTCAACTTTCAAATTCACTTCGATGACAACAATTTGAACTTTTTTTTAGGATAATCGAAGTTTAAAATTTGAAAAAATCATTGACTATTTACATAGCTTTAAATATAGATAAAATTTCAATCTGATTAAATTGGCAGAGTCCCGAGAAATAATAACATAATAATAAAAAGCTTGATTCCTCAAAACTAGGCTGATTTTAATCGGACTGGGTGAAATTTCAAAGAATCTATAAAATAAATGACTTCAGACTTTCCCTTTAAGAAATGATAACAAATTATTTTCACCGATATATTATTTTTAATGTTCCTTATGTGTGACACTAGTGGTTTTTTTTTTTTGATGAAAGTCTTTATGAAATGATCTCGTTATTTCCCAATGAGCAAACGATGTGTGATACGATCGCTTTGATGTTTCTATCCTCCTCATTCAAGATAGAAATTCTTGTTTTAAATCGGACATTTGAAATCAAAATAAATTTTAAATCGAACTTCTGAACTACGTTCAACTGAAAAGATGTATGCTTTTACGAGTAAAACACCTAAAGCTTCTAGTACGGTCAAGCCCCACTAATAAAAACTTGTTGTTTGGAAAAATATTTTTTTGTTTTTTTTCGAAACACTCTGTCGATGTCCTGTGTTCGGTATTTTCAATGTAGTTTAAGAATATCAAAGCAATTGAACTTGACATGTTTCCTTATATACTGCAACGATGAGTGTGTTGGACTATTTGGGGGTATGCGCTTCTGCTTCTTTTGAACACGAGAAATTGGAAATAACTAAGGAAACAAAAATTATTATTTTTTATTTATTTATTTATTTTTTATTATTTTTTTTCTTTTTGAGGTACATGTACATTTAGGTTCAAACTATAAAGAAAATGACATTTTACATAGCAACATTTACATATAGGCAAATTTTGCATACATGCAAGTACGCACAGGTTTTATCAAGTTTCCAATTACAATGGTAACAAATGCATATAAAGAAGAAGTCCATTAGTGTTTGAACAGTAAATGGCAAGATGACCAAAATTTAATTTATTTTGAGTAGTTGCAATTCGAATAACAGTTGTCTTTGTCAATGTTATATATTTTCTTCAGATCATTTTGAATGTATGTGAAGTTTGGTGTCAAACCAGATTGTTTTGCTTTGAAAATGGTGTATTTCACATTTGTAATTATCATGTTCAATACCCTGTTTGTGTATTCGGGGTATCCAAGACAAATGTTTCGTTTGGAAAACTTTATGTTCGCTTCAGTGTACGTCTCTTTCCATTCCTTAACTTTGTTCCATAAGTTTTTAACAATTGGACAATCGAAAAATAGATGACTTATGGTCTTTTTCTCTTTTTCACAAAAACTGCATTTTTTTCATCTTTTAATTTCATCTTTTGCAAAAGATCATTTGTCGGCAGAATTCGATGCAGTATGGAATATTGAAACCATTTTGTTTTGGAATTCAGATTAGACATAAAGGGTATTTCATTTATGTTATTCCATTCGCTTTCATTAATTGAACATTCAAGATCTATTTCCCACTCTTTTCTGTACTTGCATTCTGTCATAGTGTTTTCTGTCTTTTTGTAATATATCATAAAAGCTCCCGACATCCCTTTTTCTTAGTAACTATATTTTCAATAAAGTATGGGATAAGTGGCATTTCTAGTTTTTTTTCTATTCTAATTTTGTATTTTTAAAAATATGTTTAAATTGCCTTGACGATGCCAGCATATTCTAGGAAATTTGTCTTGCATTTGTATATTCCAAATATTTCTAGGTAATTTAGAAATTTATCGTCACTTTTGATTACATCATTTATCAGGTAAATACCGGCTTTTGACATTTTCTTATTATTTATAGACTTGTTGTTTATTCTAACATTGTCGTTATTCCATATTGGTTGGGATAGGATATCAGATTGAGTTTTAACGGTATTCTCCATTTGTTTGTTAAAGCATCCCCATGCCTTTATAACATATTTCCGTCTTTTTGGGTACAAACTTTTTCAATGAGGGATGATTCAGTGTATTGATAAAAATCTCTATGCATTGGTGATACGTTAATATAGAAAAGTTTTTAGCCCTTTTAACCCAACTTATTTTTTGCGAAATGATTGTATTTCTTATATCTGGAACTCTTATCCCACCCTCTTTGAAGCTTCTAGTTATTATTGTCCGTTTAATTTTATCAGGTTTACCTTTCCAAATGAAGCTAAATGCTAGCTTTTCGAGCTCTTTTAAAGTATTTTCACTTGGGTTTGGAAGTGTTGTAAAGATATGATTAAGTTTAGGTAGAATAAGACTTTTCAAAACTGTTTTTCTGCCTAGTGGGGTAAGATCTCTTCCAAGCCACCGGTTCAGCGTTGTCCTAATTTGTTTTAGTTTATCTTTATAGTTTCTCTCTACCATTTCTGCCAAGTTATGTGTGAAAGTTATGCCAAGGATAGTAAATTCTGTTTTGGACCAATCAAGTATGTAATCTTTGCATATTGTCTTTTTTTAGTGCTTTAAGGAGCCTATCCAGATAACTTGGGTTTTGCTTGTATGAATTTTAAGACCTGAAAAGGATGCGTATTCTGCTAATGTTTGTAATGTAGCTTGAAGGCATGCTTCAGTCCCATCTAGTGTTAAAGAGGTATTGTCTGCAAACTGAGTAATCAAATATTCACTGTCACCTATTTTGATTCCTTTAATTTTTTTATTATTTCGAATCATAATGCTTAAAACCTCAGCACAAAGAATAAATAAGTACGGCGAAAGTGGATCTCCTTGTCTGCATCCACGTGTGATTTCGAAGAAACCTTATGAAAAACCGTTAACGAGTACATTTGAATTGATATTTCTATAAAATGTACTTATCCAATTTTTAACTGGTTTGCCAAAGTCAAGAACCTTTTGGATAAATGTCCAATCTACAGAGTCAAAAGCTTTTTCGAAATCTATTAGTAGTAGAAGACCTGGGGTTTCCATGCACTCTGCATATTCCATAATGTCATCTGCCCTGTGCATTCCCCAATATATCTACACTGACTTCCAAAAGAAACTTTGCACCATTTTGTAATAATTGTGATTGAAGATTGAAAAACGATAGAAATTTAAAACAAAGTTCCTCTTTTTAATCAATCATTTGTTTAAACAGCCAGCGAATGCAAATTAAAGGTGGGAAACCCAGTTTTGCACTTATTTGATCTGAAGTGGGCAAGGGTCAAAATTTTGGTTGTTCAGACGTTCTTTGAAATGATGTTTTCGCAATAATTTCGTTAAAGTACTAAAATGTGCTACTTTATTACCAAGTTTGAGCAGCCCGAGCGTTATAACTTCCAAATCTGCCATGAGTAACATAAAAGGTCAAACGTTAAATTACGTCTTTTGCAGCTGGTGCAACTTCACATTTCGTCTGCATCGAAGCTTTTCCATTAATGGGAATGTGTGGACACAAGTCTTACTTGTCATATTGACACATCTTTGAGTCGTACAAATGGTAACAAGCCTTAAGAGCTCAACAATCGCGACTAAATATTGTTATTGCATGCCAATTCTGACGTTATAACTTCGAATGAAATTGCCATGTGTCGATGTTTAGTGACCAATAGCTATCAACTTAGCAGTCGATGAGCTCTGATTAGATCTGTCCAAGATTATAAAGTGCACGAGAACATAACAACATGTAGACCGTTGATGTTTGCTATCTCTTACGTCACAAAGAGACAACGTTGGCGGTGGTCTAACGTCACAGATATCGGCTCTCATGCAGTGAAAAAACAACTGTTTTTTTTGTGTTTCTGGGTTGTCAGAAATCCTCACAACCTCTCTGTATAGCCGAATCAAGTTATCATTAGAAACAAAGACAAACTACCGATTCTTGTAAAAAGGGCCGTTTTTGATCAATTCTGTCAATTTTCAGAGGGGATTCGCGATATTTTTGCTATACCGTTTACTGGTTTTAAGGTGTTTTTTTCACTTTTGAAGTGACAAACATTCAGTATCAACAGTTATTAAACTTTTTCGTCACATGACTAAGTACCAGCGGAAACATCACGTGATTATGACATTTTTGACATTTTTGAAAAATGCATGAATATTGCTCAATTAAAAGTTTTAAACTTGAAAGTGTTGGTTTCAACTATGTCATTGGCAACTTAAATGAAAATGTAAATATGAGATCGTTTTCGAAATTTCAGTTTTAAAATTGCAAAGTTTCTTTTGGTATTCAGTGTATTTGACAGAAAACCTCGTTGGTTTTCATTTATTATTTTTGGAAGTACTTTTTTCATTCGATTGGCAATTGTGGCTGATGCTATCTTATACGTTAAACCTAAATTAAGTGTCATTATGTGTATTTTGCCTATATAATCGTAAAATTACAGTCCAATATAGCTGTCCTATCGGTGACCTTTCTTGCACGTTGGCGTCCTAGTTCTGCATATTGGCGTCCTAGTTTTGCATATTGGCGACCTAATTTGTAATATTGGCGACCTAATTTGTAATATTGGCGGCACGTAAACGTGCCCCACACTAGCACGTGCGATGCTGTGATAGAAAAATAAAACAAAAACAATGTGAATGGATTTTATTGTATTTTCGAAGTAATCTTTTCTTGTCAATTTGCAACATTTTGAGATGTAGTTGAACAGCACGGAGACGACGTAGACGCTGTTGAAATCTTTCCTCTTGGTGCATCCACCTTAAGACTGAGCATTGGCGAATCTCTTCAATCTGAAAATTAATAAAAACGTTTTTGAAATGATGTTTGCCCTTCATCAAACCTATCACCTAAAACCATTTTATATAAGATTGCTAAGGGTAATCATTGTGAAAACAATTGAATAATTCAATAAGTACCTTGTGTTTTTGAAAAGTTATTGTAATCGACCGTATGATTGCAGTTCCAAGTATTAACATTCATGGGGGATTTCGCTTTTGATGTTTAATTTTATAATGTTTTAATAACATTTGAACTTAATAAGCATTTCTCAACTATTTTAGATATATGTTAGCTTACTAAGCTGTGATAATGCAATACTCGTTAACATTAGGGTTGCTCTAAAGACATCTAGATGTAATGCATGCCTGAATTTAACACTAATCTATTTTCTAGTTTATCATTTCATATTTAGTTATTATACAATAATCCAGAGAGATTTCATGGATTATAAAATTCAACGCAGCAATGCAGTAAATGCTTTTTAGAATGTTAACACGATATTAAAGCGAGGAATATCATAAAGCTTACCTGACGACGAGAGATTTCATTTGTTGTTCCATACGTCACACACGATGCCTAATGTTTGACAGGAAATGCAAGCAATATGCGAGTATTTATACCTGTCCAATACTCCTTGAGCTCATGGACCTCGTGCACTTGTTACGATGCACGCGCTTCATCATGCAGCCATCAGATGTAGGACGCCAATATTGGTAGATGCGGTAATCACAAAACTAGCACGCCAATATGTACGAATTTAGGTTTAAGTGGAATAAACTCCGAAAACTCGCCAATATTTGCGGGTCAGGTATCATCGTCGGCCTAACGGCCTCCGACGATACCTAACCCGCAAATATTGGCGAGTTTTCGGAGTTTATTCCTTACATACATTTGAAAGAGATATAGGTCTCCAGTTTTTTAAAAACTGCTTTGGTTTATCTTTTTTAGGAACACATGTTATAAGACCCTGTTTTTGGCTAATAGATAACTCGCCTGTTTTGTAAGACATGTTCAGCGATCGAATCAGAAAAGCATGCAAGTCCAACCCCAGAAAATGGTAAAATTCTACTGTAAAACCCGATGGGCCAGGACATTTTACGTTTTTCACGTTTTTAAGTGATATTAAAACCTCATCATACTTTAATTCTCCTTCGAGCAAATCTTTGTCTAAATCAGAGCGTTTTGGTACCTCACAATTTTTAAAGAGTTCCTCTAGATCGATTGGCGAACAGTTTTGCTTCGTATATATATTTTTATAATAGCATCTAGTTTCGTATATTCTAGGGATAAAAAGTATTTTGTCGGTTTTTCTACTTTTTCCTTCCATTCATTTTTTAACCTTAATATCACACCTTCAGCCTTAACGCTAATTATATTTTGCAGTTTAAGATTGACATCGTTTATTCTCTTTACGACCTCTTCTTTTTCAGCCGCGTCTCGACTCTGATCTAAACTTTTATATAGATTTTCGAGTGTTTTGTTAAGGTCTTTTTCATTTTTTTCCCTCTCCCGTTTTCGTTCTGATGAATATTTGATAGTGAGACCTCTTATCATGATAAGTAAAGTTTCAAAGAACAGTTGATCATTTATTTCAAATATTGCATTTCCATTATCATCTAACCCTATTTGATATTGTTGTTTTGTTGTATTGACTATATTCTTAACTTCTTTCACATAGGTCTTATCATAAAGTAATGAATTGTTAAATTTCCAAAACCCTTTTCCCCTATCAACATCCAATAATTTCAAAGTTACCTAAGTCATTGAGTGATCCGACTTAAAAGCAGGTTCAATATCTGCATTCTCAATAGATGGTTCTAAATCTCTAGACAAAAGAAAATAATCTAATCTCGACTGTTTAATAGGTTTAGTTTGTCGCCATGTATATCGTGTAATATCCGGGTTTAATAATCGCCAAGGGTCAATGATATCATATTCTTCAATAAGTGACAGTACAATTTATCTTGCCTTTTGTTTATATATATTTTTGTAATTGAATAAATCTAGGTCAGGGTTCTGTATAAGATTCCAGTCTCCACAAATCGTGAAATGGTCCGAGTCGAATTCTGCAATAGTTTCAAACAGGTTTTCATAGAAAGAAGGACTGTCCGTATTAGGTCCATACAAAGTTATCAGAGTTACTGTTTTTTCACATATTTTGATCTTAAGTGCAAGGTAATTTCCATTTGCTATATCTAGTTTTTGGTCTATCACATTGAAGTCAAAATGTTCATTAAAGAATATCGCTACTTCACGAGCATTGCTTTTATAAGAACTAAAGAAACATTTTGTCGAGCCCCATTCTCTCTGTATTTCTTGTTCAATTTCTGGAGTAAAATGGGTGTCTTGGACACAATAGCTATCTGCTTTCTTTCGTTTAAGATTTAAAAATACCTCGACACGTTTTTTTCTAATTATTTAGTCCTTGACAATTTGAAGTCACAATTTTTAGACTACCATTTCTTTTTAAGGATTACAATGAAGTTGTCGTTGCTAATAAAGTAAAAGCATTTATATGTAACGTTGAAAAAGTAATGGAAAGTGAGTAACGTAAATACAGAGAGAAAGAAAAAGATATATACAAAAGCGTAGGAAAGGTGAAAGGTAGGGATATATACAGAAGTATAGGAAAGATAATTTGTCATAGGAGAGACTACTATAGGATGCGTTATTGATATTTTCATACGAGCCGCGTGTAAGAAGTAAAGGCTCGTGCTTTTCAAGCGTGCGTGTTTGTTGCTGAAGGCGTGCATGATAAGCATGCATGTTATGGGAGTTATGTTTATGGTGTTTTTTCCAGACTGTTTGACATCAGATTGTCTAATTTATTAGTTAAGGATACTGTGTATTTGGGAAGGTATCTAAAAGTGAGTATTACATATTGTTAATACCATTGTAGTTTATTAAAATACTACCTTTGTTAAACCAGTAAGTGAACATCATGATGGTATTTCAAAACAGGATGAGTATCAAGACACATATTAATGTAAAACAATTGACATTGGAATTAAAAAATAATCACATAAACAAACATGATTAGGGTCGCAAGGGTGGCTTTAGTGTCCACTATAACAAGATTTATTAACCCACGTTGAAAATTCTGGTACATCAAGGTTATTCAAAATATTTTCTTGTTTACGAAAGAATGATACCGAAGTAGGTAATGTATTATGACGTCACAGCCGAATAAAAAGTAAATTACATCACACATACTTTTTGTGACAAAACATCGAAAGAGAAGAAATGTTCACATGTCAAAATAAAACCATTTATAATGAAAAGTTGAATCTCTTGAGTCAACTGGATTGCAAGCCATAAAGAGGTTCAAAGTGTGTTAAGTTTTAAATGAAATTTTAATCCAATGTGGCATGTTCAAGCAAAACATCGATCTAAAGGGTCGTGGATGAAGTGCATTATGACATGAGTGGAGTCTGAGAGATTTTTGTTGAGAATAAACGTTACCAGCAACATGTAATCAGCGTAATTACATCTTAATGACTTTAAGAGTAATCTTGTTTAATGTGCCCTAGTCTTTAAGCTCGGCGGTTCATGTAATGGTGGCAGTCATCATTGAAAGGGTTAAAAAATGCCAAACGTTGTTGTATTGTTTAATATTCTCTGGTGTAGCAATGTACAATTACCATTTACCTCATGCTGTTTCTTTCTTTCTTTCCAGAAATACAAGCCTAGATATAAACGGTTGAAGAAAGTTTCAATTTCAAAATGGAACATTTGGAAATAAGAAACTTGTGTATTCACTGGACCATGCCTGCGTTTAATTACAACATCATGGCTAAAGACTTGTACTATTGTTGTCAATCTTGGTCGTATTCGTTTTTATGTGACTCAAAAAATATAATAAATTGGTATTTGCCATTATGAAATTGTTTGACTAAAGATGTAGTGCAAAATTTACGAACATTTATCCAGGCGTTCAATTGAATTACATGAAATATTTTCTCAATTTCATTAAAGTTAAATGTCCTTTTTTATTGCAAGTCCACTACTTCAGACCCAACTGGAAGAACGAAGTGAAACATTCAACATGATGAATAAAGTAATAACAATTTCAATGAGTTCAATGGTGATAACCTATCTTTTAAATAATCTTGTGTTAATTTCGAGCAGTTTCCAATCTAATGTTGCCAGTTTGTTTCGATTCACTTAGGGTAAATATACCATAATACAAGTACTCGATGATTTTAACTTAACAAGGAAACAAGGAAATATGTTAGGAAATAATAAATGCGCTGTTTCAATACGCAATTTACTTAATTGTAAGTTAATGTGTCATTCAAATTTGCAGCTTTTGTATGAAAGTTTACATGTGGTATTAATTCATGGATGCATTTGTTGTGTGTTTTTAACGGTATTTGTTTTGCGTGTAGGTAATTTAATATCACAAGAACTTTTCATCTTAAAAAACGTTTTGGTAACAGGTTTTGGACTTACATCATTTAACAAATTCTGAAAAGAATACAATTTCATTAACAAATTTATCATTAAGGAGATTCTCGGTTCTACAAACACACTATCCCTCTTCAGGTTCCCTCCTGGTATGTCTGCAGGAACTGATACTAACAGATCAAATACTAACTCGTTCTGACCCTTGTCTAGTAGATACTGGGGTTATGGCGTCTGTGTTGGTGTTAATGTTAATGTATGTTTGTAGTGACTCTAACACAAAGTTAATTGAGAGTTTTCAAATTGTATTGTTTAAAATTAAAGATGTCATCAACGGATTTACTCTTGACCTATTTGTTTATTGCAGTTAATGACGTTATGCATCCATAGTTCGAAGGTGTCGTACCTGGAAAGCAACATTTGTTATTACAGAACAGAACAGAATTTTATTTCTCATAATTCACAACAGTGACATAGAGAAAAGTTAAATATATTACATACACACACATATATATATACATATTGGAATAATAGTGTGCTGCATTCATAAACATGTGATATGCATGATTCTTTTATGAATTTTGCCAAGTTAAGTAAGAGTGGTTTATAGGTAGATTTCATGAGGGCTATATACTTATCAAATGAAGGATACTTATAGTAATACGATGGGAGGTATTTACTTCTTAATTCTGATAGAAAGGGGCAGGCCAAAAGAAAATGAAATTCGTCACCGGTGGAGATATTACAGAGTTTACAAATTCTTTGGTCCTTATCGAGTTTACTTCACCGACCAGTTTCAATAGGTAATCTATGGTTTGAAGTTTTGAAGCGGGTAAGCCAAATTCTTAAATTGCTAGGAAGTTCTAATATATATGAGTCCATATGGGGTTTAACTTCGTAAATTTTGTAGAGTTTAGCTTTTGAAGAATCAATCTGAGAAGCAGTTCACATTTGGAAAAAAATGATCAATAAGGACTCGTTTAATAGATGATTTTAAAATGTGTGAACTGTTAAAATTTTGATTTATCCATACATAATTTAAACCTGTCTCCCGCAATATTCCTTCAATTGAATTAATTAAATTGAAATTAAATTTAGGTTTGGCATTTTGCAAAGTATACATCAGAAGGTACATTTTAAATGATAATTTGTTAGGGTTTTGCAACATTTTACACCAGAAAGAAATATTCTAGTTTTGATACAAATACTGAGAGGATAACGGCCAAGTTCACCATATACCATATAATCTGGCGTAGACATTTTTGCTTTAAGAATATATTTACAAAATTTAAGATGAAGCCGTTCAAGACAAATAATATTTTCAAATCCCCACACTTCAGATGAATATAAAAGGATTGGTTGTACAAGTTGATCAAATAATTTTAATTGACAATCAAGGGGGATGTCTAAAATATTCACAGTAAACAGTAAGTATTATTACAATAAAAATCCTTTGAAGTATCACCCATATGGTTAAGAGCACACAGAACCTCTATTGTTCGCAAGATACAGTCGACCATTATAATCCCTTGGTCTGTTGGTTTAAACATCACAAATGTTGCTTTCCAGGTAGTGAACCATTACGAATTGTACTTTGACGTACAACGACAAGAATTTAAAGTAAACATAAATTTCATTTTATCTTATTGATTCTAACAGTTTAATAAATATGGTACCCGCTCGTAATATCAATTTTATTCACTAACTTTCATAAATATTTTATCAAGTGGACGCCATTCAGTACTCTATGTGGCTCTTGTGTGAGAGATGTGAATAGTTTGAACCTTCACCGGCTTCATAACATATCCTCTAAACGTTCAAGTAAGAAGAACGTGTCGTGTAAGAAACCGACGTCCAAAAGAAACTTTAATACATTTTGTAATCATTCTGATTAAAGAATGGAAAACGATAGAACTCTAAAACAAAGTACTTCTTATCGATCAACCATTTCAGTAAACACCCAGCTAATCAAAATTGAAGACCGAAACCCCGATTTAGAAATTAATCTATTTAAAGTAGGCGGGGGTCAAAATTTTGATTGTTCATGCGTTGATTGAAATGCTTTTTTCGCAATAATTTCGTCAAGGTAATAAAATGTGCAACTTTTGTGCCAGGTATGAGCAACCCGTATGTTATCACTTCAAAATCCACGAAAAAGGCCAACATTTTAATTACGTTACCGGCCTTCAGTTTCAACCTTCATATTAAATCTGCATTCAACTTTTTCTATCAACGGGAATGTGTAGATAAAGTCCTACATGTCCGATTGACACATCTTTGAGTCGTACAAATGGTAACTAGCCTTGAGAGCTCAACAATCGCAGTTTAATCGTTTTATTGCATGCCAATTCTGACGTTATGACTTCGAATGAAATTGTCTTTTGTCGAAGATTAGTGACCAATGGCTATCAATTGAGCAGTCGATGAGCTCTGAAGTTCATATACTGCACGAGAACATAATGGCATGTCGACCTTAGATGTTTGCTATCCTTGACGTCACTGAGAGACAACGTTATTGGTGGTCTAACGTCATTGATATCGGCCCTCATGCAGGGAAAACCTACTCTTGTTCCATGTTTCAGGGTTGCACAACCTCTTTGTATAGCCGGATCAAGTTACCATAAGAAATGAAGGAACACTATCGAATCTTGTAACAAAGGTAAGTTTTGGTCAGTATTGTTGAATTTTAATGGGGATTCGCGATATTTTTGATATGCCGTTAACCGGGTTTAAGGGGTTTTTGCCACAAACAGGTTGACAAACATTCATTATGGACATTAATCAAATCTTTTCGTCACGTGACTAAGTTCCGGTGGAAAGATCACGTGATTATGACATTTTTGTCATTTTTGCAAAAATGCATGAATATGGCTCAATTCAAAGTATACAGCTCTTGACCTGACTATATCAATATAATATTAATAGTACTCTTCTAATTGCGGTTTAAAACCACACACTAACTTCATTTCATTAAAATTGGTACATACTTGTAATTATATACATAGGTTTATATATATAGAATATATATATATACATAAATCAACAGAAAATACCACTGCTTTTATAAATCCTTATTAGCCCAGTCGATAGAGTCGGTGCTCATCAACATAAAGGTCCCTGGTTCGATTCCCATCTTCCTTGATTATAATTCTCAAAATATTAAAAATTAAAATTTTACAAGTCCGTTTATTTGCCAACGTTGAAGATCTCTTCTCCTGACCAAGTATTGATTAATAATATAGTGTTGGTGTATCAAAAAAGTAGAGGTGTATCAGTGGATAACCTACACTTACAACATAGAAAGGAGAGGTATATCCGTCAATACACCTACAGTTAGAACAAAGTAAACCATAGCAACGAGACCCAGAGTGGGGTATAATAGCCCTTAATAAGAGAAAACCCCTCGATGTTTAAATAGTAAGAGACACCATTCCCGAAAATCCACAGAGATATACCATATATATTGTCCACCATATTTTGATTTGTTGCACGAAGATAGAGAATAGGAATGACAAATCTGTACAATCAATGTTTCAGCTTGGCGTTTTCCATATTAAGAGTAAAACTTGTTTCAGGATTCATCAAATAAAAGAACTTGCTGAGTAAAATTCGGTCATCGTTTGGATTTTTTTCTAGTAAATAAATGTCGTTATATCACTCAAAACTGAAACTTCATTAATAAGTTTGAAATCTTGAGAAATCTGCAATATTTTATGGGAGCTTCTACAGCTTTCTACAAAAACTTTTGACAGTGTACAGATTGAACTGTCCATCAGAATTTATCTAGAGTATTCATTCCATATGTAAAGTATGCATGTGTGCGTGCGAGCGTGTGTATGTATGTATGTAAACTAAAAGGCAAAAGAAAGTATAGGTTCGAAAAATCAATTTTATTTTAAAACTTTGTTAAAAGGTGAACCAAATGTGTTCACAATGTCATTATCCGAGTACAATACGGAGAGAAACACATCGCTGAAACGGATCCTTATTCATGGTACCACACCTCACGTGAAAATGGTAAAACACGTTTTAAGCCAATAGCTCAAAATGCACGTGCTGAAGTAGAGTATAAATATGGGCATACAAGAGGTTGGAAACACAGCTGATGAAAGCACAAAAAAGAAATGCCAAGATTAACAGAAGCGGAGCGAGAGCGAGCTATTGGAATGAACGAGATTGGGGCAACACAGATCCAAATTGCAAGAAGGTTCGGTTGCACACCATTAACGGTGGCCAGACTCCTCCAACGACAGGCAGGACTCAGGACAGGCCCAGAACCGGAAGACCACGCGTGACAACACCGCACGAAGATCACCGTATACGAACCATTCACCTTCGTAACAGATTCGTAACTGCGGCGGCAACGGTCTGACGTCATCGATGAGGAGACGTATCACTGCCTGCATTGATGCACATGGTGGACATACACGCTACTGAACCCCGTGCTGTGTTGGTTTGAGAACTTTTGCAATCAAGCATGTGGATTCAGTAATCGCTGAACAGTACTTATTTTGAACCCACCACTGTTCAATGAGATCCCACGTATCATGGTTTTTTTTGTTGCTTATGATATTGTGCCACAATGATGATATGAAACCCGTCTTTTGTATAAACCAAACAGTGTACTGATACGACTTGTTTTGTTGTCATTATTATCATTTAAACCCGACCTATACTTTCTTTTGCCTTTTAGTTTATGTATGTATGTATGTATGTATTATGATGTCACATCGATTGATGAGGCTGGAATGTCATCACGCAACAGCAACAACTCCACGGTGTTAGTTTTATGATAGTCACTGTGACATACCATGAGGCGACTCAGCACTGCAATGAAACTTGCTAATCTTGTGACGTTATTCTCAACCATTATGATGAACGTCAACTGGTCCCAGCACGAATATAATTAGCCACTAGGAATGGTTGAAAATAGTTGAAACTGAAACTAAATACCTCATACAATAATTCAGTAACTTAATAGTTAAGAATCCTGTAATCTTGCTACCAGGAAGTAGGTCAGACATGGTTGTTTTGTTTTTGGCGGGCTTCATGGTCGCTCAAAGTCGTGTGAATGTACGAGTGCAAATTATCTATATACACAAGGATTGACATGTCAGCCAACTTTAGATTCCTTTGATTTATATTATACAGATGTAAACATTTTAAAAATGTACCTCTGTTTATTATTCTGTATTGTTTCAGTTTAATGTTGAATGCTAGATTTAATTCAATTTATGGTTTTCATTCAGTTCAGATTTATATTTATTATTTCATATCACACACTTATATCATTTTCTGTTGTAATATCCATATGAATATTATTCATACTAGATTACCACGTCCTATATTAAATTTAACCTGTAACGTCATTTATTTATGTACACTTTAACCTGTGACGTCATGCAGCTATATGCATCATTCACGTATGCAACTGGATGCAAATATGGATGCACAAAATGTGTATGAGATTGACCCCTATATACTACTAGCATCGGTAGACTTTGATACCACGTTTCCTTGAGCCCTGTTGAATCAGCTTGAGAACACCAATCCAGCCTCAAACAACCATCTAGAACAAGAGCTGGTTCCATGCTAACACGCTCTAGCTGCATTGGCCGAGCCAGTCATGCTCCAGTGAATCTTCAGATTCGACTGTACTGTAAAAACGAGGAATACAAAGTCTATAAAAGCCTAATTTAGATGCATATTGTCTCGATTTCATGCTCATTGCATTCCAATAGATAATGTGTTAATGTAGATTATCATCTGTTATTTTAAAACGAATGTTTTGTTAGGGGAATATAAGATGATATCAAGTAAATGGATATAAATGGTTCCAATTGAAAGACAATGTATAGAAACTAGATGAAGCAGTAATAAACGAATTTATGAAATATAAAGTTCAGCCATGCGATTCCTTTTCTTATACTAAATGGATAAAAAGCGTTCGCACAAAAAAGCCTGCCAATTGATTTTAGTTGAATCTTTATAAGTTGTGCTCTGGCCATGGATGATTGGTTTGTGTAATGATATTTTTTACGCTATCAACATAATACATTGAGCATTAACGTACAACTGTGAGTGAAAAATTAAAGATACTAAATTTCAAAAACAACGAGGTACACTATCATTTACCAAGAACGCAGTGTTGACATTTAGTAATTCATTTTTATATTTTATGTGTTATGTCTCCATTCATGAACGTCTATGTAATCGACAGCAAGAGCATCATTATAACTATTTTCTTTCAGAAAAGCCACAGAGCCTCCAACTATTACAAACTGGAGCAGTTATTACAATTAGGAGCAAAGGTTGCGCCAAATTGTAATAACTGCTCCAAATTGTAATAAAAGGTCCTCCATAATCTAAAAGCTGTCAATAATAACTGTTATGTTCTTCTTAGTGTAAAGCTGCGCAGAATGTTTAAAAACAATCTCTCGCAAAGCTTGCTCAAATGTGTTATAACTGCTAAAAATTGTAATAAAAGGTCCTCCATAGCCTAAAGCTTATGATCTTATAAGTGTAAAACTGGATATCATGTTTAAATATACATTCATTAATAAAAATGTATGTTATTGACATCAAAGTATTTTTTAATGAATTTTTCTTTCAGAAAAGCCACAAAAACTACACATATTACAATTTGAAGCAAAGGTTGCTTCAAATTGTAACAACTGCTCCAAATTGTGATAAAAGGTCCTCCATAGTCTAAAGCTTATGATCTTATTAGTGTAAAACTTGATATCATGTTTAAAAATACTTTATTTCATAAACGTCTTTATAATTGACATCAAAGTATCATTACGACTATTTTCTTTCGGAAAAGCCACAAAACATCCAAGTATTACAATTTGGAGCAGTTATTACAATTTGGAGCAAAGCTTGCTCACATTTTTAATAACTGCTCCAAATTGTAATAAAATATCCTCCATAGTCTAAAGCTTATTATCTTATTAGTATAAAACTGGATATCATATTTCAAAATACTTTCATTCATAAACGTCTATATCATTGACATCAAAGTATCATTATGACTATTTTCTTTCTAAAAAGCCACAAAACATACAGGTATTACAATTTGGAGCAGTTATTACAAATTGGAGCAAAGGTTGCTTCAATTTGTAATAACTTCTCCATTTGTAATAAAGGTCCTCCATAATCTAAAAGCTGTCAATAATAACTGTTATGTTCATCTAAGTGTAAAGCTGGACACGATGTTGAAAAACACATCCTCATGTTTTATCTTACGTCATTCCATTTGGTCAACTGCAATATTAAGTATATGGTCGGGAATTCAAGTTCAAGTAATAATTATTAATTAAGGTACGCAGCTGTATGTTCTGAAAACTTACCGAACTTTTAACAACTGACATAGACCTAAACAATCTCTACTTTATGTACATTTCCAGGTACATCAATAAAAACATATGGAAAAATCTCTTGGCTATAACAATCTATGCCATTCTCATTTACGTCTTTCTTTACATTCAAAAACTCTAACAAATTCTTAATCAAGAAGAACAAGTTCTTATGCGACGTTTCCGTGTAGATACTAACACCGTTATCAAGCAAGTGATACAAATGATTTGATGTACATGTAGGAGACTTTATACATAAAATGACATGATGTTTTTACAATTAAACGGTTTGTTGTACATAAAGTTTAGATAAGACATGAGTAGTTGATACAAGACACAGGGTTGATGTCTATTCAAGGAGGGATTAAGGCGCTTAATGCTGATTGTCTCCTACATCATCTCTCTTGTATCACTTACTTGATAACAGTGTTAGTACCCACACCGAAACGTCGCATTTCATGAAATAAAAACGTTGATTATCCATAAGAACTTGTTCTTCTTCATCAAACCTGCTTCTGATATGCCTCTCACAGAAGTTAAATCTTCATCTTCGACTACATCAACATTGGTATATCTATAAATGTCTCTACATCATCATGGGTATTATGTTCTTGTCATTACATCAACATCAACGTCTACATCTACGTATCCATCTGCATCATCATCTGTATCTACATCTCCACTAACTTTCACATATATATTAAATATATATATCTCAATTAATTTCTAGATCTGATTCTACGTATACATCTACGTTTACACACCCATTAGAATAACCCCTATTCACAATAATCAATCATACAATTCAATACCATAATCGAGACATGAGAGACATATTATGAAACAGGTCATATCACGTTAATAATAAACCATTTTGGCAGTTATTTGGTTTCTGTTTAATGTTTAATGTAGGCAGGGGTAAGAATTTTGATTTACAATATCACGATTCCTACGTTGTTTTAAACGTTGTCAGTATGTGAAAAAAATAACACGTTTTGACATAAAATATTCATTCCAAACTGATGAATATTGGTGTTATCTCAAAATAAATGAATAGATCTTGAACAATTTATCAACATAAAATTCCAATTTTTTGAAAAAAATAGAAACACTTATAAGTATTCCATGAACGATGATTTACCTCTTGTTCTTATTAGTTTCTGAATACGACATCAAAACTACGAAATATGCGTCATTGAAAATCTTACATATGATGAATTAAACTGAAATGTGTACTTTCTTTTGGCTGTCAGTTTGATGATAGCCAAAGAACTTGGCAAAAACAATAACAAATATTCTTGGCTGAAATGGTTTGAGAATCATAGTTATTGCAATTTGGAGCAAGTATTACAATTTGGAGCAAGTTTTATTACAATTTGGAGCAGCTTGACCGTACAGTTTTCGAAAATGACGTTATTACAATTTGGAGCAGGTATTACAAATTGGAGCAGTTTTTATTACAATTTGGAGCAGGTATTACATTTTGGAGCAATTATTACAATTTGGAGCACTACACCCCTCCCTGTTAATACATAGTAATATAGAAATATGGAAATATAGTATAATTTTTTCAATCTTTATTTTGCACTTAAGGAGGCCACAGGCCTATAGTACATACATGTATATACAAGCAATTTTAGGCAGAAGAGAGTGTATTTTTTCTGAGAATAAAGGCATGGTACAGGAACATTGACAGATTTTCAACATGCCTTTTGCTAGAGCAGCTGATTAAAGATATGAATTTATAAATATTATGATTCGTAAAGTAATATTTTTTAATATAATTATATCTTAAATCAAGGTAGGATGGACAGACACAAAGAAAATGGTACTCATCTTCAATTACATTTAAATTACACATTTTACATAATCTATGTTCTCTTTCTAAGCCAACATATCTACCAGTTTCAATTAACAATTCATGTGATGAGCAGCGAAATCTTGTAATTTCCTAACATTCAAAGTAGATAAATAGATTTCATTGCATATAGACTGTTTGAACATTCTGTAATAGAAACATTTATTTGATAAAGATACTTTATGAAGCCAATCTTGTTGATAAATATCTTGCAACCTTTGTTTAAAGGATGTGAGAAACTGTGTGTGAGAGTGTATACATTGATCAAACCATACATTACCAAAACCGGTCGAACATAACAAATCTTTAACATGTGTGACCCAATTATTTTTTTCCATTTTTGTCATACAACATCATCATATTATAACATTTTTTGGGTAATCTATGAGATGGCATTTCTAATATTTTCAACCAGTATTTTATAACTTTTACGTTTGAGTCCACATATAATGGAAATCTGCCACAATCACCGTAGATCATTGTGTTAGACGTAGTAGATTTCACACCCAGGAATTTTTTCATTGCAAATAAATGTACTTTTTCTATGATATCAAATGCATTAAGCCCCCAAACCTCGGCACCGTAAAGGAGTATTGTGTCATACTTCCACCCTGTTATAGTTTTCTTTAACTCAGGTTCTAATAATATGGGCTGTAACTCGCTTTAAGTCTGCGAGAGGCACAAATTTAAAGGAAGACACCTTAACTAATTTTTCATAATTTATTACAAAAACAATTAAAGCAAATTACACATCATTTTACAATCAATACAATTACCTTCTATTGGTACGATTTAACCTGTTTAACTTAACCCTGGATTGCTTACTTAAATCTAGTCCTTAAAAATACATTCTTATTCCTTATTCCCTACCTAACCCCCATACTACCATAAAACATGCTATACGATACCCTTATAAACCTCCAGTGACGTCACTCTATTGTTCTATTAGGTTCTTCTTTTACCGGATAAACCTCTTTGCCGGGCATTCTCCAAGAATGCCCAGGGCTTTCTCTAGGAAAGCCCGGGGCTTACTGTAGAATTTATCGGAAATTTATTTTGATAGGGATTATACACGTTTTGAAATACTTTGTTTCAAAGTCCTTCTTCGAATAAATACCATCACAAAATATCACAATTTTGACAAATCACAAATATAATGTTCGCATGCCTGGTTTCGAACTCTGCACCACTCACTTACTAAACTGGCGCCTTTGACAACTCGGCTATAAAGGCCCACGAGAACAATGATGTATTTTCCACAGTGACAATCATGTGAACTTCACGAGGCAGATAGCGCATGCATTTCACGTTCACGGCTTGGGTAGCGAGCGCAAAGCACGTGCAGGGCGCGGATGTGCTCTCCGTTTGCTCATGGTGATTCCCTACCAGTAAAAATCAATGAATCCATTTTTATACTTATTATTAAAATAATTTTGTTACTACGGTTTATCTCGGTTCATAAGTTAGATCTAAACCTCGCCCTCGGTGTTGTTTGATAATGTAAGCCCTCAGCCTCGGGAAATTGGGGCGGGCCTGTCGGCCCTTCCCAATTTCCCTCTGCCGCGGGCTAACATTATCAACAACACCTCTGGCTCGGTTTAGATCCTACACATACGGTTCCCTCTAAGAAGCTGCTCCCGGCCTAGCCGAAGACGCCTGCCAAAGGTTAGGTTGATGGTATTTCTGAGATTTCCGAGACTAACTCTTAGAAACTGCTGTGCAGCTTCTTTTTATTGTACTCAACTGTCACTCATTCTTTGGGGTGGGTCTCACTTTTAGCCAATCGTTTTGGTTTCGCCAACCTCCAACCTTCAACCTCTACTCTCTACCCTTCTTACTATTAATCTTAGACCTAGCTCCCTCCGAGAGTTCTAACCTTACTTCCAAATTGCTTTGTATTGGTACATCCTTATTAAATTTTCACTGGACTCTCCTTAATCTCCTGCTAATCGCCCTTCTCATGACATCTCCGCTTCAGATTTCTAGTTTTTCCATACACAACAATTACCCCTCATATTATATTACCAAAACCTAACTCTTGTTTGTCATTTTTCATTACTTTTACTAAATATATTCATAACAACCCCCCATTACATCTTCTTGATTCATGTATACTGTCTTCCTAACTGCCTTTGAGCTATCCCGTAACACGCAATACAGCGTCCCTGAATAATTCGTCCCATACCATTTCTGAATACTTCACTCAATAACATTTCTGAATGATTCGCCCTATAACAATTGGACTAATCTTAGCATCAAATATCCTAAAGAAAGCTTTACAAGGCAAATCACCGAAAATATGTATATATCTCATTATTCCTATTAATATTTTCTTTGCTTGCGTCGATGCGTTCCTTGCATGCAAAGACCATGAAAGGTGGTTTGTGAAATAAACTCCTAGATATTTATATGATGTGGTTGTTTCAATAGTCTCGCCTTTATAATACCACTTTTCGTTTGCAGCAAGTTTACCTCCATTTTTGAACACAATTATCTTAGTTTTAGCTCTATTAACGGTTAGTTTACAATCCTTAGAGTATTTTTCCAATTCATTTATTTCTGCTTGCAATCCCCGTACCGTGCTTGAGAAGAGAATGATGTCATCGGCAAACAATAGGAGAAATAACTGTACTATATCTGGATGTAATTGGATGCCATTAGAGCAGTTATAGTGAAACTGTATTGCTAATTCATTAATGAAAAAAGAAAATAGGAATGGGCTCAATATACAACCTTGTCTTACTCCTATCTGGCTTTCAAAAGTTTTAGATATTTCATTGTTGTTTCTCACGCACATCTTTACGTTATCGTAAATACTTCTTAAAAGTTTACTCATTTGACTACTTAATGAATGATTATCAAGAAGAGTCAATAATTTTTCTCTGTGTACAGAATCGAAGGCTTTTGCAAAATCTACAAACAAAACATAAAATTTAGAACCTTTTGTATTCAAGTATCTCTGAACAAGTGAGTATAGAATAAATATGTTGTCAGTCGTTGTGTATCCTTTCCTAAAACCAGCTTGACATTCTGTTATCTTATCAAAGGATTCTGCCCAGAATACCAAACGTTTATTTATAATTCCAGTGAATATTTTCCTGAATACACTAATAAGAGTAATGCCTCTATAATTTTCAGTTTGATTTTATCACCCTGCTTATGGATAGGTATAATAATGCCAACCGACCATGAATGTGGAAACACACCGTTATCAAGAATAACATTAAATAACAATTCAAGATGCGGCAGTAAAATATCTGAGGAGTGTAAGAAAAATTCTGGGATAGTGTTATCTACTCCAGATGATTTGTTCAGTTTAAGATGCTTCATACTATTAAGTATTTCTTCTCGTGTTATTGGTGCATCAAGAATGTCAGTAGTCATTAAATCAACTCTATTTTCAGCACTATTCTCAGTTTGATTACATTGATATATGACCTCATCAGTTTCAGATGTAGAGACAAATTCTTAAAATAAGAAAACCATTCATGTATGTCAATGTCATTTCCATTCTTTACGTTACCGTCCAAAATTTTAGAGAGGACCAAAATCTTTTGGGATTATTCACACAGTTTTCTAGCTCTTGTTGTTTAGATTTCAAGTAGTAATTTCGTTTTTGTTTGCAGATGGTCTTATACTTGTTTCTAATGTGATGATAATCATTAAATGATTGGATATCTTTATTTTACGAAATTTATTGAGATATCTGCATCTTTCTTTTTTCAATTTGTCACACTCTTTATCATGCCAAATTTGAACTCTGTTTCTTGTCCTACCTGTATTTTTTTCATGTCGGAAGCGGCTGTACATAGTGCTTGTACAATGAGATCTATACTTTTCTCAATATTTGTAAATACAAATTCTGTTGACTCGTTAAGTAACTCTTGGGAACTTTCAAGAAGCATATTTGATCTTAAAAGCTCGAGTTTATCATTATCCCAAACAAATTTATATGACTCATTCTGTTTTCCGGCTGTCCCATGATGGGAATGAAGCGTACGTAATTTCACTGTAAGAGGAAGATGATCTGATTCTGTACGAGAAGGGATTGCAAAATCAAGCACTTTGTCGAAAATTGGTGATGAACTTATAATATAATCTACTACACTTGTTCCGTTATGGCCAATAAATGTAGAGACACCTATTTCTGAATCCGATCCGCATCTACCATTTATTATATGGATGTTAAGAAATGAACATAGATCTAAAAGGACTTTCCCAAATGTATTCACAATTTTGTCAGTCCAGAATCTCTTTAAACTAAAAAAGTCTAATAAAAAGTCCCACATTGAATTGTCTTGTCCCTCTGTATGTTTGATTATATCATCCTCAATGAAATCGGGCTCAGTACCTGTTCGAGCATTAAAATCTTCTCCACATCAAATATACACATCTGACATGTTTGATAAAAGATCTAGTAAACTATCTTGAAAAAGGGTAATTCCATTTTTACAACATAAGCCTGGTTTGTTGTAGAAAGTCGACCCCTCTGGGTGAATATATGTACATGTATACAATAAGTCTTGATCAAGATTAAACAATTGTTTGTCAAAGAGAATGAATACTGCATTTTCAGTTATCTTACTTAATACAATATACTTTTTAAACTCTTTTCTAACCAAAACACATATTCCACCCGAGAGTCGCCCACTTTGCGATATCTTCTCTGCATCTTTACTAATTATAATAAAATCTGAAAATACTGATTCTAAATCTATAGAAGAGGTCTATGTTTCATACAAACCAATAATATCAAACTTGTTGATGTAAGAAATAAAGTCAATGTCATTTAGTTTGTTGTAAATACCGGCAATATTCCAGAATATTAATTCAACAAATTCACTTGTGTCAGTGACAGTGTCATTTTGACGAGTCGTAAAATCGCCCTGGCCGAGTTCCTACCTGGTCTGTCCCTACCCCGGGAGCTTAGCACACGGTCCCTCCGGTCATCAGAAGATGACCTCCCGGAATCTGTGTTCCTAGTGGTCCTGTTTGAATCTTCCTTGGGTTCTTCAAGTATTTTACTTCCTTTATAGTATCGCAACAAGGATCGCACATTTGGATTTTCCGTCCAAAGTCTCTGTTGTTTATTGCGCTGATACTGAGTAAGGTCGTTGGCAATACCGATTCCTTTCTCTCTGAGTATGGAAGGGGATGTGTGCCAAAAATGAAATCGTGTACACTCGTAACTCGCAAGATGTAACATGTCGTTCTCAACCATGCAATTCTCGAAAAGACAAGTCCAAGCGTGCAAAACTAACATTTCAATCCTGTAAAACTCAACTTGCTGTTCTCAACTTTACAAAGTTGAAATGTAATTCAAGAAATATCAAAAGACAAAACCCGATTTTCTATTTTGAATAAGAGTAATATTCACAATAAGCAATGCTATAAGTTACGTTTCACATATGGAAAATGGAAAATGGAAAATCAAGAGTTGTAAAATCAGCTTTTTAAAACAGACTTTTGCATTTCGAGTTTTACACGATTGCAATGTACATGATTTCGCATTGACGGGGGATGTGTGCCAAAAATGATATGCTATGCTTGATTCGTTAAAGCAAACATTTGACCGGCGCGTGCTGATTCTGCAACAGGCACGAGAAAGGAACAAGTTTACTTTATGTAAGCGGCTGACCTGGCTAACCGAACAAATAACCAAATGACAGAATAACTGACCAATGTACGTTTTTAGCATAAGCGGGAGTATATATAGCGTTCATTCTTTCCGTTCATCTTCTGTCTGGCCGTCACAAAATTTGTCCGTAGCATATCTCAAAAACTATACCAAATTTCATACACTTATCAACCATGATACCTAGATGTGCCGTTTGGAGGTTAGACTAAAAACAGTTATTTTTGCAGTTTCCATGGATATATGACTAAAATGTTATTCGATGATAAATTTCTTTGATATATACATCTCAGCTTCACCAAATTGTCTACACATGTCAATCATTATTTTGGTTATGCCCTTTGAAAGTTAAACAATATGTGAATTTTCTTTTCTGTGTTTTTTAAACAGGACTAACAAAGTGACTCAAAATATGTTTGTCCTCAGCACATCTCGTAGAATTTTATGATCACTACCTAAAATTTGAAACAAAGATCAACCACTATTCCTAGATGTACCCTTTTAATGGTAAAATCTATTAATGAAGATAGTTTTGTGGTTTCAGTTCAAAGGAGACTTACACAATGACGTACCTTTAAAACTGTATGCTAAACAATCATAAACTTTAAACAATGTTTATCAATTCTACTGTTTGAAATTCTTTGAACAAAGTTGGAGGCGGGTCTATCTGAACTCTGCTCGGTGCCTCACTTGTTTATTAAAGTAATCCAACAATCTGGTTATTGTTGTGAGGGTAATATTTGTATGTCACTATTTTAGCATTCTCTCCCCAATGAGGCAGATCAAGTCATGAAATATCAATACAGCCTCTGTTCTATTATGCCGACTTTGTGGGATAAAATGGGAGATGCCTGATTGGAGAAAATCAAAGTTATATTTATTATTTGCGCAATCAGCGAATTATTTTGCGCCGGGGGAAACTGCCAGAACCCACGGATTTCGGCTAGTTAGAACAGAGGTTGTATCAACATTTCATGACTTCATTATGTGGGGAGAGAGTGCTATACTGGTACTTATATATCAAGTTGAATATCAAATGAATAAAACATGAGATTTTTATGATGACTGGCTCTTGTTTTTATATTTGAAAGTGAGAAGCACAACCACGTGATTTGTAAACTTTACCAAATCAGGTGAAGTACATTTAAGTGAATGTAACGTAAAACTGAATAAACTTTCACGAAACTAAATCCTAAATCTATTTTGGTATATAATATCGCAATGATGAAAATGTATCCATTTTTTAACATTTTTACTCTTACTTAAAGTGGTTTACAAAATAAATATATGTCAAAATCGGTGAGGTAGGAAGAGTATTGCATTCATTGCTACTTGTATGGCATAAAAGTTCAAAGGTATTTTACATATATACCCAATTATACATAGTTATCGCTTCAATTTCGAATAATCACTAAAATTTATCGTTGATAAGAATATTCAATGCAGTCATACATTTACTGTCATTTAAGTTGAATATTTTTGTTTAATTTTTGATGTCCATTTTATATAAAATTCAACAATGGTCAAGCTAGCAATATATGGAATGACGATATGCTTTAAATGTAAATTGGCCTGTTATTCTCTCATTTATGTATTTGTTTAGGTTAACCAGGTCAGCCGCTTACATAAAGTAAACTTGTTCCGTTCTCGTGCCTGTTGCAGAATCAGCGCGCGCCGGTCAAATGTTTGCTTTAACGAATCAAGCATAGCATGTCATTTTTGGCACACATCCCCCGTCAATGCGAAATCATGTACATTGCAATCGTGTAAAACTCGAAATGCAAAAGTCTGTTTTAAAAAGCTGATTTTACAACTCTTGATTTTCCATTTTCCATATGTGAAACGTAACTTATAGCATTGCTTATTGTGAATATTACTCTTATTCAAAATAGAAAATCGGGTTTTGTCTTTTGACATTTCTTGAATTACATTTCAACTTTGTAAAGTTGAGAACAGCAAGTTGAGTTTTACAGGATTGAAATGTTAGTTTTGCATGCTTGGACTTGTCTTTTCGAGAATTGCATGGTTGAGAACGACATGTTACATCTTGCGAGTTACGAGTGTACATGATTTCATTTTTGGCACACATCCCCTTCCATATCTGAGGACTTCTCGGAGCTTGACGGAGTGCCACTTGTCCTCCCAGTGGCACATCCTGACAATGACTGGTCTTGTTGTATCTTGCCTGGGGGAGGACACACAGGAACCCGATATTATAAATAAAATGTAGGTAAAATTTGGGTAAGAAAGACCCGTCCCCTCTATAAATAGAGTAAAGGAATAAAGGCATCCATCTTGCCGATCTCTACTCGCTTCCGAGTTAAGTCAAAATAATCGCTTCAAATTGGTGACATCTCATACACATACACAAGAACCTCTCAGTTATACATTTCTCCGCAAAATTTGGCTTATTTCCAACACATGTCACCCTTCAAATAACTTTTATATCTATTTAAATTCGCAAAATGACCGCAGAAACCTCTGGGGTGAACGTTACTCCGCACCAAATGCCTCTAGGGCGATCTGATAGGTCCATTTAACGTAGGGCGATTTTCTCTAGATAATTTCTAAAAGTCTCGCAAAATTTGAAGGCGATTTTTATTGATGTTCCACCATTTTCAAGCCAGGTTGTGACAATATAGCCAAAATATTATTTCAGGAATCATTTTTGCACTAGGGGATTGTCCCGGCCAAGCTCTTGTCTTCACAATTGTAGAATTATTAAATGGAAATTCCCCTTTCATTGACCAATCAGATCGCCCTAGAGGCATTTATTAGGTTTTATAGCGATTATTTTGACTTAACTCGGAAGCGAGTAGAGATCGGCAAGATGGATGCCTTTATTCCTTTACTCTATTTATAGAGGGGACGGGTCTTTCTTACCCAAATTTTACCTACATTTTATTTATAATATCGGGTTCCTGTGGGAGGACATCCTGTGTGCTCTCTCTATGTCTCGCGCTGTAAGAGGGGGGAGACTCTTGGTTTCTCTGGCACTATTCAGAATATCCAGAGCTTAAACTGGTCTCTGTGTAGGTCTCCTTGTCCGTCTCTGGTATTCCGTACATTACCTTATCCAATGGGCGGCATATTTTCTTTTGATCTTTTCGCAGTTGTAAATCATGTACCAAGAAAACTAAAGCTGATATCTAGTACGTCAGGAAAATATCACCACAGTAATTTCTGACGTCCTGAATCGACAATCATGAAGGAGAGAGGCAGTTTTAGGGCGGAGCTAGCAATATCGAGCCGACGACCTTGAGAAAGTTCAACATTGTTGCATCCTCAAACACGTAGCCGAGATCAAAGGAATTGAAACCGCTCAGGAAACCAAAATATTAACATTACCAGTCACTAAATGAGAAAAATAACAAGCTGACCATAATATGTAATGCAGTGAAATAAATTCAGGTTGAAAAGTACCAACGAGCTGACATTTCTAATCCAAACTGTTCGGTAATTAAGGTCAACCCCCTCCCAAATAAGTAGTAAATAGGTACATAAATAAGTTGGTAAAAAATCAACAATTCTTTTAATATTGATAAGACCACCAGTAATAAAATTTACATTTCACTATAAAATGAAATCCAGTCTGAAAACAAATAAGTGCACGTGTTACCTTATTTCAGTAAATATATGTTGCATATGCCTGCATGGATGAGAGAATGTCTGGTCATCCAAACCCATCAATATAATTTATCGTTACGAAAAAATAAGTAAATTGGGTCATTCGTCGCTGGACGATTCTTTCAGACTTATCTAAATGTTGGTCATGCAGGGAATGTTGATGTCGGGTGAATGATCGCAAGACGATCGCACTCGCTGATATTTCGCATACACCCCTTGTGTCATCATGTATCTATTACATACTATTCCGCCGATTTCTCTGTTCCTGACCTTCTATACGGGATTCTAGGTATTGACAGTAATCCTCTACAAATGATGTTTTCTCATCAAGTGAGTCTATATCAAGCCTTATCACGTTTTGTTCTTCTTTCGTAACCCTGATATCTGTACGCAGTTCATTCAACTCTACTTTAATAGATTTTATGTCCTCTTTAACTGCATTAATATCACTTGTTATTTTTTTCGTCGAATCCCTTATTTGCATAATGATATCTCTTTTCATAGCTTCCAGTTCCCTATTCACAGGCCCAGGATTAAGCTCAATATCTCCAGCTCTGTGAATCATAGACGGCATATGAGTGGACAGTAATAACGTGTCACGATTGTTCGGTTTTGGTACAAACATGAAGTTGGCCATGTACTATCACAAATCTCACCTGAGGTACACAAGGAGGGTGGCGGAATCATGTCTGGTGCTTTCCGTTCGACCCAAACTGCTGTAAGGGTAGCCAGAGAGGTTATAGCTAGTAGCAAAGTCCCACACAACACAAGTCAGTATGTGTCGGCCATACCCGGCGTCCAGTCTGTCAGGGGAGTGTAGGGTCGGATCTTATCTACCTGTTTGCAACCTCTAGGGTGCACAAAAGTCCCTATTTTGGCTCTCCATCATCCTCGGTTACCCAGGGATTTATGCTCCGATGCTCTCCGCATCACCCCTGGGATTTTCCATTTGAGAAATCTGTACTAAAATTACCGGCCCTTGGCTAATGTCATGAATCATGAGCCAATAGAATTACTCGATAGGGAAAGGCGGAAATAGAGAAGGGAGATTATCGGTGTTGGATGGCTGGTCGGATCTGTGCCCCAATCTGGTTCGCCAAGTGTATTACGCTGCGCTTACATACACGTCAATCTAATGGACGAGCTAATGAGAGATATCGTCTAAGGACGGGGCTGCTATCAGTTTTTGTGAAGTTTCCATCGCCGCCGCCGCCGCCGCACTCGTACTACAAGCTATAACTTTTTTCCACTAAGCTTTCCAGAACTCTTATTCATACCTTACTACTCATACCTCGGGAGAACGATTTTGACATGTTCATTTTCAAGGTCAAAGGTCAAGGTCACGAGATACGTATTCACTCTAAGAATTCCTTGTAAACGCGATAACTTGAAAAGTTTTTGTGCTATGAAGCTCTTACTTGGTATATATCATCCTTGGAAAAGTAAAATGTTTTGAAAAGGTTTTGGCTACAATCCGTCAAAGGTCAAGGTCACAGCAAGGTCATGACGTAAGCATGTTTTAGCGAAAATGCTTTATTTTAACTATGCACACTTTTAATCAATACATGATTGTTATACTCAATAAAAAATGTTCAATGATTGTGTGACCTTGAAGGTCAAAGGTCAAGGTCATGAGATATGAGTTATTACAAAATGCACTAAATTTGGGTATAACTTTATCCCATTTAGCTTTTCAGAACTCATTAACATGTCTAAATGTTAATATTTCCAGGGAATCATTATGACATGTTCACTTTCAAGGTCAAAGGTCAAGGTCACGAGATACGTATTCACTCTAAGAATTCCTTGTAAACCCGATAACTTGAAAAGTTTTTGTGCTATGAAGCTCTAACTTGGTATATATCATCCTTGGAAAAGTAAAAATTTTTGAAAAGGTTTCGGCTACAATCTGTCAAAGGTCAAGGTCACAGCAAGGTCATGACTTAAGCATGGTGTAGCGAAAATGCTTAATTTTAACTCTGATCACTTTTAATCAATACATGATTGTTATACTCAATAAAAAGTGTTCAATGATTGTGTGACCTTGAAGGTCAAAGGTCAAGGTCATGAGATATGAGTTATTGCAATTCCTTGTAAACACAATAACTTTTGTATATATTATCTCTTGAGAAGTACAAAATTTTCAAAAAGTTTTAGGTACGAACTGTCGAAGGTGAAGGTCACAGCAAGGTCAACATATATGGCGAAAATGGATTAATTTAATTTTTAACACTTTATTTCATTACAATAATGTTATACTCAATGGAATGTGTTCATTGATTGTGTGACCTTGAGTGTCAAAGGTCAAGGTCACGAGAAAATTCCCAATTTGGTGAGGCCTGTAAAAGGCGGAACAGGGTAAGGGCGAAACCCCAAGTTCCGGGGCTGCTCTGCTTTTGCGGTATCCCGCAAACGCTAATCTAGTTTCATATATATTTTACTCCTTGGGGAGGTTCTACTGATAAATAGGAGGAATATCAACAAGAACAAACTGTCTCCAAACATACGCAAAGGAGCTTTTCTTAGAATTGTTACTGACACGTTCATCAGAGTACAGTGAACTTATCCATATACCTATAATCTCTAAGAAAAGCTTCTGTAGCTATCTATTCACGTTTGAATATTGGCGTTTCGAGGCAGCATGTAAACAATACCAGAAACAGATTTCAAACGACTGCATTTCTTAAATATTCTTTGTTATATAACCGATATAAAGATTACACCCGATCGTTAATTTTTCAAACATTTTATGAGAATTTAGTTTTCATATGTTTGAGTTACCTTGCCTATAATATTATTTATTGTGATAGAGTGTAGGTATCTTATTCAAGTCACAACACTTATCTTAAGCGACCTAAATTCACAATCATAAAATAATTAATTTCCAGAAAAAAATATTCCGACCTCAAAAACGTGTTAATTTAATTCATATTGGAAAAATATATATATTAGTACAATGTTCCACAATGTAAAATTTTTCTTCATATATATGGAAAACATTTAGCTGTAATTTGAATGACTTCGATAAAAATCTATACCGTTTGATAAATCATGTTCCATGAAGTTTCTTTGAAAATTCCCAAAGAAACTACCACTTTATTATCATCACATGTCACGCAATGACGCAGGCGCTAAGACCTATTGATAACTTGAACTATTCAAATGAGTTTATGACTTGATATATTCGGTCACTTTAGTTAAGTATTTGATTTGTGTGATTTTGTAGGTTCTTTATTTTGTCCATTTCATAACCCAAACTAATTTCTCAAAAGATAATTGAAATACCAACGATGGAGCATTATCGTTGTATTGGTCGCAAAGTATTGTTACATGTTTTCTGTAAAATTGGTGATACTTCAACGAATATTTTAAAATGCAGCTGTTTGAAAATTGTTTTCCGTATTGTTTACATGTTGCTTAGTAAAGCAATGTTGCTTGGGGCGCAGCGCAATACACTTAGAGAACCAGAGTGAAGAGGTGCAACCATTGTCATGACAACATTGGAAAAAAACATACATTCTCTCTTGTTTCGTTGTGCTTTTAAATTCCAAACACTTTTAAAACTTTTAAACCAATTTTGTTTATGTTTATGTCGGTTATTTTGAATGAAGTACCAAAGTCAGCTAGAAAATGCATTTTCATTGGTTCGCAGGTCCAATCGACGAAGCAGTTTCGTTGGCTCATATCAGCCAAGGGCGGGTAATTATAGTACAGATTTCTCTAATGGAAAATCCCAGGGGTGATGTGGAGAGGATCGGACCGAGGATGGCTCTCCATACTTCAAGGGAGACTCCCATTGTATGTATATATCACTTTTACGGTGTATGCCTTGTTATTTCGAATTATTTTCCCATTTACCTCAGAGCCCAAATTGAGACGTCTCTACCTGCCAAGGGCGACAATACAATTAGTTAACTAGAAATATGTGCATGTGATGCACTGTGATGTCCCCCGCTAACATTTAATCCGAAAGTGACCCTACCCCCATTATGTACAATTTTCAAATTGATTCCATCGAAACCAGCAAAATAACAATTCAGAATAACCAAAGTAGCAAAAGGCACCACTCCCCCAGTAGTTCTAACCACATATCAAGTCTAGTAAAAATATTTTGAATAGTTTTTAAGCTCAAGTATGGAAACAGACCCTACCCCCCATATAAACCTAGTTAAACTTGTTTCTATAGAAACCAGAAAAATAATTCAGAATAACTAAAATAGAAAAAGGCACCACTCCATCACTAGGTCTAACCACATACCAAGTTTCGTAAAATCATATTAAATAGTTTTTGCGATATGGCCCGGAAATGGTCCACCCTCCATATGTTCTAAGTTGAAACTGTTGCCATGGAAACCAGGAAAAATTATATAATTCAGAATGACCTAAATAGCAAAAGGCAACACTCCACCACTAGATCTAACCAAATACCAACTTTCGTAAAAAAAATATTGAATACTTTTTGAGATATGGCCGGGAAACAGTCCCTACCCAAAAATGCACTAAGTACAAACTGTTTCCATGGAAACCAGGAAAATTACATAATTCAGAATGACCTAAATAGCAAAAGGCACCATTCCATCACTAGATCTAACCACATACCAAGTTTCGTAACAAAATATTGAACGGGTTTTGAGATATGGTCCGGAAACGAAAGCCTCCCCCAATATGCACTAAGTTCAAAATGTTTCCATGGAAACCAGAAAAAATAAAAAATTCAGGATAACCAAAATAGCAAAAGGCACCACTCCATCACTAGGTCAAAGCACATACCAAGTTTCGTGAAAAAATATTGAACGGTATTGGAGATATGGTCCGGAAACGAAAGCATCCCTCAATATGCACTAAGTTCAAATTGTTTCCATGGAAACCATAAAAAATACAAAATTCAGAATAACCAAAATAGCAAAAGGCACCACTCCAATACTAGATCTAACCACATACCAAGTTTCGTTAAAAAATATTGAACGGTATTGGAGATATGGTCCGGAAACGAAAGCATCCCTCAATATGCACTAAGTTCAAATTGTTTCCATGGAAACCAGAAAAAATAAAAAATTCAGGATAACCCAAATAGCAAAAGGCACCACTCCATCACTAGGTCAAAGCACATACCAAGTTTCGTGAAAAAATATTGAACGGTTTTTGAAATAGAGGCCGGAAAAGGTTCCTACCCCCAATATGCACTAAGTTCAAATTGTTTCCATGGAAACCAGAACAAATAAAAAATTCAGAATAACCAAAATAGCAAAAGGCACCACTCCATCACTAGGTCTAAGCACATACCAAGTTTCGTGAAAAAATATTGAACGGTTTTTGAGATATGGCCCGGAAAAGAAAGCATTTCGGAATGACGGAATGACGGAATCACGGAATGACGGAATCACGGACGGAGGTGAAAACATTATGTCTCCCGAAAAATTTCGGGGGACATAATTAGTAATATGGTAGAGTTTATGAGTATATATGTCGTTCTAACGATGTTTGTAAGATATACATTTGCCTGTTGACGATGATAACAGTAATCAAGGCACTAAGGCTGTATGCGTATAAGTGTAACAATGTCTGAAATCATTCCCATTCCCAAGTTTTATTGATTTTCGTTCACATTAACCATGACGAATATTAAATCGGATCGTTGGTGAATGAAATATTATGTCGTCATACTTCCTCAAACGAATCTGTTGACCAAATGAAATGAGGAAGGAAATGATGATTATCCATAACTCAAAAGGTTTAAATTCACTATTTCTCTATCGCGCAGTGAAGATTAAATTGGTATTCATGCCTATACAGATTTGTCAAAATTATGTAACTTTTAAGTTTTGGACTTTTCGACGTCACTGTAAGATATAGCAAAGTGTGACACAGTCTCTAAAATGTGGAATAAGTGGACCTCTTGATCGAATACCCATCTCGTTTAAATGACGCCTGGAATTTCGGTCGAATTAATTAAGAATTTGGAACTCGGTGTAAAACTTCGAAGGGCTTGACACGACGATGACGCATGTGATTAACCAGGATTATTCTGGGCTTAGCTTACATTATATCTATCGAATCTGTATACATTAAAAACAAAATAAATACTGAAGGTATGAAACAACTCTAAAAAATAAATCTGCTGAATTATTCGAATGAGAACTTTTCTCCTTAAGACGTCGCAAGGTAATATCACTTTATTTATACAATGTAGTGATGCAGAGCTTTTTAGGAAACACTAAGCTTTTAGGAATATGATTCCGGTCTCTAACCTGTATCTAAAAATGCTTAAAAGATGGAAAGAATATCGATACATTCTGTACAATCTATATTTGACTAAGCCAAAGTTAACCTAACAGAACATAATTTCAGCATATAATTATCATTTTGCATGAGTGGCGATTATTTTACATCCTTAACAATTTACTACAAAATATTATACATTTCAGATAATAATCCACATTCTTACTGTATTTGCCTCATCACCTAACGCTGCATTATACTTGAAACAAATTCACATTTATCGATTTCTCTGATAAGAAATTACCTAATTTAAACCAACTATGAAATCATGATATAAACTTTTCAAAGCATGGTAATATAAAGAACCGTAAACGTGTTGAACCCGCATCAACCAAATGTGGCATTACGCCAAATCCTACCTAACAGCGTTACCTTCCCACAGAGGCAGCTCAGTCGCATTTGAGCAAGCCTCTGTTCTAATTGGCCAAAATCCCTGGGTTCTGGCAGATTTCCCTAGTGGCAAAAGTTGCAAATCAAGTATTAAATTAATTTTTAAATAATGTAAAAACTAGATGTTAAATTCGTTTTGCCGAAGCATACGTAACTGACCGAGGCTTTGCGAATGATCACTTTTGAAACGGCTGATCGCTGATTGCACAACTTGCTTAGATTGCCTCCAATCAGATTTCCACCTTTCTACCCCACAAATAAGGTTAAACAGAACAGAGGTTTGCTCGAACTGAGCTCCTTCTGTTGGGAAAATGACCTAATCGCGAATTATATAAGAGATAAGAAGCACGCAAGACTAGCAAAGTCTTATGACGAGAGTAAGTTATTTTGACTTATAGATAATGCTGTGATATAAATTATTTGAATTTATAACTACATTTATTACCCATATGGTAGAAAATAAGTATGGGCCGTGTAGATCCATGAATCTTGGTTTCAGGTAACATTTTAACAGCCGGCTTGACTGGGTGTAATGTGTATCAAGTGTTATGCCCGGAGACACAGAAGAAGAAGAAGAAAAAGAAGAAGAAGAAGGAAATAAGTTTAATTAAGTTTCGAACAACATAGAACAATGGGTGATGACATTTTGAAAAAAAAGGCATGTTGTTGGCCTATCGGACACTATTAAGCAATTAAAACATTTACAAGGCCATCTTATCACAATTAATTAAATAATTAATTAATTAATTTATTTATTACTTGAATAAATAAAAAATTTGAATAAAAATATAATTAATAAATTTAAATAACTATTAAGCAATTAAAACATTAACAAGCCATCTTAACACAATTAATTAATTAAATAAATAAATAAATAATTAAATAATTAAATAATAAATTTGAATAAATAAATAAATAAATAAATAAATAAATAAATAAATAAATAAATAAATAAATAAATAAATAAATAAAATATAAAGAATGAGTAAATATATAAAAAATAGATTATATCAAATTAAATTGAATTGAATTGAATTGAATTGAATTGAATTGAATTGAATTGAAATCAAATCAAATCAAATCAAATTAAAATCAAATGAATTGTAATGCAACCCAACTAAGCCTGGGTAAAAAAATGTGAGATCTTAGTCCAAACCGGGCTCAAACGATCGGCCAATAGCATGAGCATGAGCATGAGCAAGCTTATGCTTAGCGCTGTGCTCAACATTCTTATTAAATCTAAGCCTGGGTGCCGTTTCACTAAACGATCGTAACTAAGAACGTTCGTAAGCAGTTACGACTGATATTACGATTTTTTCATAAATAGATAAGAGCGTTTCACTAAACGTTCGTAAACCGATCGTAAATTAAACCGTATTACGATAAAATCGTATCACAAAGTGGAGCTCTTTTAGAGGTGAAGGTAAAAAGGTATACAGATTATACAGAATTTTGCGGCAGGTGCGCGAACACGTGAGAACTACTTGCTTGTGTTTGATCTTAAAATCTAATTCATATATATATGTTTTTTTACTTCTTTATTTCGATTTGAAATTTAAAAACAAGACATAGTGCATTTACATTGCCTGTGTATTTTATCTCAATAAATTGTGTTTACAAATATGTAATACAAAGTTTCAATTTAAACATTTTGTTAAGTTAAGGGTCAAGGACAAATTCCAGGGAATCCCTCTTCATGACGTCATTTGATCATGGGTTCCCTTTCCAACCGGTGTTCAAAGTGACCGTTCAATGCGGCAAACGAGGAAAATCTCATAGTGATGATAGTCATTTTATACTGCTTTTTTGGCTGGCGAAATAAAGCCGTTTGTACAGTGACTAAATGTAAATTTGATATCATTCCCAGTCAATCGTTTTAGTTGAACCAAGGAAATGACACTCGAAAGTATATTTAGTACCATAACCGGGATTCGATACCGATGGCGATGGATGTCAAAATACCAAGACACCGTTTCAAAACTTCTCATGTCAAGGATAAAAAACAAATCATTCAGGGAAGATTCCATCTCACTAGTGTTACAAAAATATAATCTGGATACCGGTGCCGACCAAAGGGAAACTATTCAAACTAAGACAGGTTGGTGAAAAGTATTGTAAACAACTTGAGAAATTAAAATCTTGTTGATCTTGTATGATTATTTATGCGTATCTAGGCCCTCACCATAAACAAAAACATTATGTTATGAAAATAATAAAAGTACCGAGGGTACAGAAGCTCACCTTAAAATGAATGATGTGGTAATATGGTTTAATTGTGTAACCATCATTTCAACAATACTTCTTTCAAGTTTTAATCAGAGAAAACATATGACTGATATGAAATATCATTAGGTAATTTTTGTATCTGTAAAGCTACAGACAAATTGTACTTCAAACAATTGACTTCAGTTGAAGGTTGCCCTTTGAACCAAATTATATGTCTATGAGCTTAAATGATTTCTATATAAAGGCACAGTTCTATCAGGGTATTTCGCGTGGAAACAAAGCTCTAGAGTACTTTCATGCTTATACTTGTATATGATTATTTCATGATAATATCAAACTTATTTTTTAAATATATAAGGGGGGTTAACATTTTGATTGTTCTTGATTTTACAATTTGACAAAGAATGGAATGCATTATTGCATCCTTTAGAATTTCGTTTCCACACTAAATTACCCCGAAAGTACTGTCCCTTTAAATGCAGTATCACACATGGTTCGTTAATTCCAGTCAATACTCTTAGGTTTCACCACAATTTGTAGCCACTAAAGTGTTGCCAGCTTTCTCCCTGCAATAACTCGAGCAGCTGTGATATCAGTGAAATACTGTTGAAAGCAGCATTGAACCCCAAAACTATTTCTACAAAGTGAGGAATTCTTGAGATGAAAAGAATGGCAGATATACAGTGTGACTGATTTTTTTCAATTTGACACACATAAATGAGAATTAAAACTTATTCAACACAAGAAAAGCCATATAAGATTGGCATTTTAAAAAAAGAAAGTATAACACTTTTTTTTAATCAGATTTTTCATTTCAAAATGTCATGTATAGATACATGTAGTGATTTTGAGACATTGACTCCTAAACCACACTAGCAATATATAATATTATACATGTATAAAGTATAAATGAACACAAATTGCATCAACAACTGACATATTTAGTATTAGAGTTTACTGACACACACATTTGTTTTTAAATAATTTCAATGTTCTCAAATTTGTAAGGTAAACCATTTGGATATATATGGGATTCACTCTAGCTTTAATTCTTATTAGTGGTCCAAACAATGATTTATATAAATATAATTTGTGTTTTCAGTACATGCAGTCCTGTTCAAAACAATCAAAAGTGTTTGACTTTTATCTATGATACACTCTTAGATTTAAACAAAGATGTATATGGTATGTATTGAAATGACTTTGTGTTTGTTTATTTGTGGTTGAACTGAATGTTTTCTTTCCTTCACAAACTTTGTTTACAATAATGTTTACTTTGGATACATACTTTATATTACTGATATAGGGGAGGGTATGTCATTAAACTATATTTTGTATGAGCTTGAATGTTTGTTTGTTTTTAAATTTCCATGCTTCACTCAAAATAAGCCAAGTGTATAATTTATGGATTTATTAGATAATACATAAATAGCTTTAACCTGCTTCATATTACTGTTAATTAGATAGAAGCTTTTTTGTGAGTCATCATTCAGCAAGTCAGACTTTATTCACATCATGAAATGAAAAGACTGAAAAATATTATAGTGATATAAAAGGAGGTACACTTAATAATATATTACTGGTAGTTAATACTGATAATGTTTCAAAGACAAAATTTTTATCTGAGAAAAGAACTGTTGATATTTTATCTTTAAACAAATATTATAGATGGCCCCTAATAATTAATATAACTATTTTCTAGTAAATATGAACAATATACTCAGGTTTTCAATAATCTAAGTAATCTGTAAAAATAATCTTTGCAACACAAACATGTTTTTCAATTGGCAGAAATTCTAAAGTGCAATTGTTTCGGCTGTTTCAGTAATGAGAAAAATATTAACAAAGATCAGTCCTAGCTATTTGATCCAGCCGTGTTGACATTTTCTACAGTAGCCATTGGCTGGAATGAATCAATTAAGGAGGCCTTTCTTGGGTTGAAGTGCCATGGTGTATTTCATAGGGATGTAGTTAAATTCAAACTGGGGTTTGGAATATCTACATGAACATTGTTATTGATAAAACGACACGGGTGCAACCCCGCTTGGTCTCGGTCATCTGATGCTCTGTTGCCTGACTGTACTGACAGAGAGAACTTTACCACTCAGTAAAGTTGAGAAATTAGGTACTGGCTGCAGGCGCTGTTCCTCGACTGCCGCCATCTTTGTTACATTTACGAACGAAATTTCAAGTTGCGACACCTCCATTGCTGTCGTAATTTTTGACGTAACTTACGAATATTTTGTGCTACGATTTTTTAGTGAAACGCAAACGATCAAAATCGTAACGCTAAGTTCAGTTTTACGAAAATCGTAAGGATACGAACGTTTAGTGAAACGGGGCCCTGTTTAATTTACAAATAACCCTTCCTCAAACCACATCATATGGGTTTCCATCATCGGTAGTTTAGGTAAAAGTAAGACCACGAGAGCCTATTGTCTAATCGTTTAAATGATAATATTGCACAAACGCAACCACTTATTTTTTACATTTGCCTTCCTTGCTCGCAACAAATATTTACAATACACTCTTGCAGACGATTTTATCAAATTTATTAATAACAATATCAGACATTAGAAAACAAAATGAAAATCAACTGACATGTAACCTTGGTAGCTCAAGCGGTAAAGGTGCTGATTGAAAACAGAGAGATTCCGGGTTCGAATCCCGCTATAAAATTTCAGACTTGGGATACAGCCAATAAAATAATTTTCTCGTCACCTTCTCGATACAATTTCAACGAGAAAATGATTTAATTGGCTGTATCCAAAGTATGGCCGCGCGAGGGAATCAAGCTTCTGAGCCCACGGTGCAGATTAGTGAAGTAAGCGTAACGTTCGTACCCTAAAGCAGGTTGTGACATCTGAGGTTTATATTTCCATTTAAAGGCAACGAATATCAACCTGCAGTCAAAAGACTAATGATGCCGGATGTCGGATGCCGACTAGCGAAAATCAACCAAAGGGTACCTCTTGACAAAGCTGTACATGCTTTACCAGTTATTGACCTGAAAGTCTGTTAAATCTGTAAATTAAATTTCATGTAATAAAACTCATTTCTGTGTCACTCTTTTTTCAGTATTCGTATTCTGATCACATGATTTAAAAATCTTGCTCATAAAAAGTAGTTCCGTCCAGTTTAACTGCAAAACGCGTTAGCTACTTAGACCACGATTCACAACATAGCAGTCTAAGAATAAATATCGTTTATCACTTTTATCAGGTACAGCCATAGCTTGTGTTATGATCTACATGTCTAAATGGTGTTTGTCCCTAAGAACTAGCTCTTCTTTGACATGCCCAGTCACTAGTGCGTATCTTGACTTCTGAAAATGCAAAGTTGGCATTTGTAACTAACGGATAAAATATGATTTGATAATTTTTTCATATTTCGGCAAAGAGCTTGTCGTTTGTTATCTATGTTAGGTCAAGTTGTTCTACATATTCTTCACCTGGCAACCAATGCATTGTTTCGGTACACATGGAATACTAAAAGCTTTGATTGAAAAAGATGGACATAGTTTTTAATTATTAAACGATAATTATTTACTTTTTGATGTCAACTGATGTAAATAATACGCTTTAAGATTCCCAAAACTTCGTTGATAGATACTCAAGTTGCCTCCAGGCACAGGGCATTAATACTAAGTTTGATGAATACGAGTCCCTTTTGCAATTTCACTCAATATTTCTAAACCGGAAATGTTAATGTCATTCATGTTCATTACTAATCCATAAGCACTGTGAGATTAAGGATGTTAACGAACAACGTCAATGCTTTCAAATGTTAAGTAATAGCAAGGATTTTCATAGCTCAATAAAATCCTTGGTAAAAGCAATTCCTAAACCAATTTTTAATTTATGCATTAGGGAGTTTATATTGATAAAATGTCCATTTCAGTGTCAATAACCGTCTTGTACTACAACGTGTTGATGTCTACCGGGACTTACAACACCATTTCAGTAGCACAAGAAAATCTGGCAACACAACAATAGCAGCAGTAAACCCAATCAAGGCCAAAGCTGAGGTTCCTATTCCATTAGAAGATTTTCTGTCATCCTCTTTGCTGATCTTCTTGGCGACCTGTTTGGTCAGGGTGCTTTTATCCAGAGTCAATTCCTTCTTTGTCTCGTTTGCCTTGACCTCAGCTTCCTTAACAACAGTAGGCAGAGAAGGGATCTTGCATCTACAGGCACACTTCTTCCTCACCGGTCGGCCATAATGGTCCCATGCTAGCACAGGGCCGTTAGGGTCAGCGCTTGTCCATGTACTTGTAGATGTAGAAGGAGCGGCTGTTGTTGAGGTCCCTGGATCAATGGTAGTTGTTGCGAAAATTGTTCCATCCGATGACGTTGTTGTAGAGGGGGTTGACGATGACGAGGCTCCTGCAGCTGGCTTTGTTGAGAGCGTTGAAGTTGACGAGGAAGATTGCGAGGTTCCTGCAGATGGTGTTGGTGTTGAGGGTGTTGGAGTTGACGAGGAAGGTGGCGACGTTCCTACGGCTTGTGTTGTTGACACTGTTGAAGTTGACGAGGTTCCTGAAGCTGGTGATGTTGTTGAGAGTGTTGAAGTTGACGAGGAAGATGGCGAGGTTCCTGCAGATGGTGTTGTTGTAGAGGTTGTTGTAGGTGAGGTTTCTAAAACAGTAGAGGGTGTTGAAGATGACGAGGTTCCTACAGAAGACGCAGAAACCAGTGTAGGTTGTGTAGCTGAGGTTGTTGCTGTGGTCACAATTTCACCTGAAACATGAATGTCAAACAATTACCAAGTAGTCCTACATCTTATCTGGAAAATACAGATATTGTAATCGTTAAAAACACGTTTGAAGGGTGTGACCAACTGCTTCCATTATGCTTAAGAATATACTTTTAGTAAATAAGATCAAACATCAAATCTAATTCAATCATCAACCCACAATAATAATCTTTATTTGTCAACTGTTCATACGATTGAAGTTTTCTTGAAAATAAAGAAACATATTTTGCATCATCCTGCTATCGCCGTTCCTGTTAAGTATTCCCTAAGTGCAATAAGCATACCCTGATATCTTTCCAGGTTAACTCGGTCACCAGTCTTTATAAAACCAAAGTCATGGATCTGAGGGGTCATTATACCCATATAACTCAACAATATTATCTGTCCTGGAGTCATAAATACCTACCGAGACTTTCTGTGGTCAAGAAATCCATTGAAATCATTTTAAAGGTAAATAAAAGTAGCATATAAGAGTGATATCCAAGACGGCCGCCAAATTAGAATAAAACCTAGTTAAAGTTAAGTCTTCATCACAGATAACGGTTGAGTTATATGGAATATAAGTGTAGCAGGCAAGAAAATTCAATATTTTCATGTCCACGCGGGATTCGAAACCGGAACCTCCGGGTTGAGAGTCCTACGCTCTACCAGTTCGGCCAAAGAGATATCCCTCCAGTTGAAGCGCGTAGAAGTAGTAGACCTCACCCTGTCACATAAGGATGCGGCGGCCATTTTGAATGCCATCTTGAATAAGTGACTTCTTCCCTACATCTTGAATGTCTATCCAAGCTTGGACACTGGACTCCCGTCACTCCCAGGACTACCAGCCAATCAAATGACTCGCATGCAGCAGGAGCGGTGGTCCCCGGTTTGAAGAATGCAGGGTCTTAGATATTTGTTTAAAGCTCTTTTCATAACGGCATTACATTGGCTGCGAAAATTCCCAGAAATTGATTGACGCCCACCTTAGCGATATCATATGGCTTGACCAATCTTCTAGGTATTTAAAGGAGATAAGCGTATTCAATTTTAAATACGGCGATGATGTAACATTAATTCATTATGATTAAGGAAAACTTCACAATTTTATTCTGCGGTAGCTTTCATTAACGCCAGACATTTTATTTTTGACTAACCAGTCCCTGTGCAAATGAGCACATTTGTGACTTCGTCTGTTACCGTGTGCTGATACATAGACCAAAGAATTTAAATGGTAATTGCCTTTCCATTCAGCCAAACTTTTCGAAAACGTTCACTTAAGAATTGAATGTCAGTTTGTGTGTTTGCACTGGAAAATGAACGATGTCAAAGCTACATTCAAACTCATGTGAACCCAGCGAGCTTGCGAGCACGTCTGGGGTCAGGTCTTCACACCTTCAAAGAGCTCTTCAGACTCTCAATATACTTATATAAATATGCTTGGCCGGGAAAGGGACAATATTCCTCAAACAATTTTCTCAACGTCGATGTTAAGCTGCTTTGAATGCACCGGGAGGTCATACACAAAATTGTATGTGACATGGTTCATGATCTGTACCCAAGGAGGTTCCTTGTTGTGTGCGTGTTGATATATAAAGTAATTGATATTTATCGGCGTTTAATTAAGAATTAAAAGAAGGGTTTAGGGTATCATAAATAGTCCAATTTTGGACCTTCTTTGGGAGATATTAAGTTGCATTAAGGTTCCCTTACTTGCAACCTAGCCTGTGCCATTAAGGCAAGGTTTTGGCGGTAGTGGAAGATGAGTCCATGGACTCCACGAGGGGCTGAGCCAGAGCGGGGTCATCCTCTGTAATACCCCCATTTCACTGAGCTACGAGCCGTTGCCGACTGAAAATAGGCCAAATGTCGTCATTGACTCGTAATTAAGCGTCTCTGAGTCCTCTTTAGTAGCCTCTGAGCGTAGTTGAGTCTGCATGGGTCTGTATGAGTCTGGGAGAGTCGGGAGGTCAAATTTTGTCGGGAGTGGGTTTTTGAACATGTTCAAAAACGCACTCCCGACTTTTTAAGTCCGGCGAGGTTCGTACTTTTCAACCGGAAATTCCAGAAATTCCATTGACGTCGTATTGAGTCGTATGTTGCTCGTATCTGAGTCTTATTGAGTCGTATGGAATCATATTGAATCTTGAATAAGTCGTACATAGTTGAATTGAAACGTGGTTGTCGGGTGTGAGTCGGGAATGGTTCTTTCCCTAATTTACATGCCGACTCACTTCCAACTAGTGCAAACACATGTACGACTAACCAATACTCAAAGACGATCAGTGACGACCCGTTCCTGACTAATCATAACAAAAAAGTCGGCGGTTGTTGGCCTTTTATATGCCCGATTCCGGTCTAAAATTGCCGATTTTATCGTACGTGGATCGTCTGTGACTCGTACGTGAGATGTTTCTGTGTCGTGAGGAGTCGTCATTGTCGTGAACGAGTCGTAAATAAAACGTTCAGGTCGTGAGTGGGTCGACAGTGAGTCGTTAGAGAGTCGGAAATGAGTCTTTGTCAGAGTCGTGGTGGTGACTTGGTGTCGTGAAAGACTCGGCAGTGTGTCGTGAACGAGTCGGTCTCAGTCGTATTGAGTCGTATCTGAGTTTGAATGAGTCGTAAGTTCCTCAGTTTATAGTCGGGGGTGCCTCGTAGGTCTGTCGGGAGTTCCTCTTCATTGTGTCGTATGTCAGTCGTGTATGTCGTAGGTAACTCTTAAGAGTGTCGTTAGTAACTCGTAGAAATATCAAATTTCATAATTTGACCTCTATTTGCTCCCGACTCATGCCAACAAAGTTGTAGTGGAATAGTCGGGAATAGTCGGGATGAGTCTTGAACACTTTTCAAAGTCGTAGCTCAGTGAAATGGTGGTATTACTGAGGAGGAAGTAAGTTGACGTTTGGCCGGGGTGGGACCAGAATGACTGCGGGCAATGGTAGAGATGGGTTGTTGATGGTCTAGGGGGTGGGTGGGCTCTGGATCGGGTCGGCGAGAGCGGCGGGCTAGTGGATAATCACCCCAAATTACATGATTATATTTGCAATAAGATACAGACAGACAGACAGTTTCTTCAGAGAAGCCCATAATACAGACAATTTTCCGTATGACTTGGGTACGCACGGTAATCTATTCCAGATTATTTCCTGTTATTGACAATTTTTTAACATGACATAGGTATAAACCAACATTATATATAAGTTAAGTTTAAATGTGGCTAAAGCAAAATGAAGGGTGATGGCTAGGAATAGAAAAAAAACAACGTTTATGTCCATTTTGTAACTTAGGAATTGAAGACGAATATCACTTCTTGTTTGTATGCCATTTGTATACCGATTTACGGGTTAATTTTTAACCAATTGCTTATCACTATTATCCATTGCACAAACGAATCATCCATAGCAAGAGGACAAATTATAACGATTCACATAAAGTCCATTGGCCGCACATTTTGTGGTGTGAACACCTTTAATTCATTTTTTGTTGAAAACGGAATCCCATGGCTGAACTTTACATTATATATTTGAGTTATTTGTGCTTCATAAAGTTTAAATAAATTGTCTTTCAGTTAGAACCATGTATTGCCATTTTCCTGACATCACTTTATTTCCCCCCTAAAACGTGCTACTGTCCCTTGCAGGTACGCAGCCGTATCTTCGTACAATATTACAGAGAGCTGATTGGCCGTTTGTGCTTGATTTCACAGTGTATGTAATGCGAATGTATCGATCCATCGGCATGTGTATTGGCTGCAGGACGACTTGAATGAGCTCTATCAACAACATTGTTAGTTTGTTGATACTGGTTCCCCAGGCTGCTGATCACAGACTCTGACACATTAGACGTCCAAGAGCTAAATAGTGAATGTAAAAGTATGCATTTCAATCTTGTGAAGTTTATTAAAATCTAAATATTTTAGATATTTATAATACCTACCTCAACTTAACATAAGTTGCTAATACTCACATACTCGATGAGAAAATGGACAATACCGCGAAGAGTTTTCGAAAGAAGTCCGAGTTAGCTGCCCCAGCTCACTACGCGTGAGCGGGATTGTCCTATCCATGGAAAGAAAGTAGTCCAAAATCACTTCTTGGTATGAACCAAACAGCAGAAGTCCAACGAAGTCCGTAGGGGAGGCCGGGCGGGAGTTTACCGTTAAGTTGAGGTAGGTATTATAAATATCTAAAATATTTAGATTTTAATAAATTTGTATCCTACCTCAACTTAACATAAGTTGCTACTGATCTGACAGCAGGGAGGAGGGAGGACGAGTCAAGCGTAGAACAGCAGGTCCCCAGAGACATCCTCCCAGAGGGGCGCCCGAGCGGCAGCTGCACAGAGAAGTAGACGGTGAACCCCATAGTGTCGCCAACAACGAAACAACTCAACAAGTGCATTAGTTAGAGGTAACAAAGTAAAAGCGTTCAGCTTACCCTACTTGGACGTTGGGGCAGCTAGCTGTTGGGCTAACACCAACAGTCCAAAGGATTGCAGGCCCTCCACGTCCTCGACGGCTAGGTCCCGGAGGTAGTGGGAGGCGAAAACAGTGGTAGATCTCCAGAAGCAGCCCTCCATGATCGCTGAAAGAGAGCAATTACGATGCAGGGCCATTGTGGACGCAAGTGCTCTGATTTCGTGAGGGTTGCTGGCGACAGGATGAGGCAGGCTGGAAGCGTCGTATGCAGCCAGGATGACTGTCCGGAGCCACAGTGAGAGGGTGTTCTTGGTCACCTCGCCTTTCACCGCCGGTGAGAAGGGGATGAAAAGCCTCTTTCTGGTGCCACGAAGAGGAGCGGAGCGGCTGATGTATTCTCGGAGGGCACGCACGGGACACAGGGAGAGTTCCTCAGCCTCCGACGAATGGACGATCTTGGAGAGAGGAGGGACCGTAAAGGTCCTGCCGGGCTGACTAGGAAGTCCCAAAGCAGTCCCAGGTGCACAGGCCCCTTCCTGGACTGCTCAAAGCGGATCCTGGTGACATCGAGAGCATGGAGCTCGCTGATACGTGCGGCCGTGGCAAAGGAGAGGAGAAACGCGGTCTTCCTCGAGAGGTGTTGAAAAGAGGCCTCCGCCAGGGGTTCGAAGGGGGCTCCTCGGAGATACTTAAGGATGACGTTGAGGTCCCAGGCTGGCGGACGGAACTTCAGCTTCTGGTCCTCCAGCTTGAAAGACTTGAGGAGGGCCACCAACTCAGGAACCTTGGAGAATTTCCTGTCCGTCTTCACAGCGAGGACCGAGTTGAGAGCTGACAGGTAAGTAGCGATGGTCCCGCCCTTCAGGTGACGCTTCTGACGCAGATGAAGAAGGAAGTTCGCGACGAACTGAGGATCCACAGACATAGGGTCCAGACCTACGTCCCTGCAGTAAGTCTCAAAGGACGTCCACTTGTCGTCGTAGAGCGACCTCGTGGAAACTCTGTGGGCCTTGGATATGGCGTTGGCTACACGTCTGGAGTATCCCTTGGCGCGGAGTGATCTCTGAAGATGGTCCAGACGTGTAGATCGTACCTCTCTGGATCCGGATGGAACAGGTGACTGTGCGGATGTAGGAGTAGGTTCCGCCACTTAGGGAGCGGAAGAGGACTTCTTTCTGCGAGCTGCAGAAGGTCGGGGAACCACCCTCCTGCTGGCCAGTAGGGCGCGACCAAAGTCAGTCGAAGGCGACGAGTGTTCTTGATCTTTGCGATGACTTTGGACAGGAGAATCGAAGGAGGAAAGGCGTATGCGTCCAGACTCTCCCACTACAAGGACATTGCGTCGACGGCCCACGCTGCTGGGTCCGGGAGAGGCGAGACGTACACCGGAAGCTGGTGGTTCTGCTTCGTGGCGAACAGGTCTATGAGAGGACGATGGATCTGAGCGCCGATTAGAGCGAAGGCCTCCGGGTTGAGCATCCACTCCGTGGGCGACGGCTTGTCTGGTCTGGAGAGGGCGTCCGCGAGGACGTTCCTGCATCCTGGAATGTGACGAGCGCGGATGAGGATCTGGTTGTCGTCCAGCAACTGGAAGAGCTGAAGGGCCTGATCTAGCAGCAGGGGAGAGCCTGTCGTGCCCTGGTTCTTTATGGTCCAAACGACTGTGGAGTTGTCCGAGGCCAGGAGAAGACGGGAGCCTCGGAGAGCCGGAAGCCAGTGGGACACGGCTAGGATGACTGCCTGCATCTCTAGACTGTTGGAGTGCCAAGACGTCTGAGGATGCGTCCAAACACCTGCGGTGGTCTGTTCGCCGAGATGGGCTCCCCAGCCCTGGAGGGAGGCGTCCACAAAGAGCTCCTGGTCGTGTTGAAGCTCGAGCAAAGAGACGCCTTCGCAGACGTTCGAGCGGAGTGTCCACCATCGAAGATACTGGCTGAGGTGCGTTGGTAAAGGAATCTTGGAGGACGTGTCGTCCGACTGGATGAACGGCTTGAGGAACACCTGGAGCGGGCGGATCATCAGCCGACCTCGAAGCGTGAGGGCCTGGGCCGTGAGAGGTGAGGAGGCCTAGCAGCGCCTGCCACTCTCTGAGGCGTAGAGGAGACACCAGGGCTCGGTGGACGAAGGACTGGATCTTGATCCACCGGTCTGGATGGACAAACAAGAGGCCTAGGTCTGTCCTGAAGCGTCCTCCGATGAAGGTGAGGTCCTGCAAAGGCGTGAGGTGGGACTTCTCCTTGTTGACGAGCCAACCCAGCTGGTGAAGCAGGCGGAGTGCAAACGTTGACTGTCTGTGTAGCACGTGTGACACGCGGGTTGGACATGAGGCAATCGTCGATGTATGGGTCGAAATGGATCCCTCTGAGATGGAGATATCGGCAGATGGGATTGGTGATCCGTGTGAATAACCACGGGGCCGAGGAAATTCCAAACGGGAGGACGCTCCACTGATAGTGCTGGCCCTGGAAGATGAACCGGAGGAACTTCCTGTGAGGTGGATAGATCGGGACGTGGAGGTATGCGTCCTGCAGATCGAGGCTGATCATCCAATCCCCGGGGGACAGCTTGGAACGGAGGGTGTCGATGGAGACCATGCGGAAGTGAGACGGGGGCTCCATGAACATCTCGTTGAATGCCGCCATGTTGTGGATCATACGGAACTTGGTGGAATTCTTCTTCGGTACCAGGAAGATTCACAAACATGAAGGTCTTGAAGGCGACTTCCGACTGAGCTACAGCGGCTTGCTCCTTGAAGACCTCCGGGATCTTCCCAGCGAAAGGGTCGGCGCGGTGGGGGGAGCCTGGAGAAGAGGTTTCTTAAATTCGGTCTCCCAGGAGCACTGGTCGAGGAATCCAGCCCGTCTAAGGTGCACCGCCGAGCCAAAGCCACAGCGGACGGTATCAAACAGGTTACGGAGGGTACGCCGCTGCCACTGGAAGACTGTGGTCTGGTGGTCAAGCCTTGAGGGGTTGTCCAGGTCCAAGTCGGCCAGGAGGGCCTCTGTCGATGACAAGAGCCAGAGGAGAGGTGAGGCGGCCGATGGCGTCGTCCAAAGCGGCGGCCTTGTCGTATCGGCTTAAGGAGTGGACCTGCAGGGGCGCTGCAGGCTTAGAAGACTTAAGCGAGGAAGAGATGGAGAGCTTAGCGAAGTCGTCTTCAAGCGAGGCGACACCATCTAGGACGTCCGGGTTGGGAGGGAGCATCAATTCCGGGTCCTCACTCACGGTGTGGATGGAGGCAGACTCGCCGGGGGAGGTGCCCTGAGGAAGCCAGTCCGCAATCCAGTCGGGGACCAAACGCAGAGTTAGGTAGGTGGCGCTGTCATCCTCCTCCTCGTTGTAGTCGGGGGTAAAGTCCTCCTCTCTATCCGGGTCTGAAGGAGGAAGCTTCTTCCTGGACGACCTGGGAGTCTTAGGAGGCGTACGTGGAGGCGTAGGCGAGGACGTCTCCTTTGAGGACGAGCGGGAGTGCCTACGCACTGGGCTGCGAGAGCGGGAAGGCGTAGAGGAGCGTATGCGGCGCCGCTGACGGCGAGGCGATCTGCTCCGGAAAGTAGAGGAGACCTAGAGTGTCTGGAGGGACAGCGTCCCCTAGGGGGTGAAGGCGAAGGGCGCCGGCGCTGGCGCTGGTCGGAGCGCTGGTGCTCGATGCGCTGGTCACGATGGCGCTGGTCCTGGCGCTGGGCGTTGCGTTGCTCCTGACGCTGGTCGTTGCGCTGGTCCTGGCGCTGGTCGTTGCGCTGGTCGATGCGCTGGTCCTGGCGCTGGTTCTGGCGCTTGTCCTGGCGGTGGTAGGAACGCTGTTCCTGGCGCTGGTCCTGGCGCTGGTCTGAAGGAGGTGGGAGACGCGCAGCCAATGCCTTGTCCAGCATGGAGAGGACAGCCTGCTCTAGGCCTAGAGGGACGGCATCCGAAGGAGGAGGCGTAGGGATCCTGGGAGGCGTAGGATCCCTGGGAGGCGTAGGGTCCCTCGGGGGGGAAGGATCCCTAGGAGGAGTGGGAACTCGTGGAGGATCCTGCATAACTCCAGGAGGTGGAGGCGTCAGCGAGCGGCGAGAGGATGTGGAGGACATCGAGGTGCGGCGTAGACGCTGAAGGAAGCGCTTCCGGCGGGTAGCTGCGAAGAGCAGGAAGTCCGAAGGTGAGAGAGGACGGCACTCGTCACACCGAGAGGCGATGGAGCACGTCCAAGGGAGACAGTCTGGACAGCGAGCGTGAGGGTCTCTGGCCGACTTCGCAGAGGGACACGCACTGCAGATGACTCTGGGCATAAATCACTGCAAAGGCAAGCAAAACAATGCCAAGAGGGTAATACATAAGCAAGCAGCAAAAAAAAAAAAAATGTTTTTTTTTTTTTTTTGAATTAAAAGTCATCCCCCGAAGGGGATAAATTAAAAAAGAGGCTTGCATGGGAATGGAAAGATAACAATGCAAAAATAAAAATTTCATTGGATTAAGAATTTATTTTTAGATTTGATTGTATATGTTTAGGAGATGAGAGAAAATCTTTATATATAGGGATTATATAAAAATTAGCAGGTACATGCATGACGACCACAAACCCCCGAGGGAGTAGGTTAAAGGGGAACATGCAAGAGATAAAGCAAACAACAAACAAAAAATAAAAAAAAAAATTTTAGAGAAATTTTTTTTAAAGTTTGGTTGTGTAGCTTTAAGAGAATTACATAGGATTATGTAAAAAAGTTTTATATATAAATGCGAAGATATTATATATAGAATGAGGGAATTTACGAGTTAATTATAATAGGAATTATAATTAAAAAAGCGTAAAGAAAAAAAGACCATGGGTTTGTAAATATCCCAAGTTGCACCAAACCGCATTCAGTAGTGAAAAAAGCGTACGTGCCAAACTGCACATAGGCCAACAAAGGTGTGAAAATCACCATAACAACAGGCCAAGCAAGTAGGGAGAGAATGTAATTAACCCAGATAGAAGGCCAGACATCGCAAGAGGGGAGTGGTGCGACGCCATGTTTGTTTTGATCGTGAAGGGATCGCGAAAATACGCGAGAGATTCAGGTGATAATTAATGATCGTGAGGGATCAAAGGTGCAATAAGGACATTATGGGGCAGCAAAACAACAAGGCAAAGGGTCGAAGGAGGAAAGAACCAAAACCAAACCTTGAATTAGGGAATTGTGAGCGAAAACAAAACACGTGTTGTCATAACATGTGAGAAGCAAGAAGTGATTTTGGACTACTTTCTTTCCATGGATAGGACAATCCCGCTCACGCGTAGTGACCTGGGGCAGCTAACTGGGACTTCTTTCGAAAACTCTTCGCGGTATTGTCCATTTTCTCATCGAGTACGTGAGTATTAGCAACTTATGTTAAGTTGAGGTAGGATAAAAATATATGTGTCTTGTATTGAAGCCATTTAAATGATATGTTGAACTAGTATTTCTTAGGCTCTGTCGTAAATTGATCAATTAAAAACATATTTATATATATATTTTCTTTCTTAACAACGCTAAGAAATTATGTTGTCTGACACATGTATGTATCAACTGATTGGTCTTATAAAGAATCTGTCTGTCTGTCATTGAAGCATGTTGGCTGTGCTCGCATGTCAATCGCACGTTTATTATTTATCCGACGTCTCATTGCAAAAACGTTTCACACTAAGGCATGAAATTTACCTTACCAATAGTATAAACTTTTAGTGACTTCAATCAAATGTTCTCTGAGGTCTTTATACTTTAATATCATAGTTTATACCTATCTAATGTCCCTCTGACTCACACGGCAAGGGCAATAATCGAGTAATGCAGCTTATTATCAACTTAGTCGCCCTGCAAGGCAGATTTTTATTAAGATATACCCCTCTCCAAATAAGTATATTCCAACTATGTCATTGATTATTTTTGGTTAAAGTCAAAGTGTCAACTGACTATCACCTGTGAAAAAGAATACAAATCAATTCTTGCCACTCCATATTTTGTGTGATATTCGTCTTGAACCCGCAGAGTTCACACTCCCGAGCGCTGAAACCAAACCTCTGACTATTGAGCCATTACGACAACGCCGATGGAGGTCATATGTTAGGTCATCTGATGACAAAGATTTTGATTTGGATAGTTTAGGGCGGCCTCAGTTCTTCCTTATCGTTCCACATTATCGGTTATATCAATGTAAGTATAAATTACTGGCGGTTTATAAGTAGATAAGAAATAACTCGTGGGCAATATTAAGAAAAAGGTATGGCAGTTTTTATCAACCCTTTCGTGAAGTGTCAAACTTTACAATGAACCCTCCCCACGTGTTTGGCGCTATTGCGTGCCTCACGTGCTCTGCAAGTTCTTGAAATGAACATTCATGAAAGTACTCCAAAAGCAAGTCATTTGTCCATGACTATTTATCATATCACAACCTGCATAGTTATTGCATTTCAAAAGATATAAATAAGGCATATTATTCCATTATGAATGATCTATGTACATGTACCAAATTTCAATTAGCAATATTAATAACTACATCTACACATGCTGTCTGATCCATATATCCAAATTCAAAATAACCTTTCCATGGAAACCATGAAAAAATGTAAAAAAAAAAGTTGAAAATTCCAAGAGGCAGAACTACACGTGTTGACTGGTCCATTTACAAAGTTTCAACGAGCTAGATCATAACATTTTTGGGACAAAATGATATGGGCGGACGCAATATTACATAGAACCCAATCAAAGCACCAAATCAATGAGGATATTGGCAATCCTATAGCACAACAGACTACATTGTTAGATTACAACAGTACATCTCACATGCTCAACAAAATAATAAATTTACTGTATCAGTGTAGATCTAAGCAAAGTATTTGACATGGTATGGCAAACGTGGTTAATTAAAAAAGAAACGAAAAAGAATGAGAAGGTAAAATGTTAAATTTTATGAACGACTATATGTCAGACACAAATTTTCGCCCTAAAGCAGATATCAGACAACTATAACCTGAAAAATGGAACTTCGCAATGAGGTATTTTATATCACCAACCTTTATTAATATGAAGATAGATGAACCATTCTACCAAGTACCTAAACAAGTGGACACTTTACAATTCCCTGACGACGAGGCCCTCTTCGTCAACTTTAAACACCAGCTTTTAGCAGCAGAAATATTACAAAAAGTCTGAATCAAAAATTGGGGATTTCAATTATCCACAAGCAGAACTGTATCATTTTTCAAGCCAACACTTAAAGCCGCCCGCAGACCAGTGAGATTAAACATTATTTAAGAACTCTGAGTAACGTTTATAAAATGTCTAGGCATATGCAGGAAGATGTAAAATTGATCTCAACATATTACGAATGCTGTTTTAAACTAGGTTCGTAATTTTTTCGTTCAATATAAGTCTTTTTAAAAATCTAAACTGCACTTGAAGAAGCTTGGAGCGACACCAGCCAAAGCTACATTCAAAACTAAAATCCATAGAAAATTAAGTATGAAGGAACATCAATGAAACTATTTAGACAATGTTAAATTAAGTATGATATGTTAAAAGAAGACGATGATGTTTTAATGTAGGAAGAAAATTTAAATATGTAAATGTTATAAATATTATTATGATAAACTATGAAATGTGAAAGAATGAAGACGTCTAATGTATGTGTCCTGGATGCTGTTTATACATCAAACTATAAACTGTCTCTGTGTCAATGTTCTGAGCCAGTCCATTGTCAATGTTCTGGGCAAGTCTATTGTCAACGTTCTGGGCAAGTCCATTATCAATGTTCTGAGCTAGTCCATTGTGCTATCAGAGGTACGAGGTAGGGAGACCGCTAACAGGCTGGAGTTGGAGCGCAATGGACCATGACTTTGTTTTGAAAAGCTGTAATCAATCAACCTTTATGCACTCAACGGGACCGCCAACGGCAGTACATGAGTTACATGAAACAAACATAAATAAATTACAGCAAGATAGCAAAAATGTGTTTGACTTGACGTGCCAGATTCTTAATTACTTTGATATTTCTATTGCACATTAGTTTCTTATAGTTTAATAAAGATGGAAACAGCAGGAAGCGTTCGTTTATCAAATTACAGCGTTGGTTTACTAAAGCATTACATTTGAATAGATAATGATATTCATCTAGCTCCGACTTCGCCGGAGTTACATTGTGTACACAATCTTTCATGACGCGGGATATTAAGAAAACGACCTTTTTTCAGTCGGTAGGTGGTGGTTACATGTTTTAAAATATGATAATGGTTTGTACACATTTTCATTCAATAACACGTATTGCTCAAAACATGAAGAGTCTTTGATGATGGCATAATAGAATCCTTAGACGAACACAACGTCGCTTCGTCATGACTGTAAAAACTGATCCTTTAAAATGTTATATATTGTTGAAACTATAAAATTTTTACAGTAATTTTGAGGATTATTTAAAACACATTGCTGTCCACATGTTGAAAATATTGTTTTAACAAAGTTCAACCAGGAATACGTTTGACCATGCAAACTCTTATGATACATATAACTAAGCATAAAGGTTGCAATTTTATTATCTGGTTGTGGACATGTTAATTTCGACCAATATGAGATAATACGTTTGGCTATTTGCAACCGCAGTGGCTCTCTACCGCATTCTCCATAAACCATGAAGTTTGGTGTTGACATCTTTAAACCTACTGCCATCTTCAAGAACTTCAAGCGAACGCGCTCAATGATATTGATGTTTTCCATCCCCCAACAACCAAAAAGTAGAATTGGGAGAACCATGCTATCGAAAGCGGAAATAAGGCAATCCAAAGGTAAATTTCAATTTCTCGCACGTTTGAGTAAAGACATTGAAGCTTTGTTACCCATATCGGCAGCATGTTTAATAGCTGTTATCATTCTACCATTTCTATGAAATGTAATTCCAAGGTACTTAAAAGTATCTACAATATCTAAAGGTTGATCTTTATAATAAAATAGGTTTTTACTTTTGCAAGCCGGCCCAGATCCAAAAATAATTATTTTAGTTTTATCTGAATTGACTTCCAGTTTCCATAAATCCCAGTTACTTGAAAACCACTTTAGTTTTTTTTCAAGTTCATGACTGTTTTCAGCTAATAGTATTAAACATAAACTTATTTTACCATGTTTCAGGCTGTAACCTTGCATACTTTATGTAATAAGGTCCATGGTCCGAAACACCCCCAGTGGCTTTGTGGTCTCTTGCTAAGAAACTCCTCCTAACGCTACAGCAGTGATTGTATAATGATTAGTCGTATGGTAGTACCACCGCCAGGTGACATGCGCACTGGCCTCTCTGTGTATCCTCAGTTCTGTAAGTAAAGTCGTGTTGACTGGTCGACTGTGTTGGTTGTCTCTCGCCGGCAGTTCACCGAACCCATTGCGAACATAACATGGTGTCAGGACAAAGCAACATGAAGTTTACCCCCGAAGAAGTAGACATAAATGGATGAAACGTCCACTTTCAGAACTCATACCAACCAACCGACGAAACTGACGAAACTGAAGAATTTCGACGAATTTAGACGGACACGACAGTGCACGTGAAAACATGGCCGCCTCCATCAAGTTCACCCGAGCGTGACTCCAACCTCGTGTGTGAATATGGTAGGATAAATTTCGGACACAAACACAAATTACAAAGTAGAATATAGCAAGAATGGAACATTTAAAGCCACCATCAGAACTGGAATTTCATACACCTAATTTGGCAGATAATTGGAGAAGATGGAAACAAAGTATGGATTTATATTTGAAGTTAGGCATGTCAAAAACAAAAGAAGATGAAAAATGTAATGCTTTCTTGTATATCATAGGACAAGACGGTAGAGACATTCATGATACATTTACTTTTGAGGAGTCAGAAGTCAACAAGATAGATGTATTATTCACCAAATTTCATGAATATTGTACTCCAAAACAGAACGTGACCATTGAAAGATATAAATTCAATACAAGATTTCCAAATAAAGATGAAACTATTGATGAATATGTAACTGAACTCTGAAAATTGCTAAAGGTTGCAAGTTTAGATCACTTCAAGATGAACTTATCAGAGATACGATAGTCTGTGGTACAAATTCAGAACGTGTGAAGGAGAGGTTGTTAAGAGTTGATAATCTTACACTAGCACAAGCTATCTCAATTTGTAAGGCGGAGGAGGAATCTTTAAAACAGATGAAACAGTTTGATCAAGACAGCAGTGTATCTTTCGTCAAGAAAAAACATTCCACAGTGGAGCTAGACCAAAATCATTTGATAAAAGTAACTCTCAAAATTCAGTTAAACAGAAAGTGACATTCAAATGTAGAAATTGTGGTAATACACATGGTAAACGTGAATGCCCAGTTTATGGAAAGACTTGTATCAAGTGTAAAAAACTTCATCATTTTCAACACTTTTGTAGAAGTAAACCGGTTCATGAAATTGAAGAGTTTGTAAAATCACAAGAAGCATCAGGAAGTTGTCTCGGTTCAGTACAATGTGAAACAAATGAAGATTTTTTTGTTTTTTGTTATATCAACTGTTTCTGAAACTGAAGTAGGTGAAAACAACATTTTCATAAATTTGCCAGTTCAAGGTACAAAATTGAAGTTTAAAGTTGACACTGGTTCACAAGCTAACATCATTCCAGTAAGCAAGTTCAGGCAAATCAAAGATAACCAACAAATTTCCCTGCGAAAATCTTCTGTTAAACTCAAGGGTTACAGTGGCGAAATCATGCCAAATTTTGGAAAGTGCAAGCTTTCATGCAGAGACAGTGAGTTGGAATTTCACATTGTTGACACAGAACAAGTACCTTTATTGAGCAGTAAATCTTCACTTGACCTCAATGTTATCAAAGTAATGTCAGTCAATTAGGCAGAAGAAATTGTAGATGAATTCTCAGAAATTTTCACAGGACTTGGTTGCCTTGATGAACCTTATCACATAGAGGTAGATCCACCAGTTACACCTGTTATACATCCACCACGTAAAGTGCCAACTGCACTCAGGGAGAAATCTTTGGAAAACATGGTTCAACAGGGTGTAATAAAAAAAGTAGATCAACCAACAGACTGGGTTAGTTCCTTATATTAGTGATAGTTGAAAAACCAGGCTCTGATAAACTTAGAATTTTCCTTGATCCAAAAGATCTAAACAAAGCCATCAAGCGTGAACACTTTCAGATACCAACTATAGAGGAAATAACAACCAAACTCTCAGGTGCTGCTAAACTGTATTCAAATATTGATGCAAATGCAGGTATTGTTAGACGAATCATCACAGCTGCTTACAACATTTAACACTCCATTTGGCAGGTACTATTTTCTTAGGATGCCGTTTGGGATCGAGTCGGCACAGGAAGTGTTCCAGAAGAGAATTTATCGACGGTTTGAAGATATATATATAGGCGTGGAAACCGACATAGATGACATACTTATATGGGGCAGAACTTCAGAGGAACACGATGAGCGCCTTGGAGCAGTTCTACAGAGATGCAAGGATATCAACTCGACACTCAACAAAGAAAAATGTAAGTTTGCAGTTGATGAAGTTAACTACATAGGCCATAAACTTACAACTCATGGTGTTCAACCAGATCCAAGCAAAATAGAGGCTGTCAAGAAAATGCCACCACCTGAAGATATGAAAGGAGTTGAAAGACTGTTAGGGTTTATAAACTATTTAGCAAAATTAATTCCAAATCTTTCTGAAATATCTCAAACCATGAGACAGCTTCTCAGAAAGGATGTAGATTTCCTATGGTCACATGAACAACAGAATGCTTTTGATAAAATTGTTGCATATCTTACTGCAGATCCAGGTCCAGTACTCAAGTTTTATGATGTCACAAAACCAGTTACAGTCACTTGTGATGCATCGAAGTCCGGACTCGGAGCGGTGATACTACAGGATGATCAACCCATATCATATGCTTCAAGGTCAATGACACAAGCAGAACAGAAGTATGCTCAAATTGAAAAAGAACTGTTAGCCGTAGAGTTCAGTCTTGAAAGATTTCATCATTATACATATGGTAGAGATGTCAATGTAGAATCAGATCACAAGCCACTTGAATCAATTCTCAAGAAACCACTCTCATCTGCACCACCAAGATTACAACGAATGTTATTGAGGTTACAGAAGTACACATTCTCTCTAATCTACAAACCCGGCAAAGAATGGTATTGGCAGACACGTTATCCAGAGCGTACATTCCGGCAACTGAAGATTGTGGAAATTTGGAAAATGATATTGCTTGCTATGTTCATACAATAACTCCTAATCTTCCAGCTACTGATGCCAAGTTGGAGGAAATCAAAAAAGCTACTCGCATCGATGAAGACATAAAGCTGCTGAAATCTATCATCTTGAATGGATGGCCTGACAACAAATTATCGGGGTAACATGTTCATAACAATGGCGCACATTTAATAGATGTTTATTACGTCACCGTTTTATGTGTACATTTAATGTGTAACGCAGTACACGGTCAAAGGGAGGTAACTCCAGTTAGCCTACATTACATCTTCCTTCTCAAGCGGATGAACTGTCCCATTTACAATGCTTTTGAACTTTAAGAAAAGACAAAACTCAGTTGAAAATAATCTATCAATACTGAGTAATAAACACAAATTAGTCTTATAAAACGGTTGTTTGTCTCGAACTTAAAAGAGATTTCAACTCACGTCTCAAATAACTGTCATTACGAACATTTAACAAATTAAGAGTCTTTTCTTTTCAAAGAAATTAGAATAAATTATCACTGTCTTTTTGATTTAGAGTCCTTGAATTTCAGTTCAGTCCTGGTATCTAAAGGGGACTCTGATCACTCGGCCTGATCTTGATGTGTGGACATCAGCATCAAGATTGCTGGTGTTCTCTGTAACGTTTGGTTGTTCCTCTGCCGGTCGAAACTCGGGAGCAATGTCAGGGATATGCTCCAATGGTGGTACCATAGGACTGAATGTCTCACGTGTAGGTCTGACCACATATGACCTCGGACACTGGTCAACTGCAGTAACTGTGGCAGGATTCCACTTGTCACCATCCTTTTTTTTTTTAATTTTTTTATTTTTTATTGTCACCATCCTGAATTCTCACGTTTTCTCCTATTGCAAGAGATAATTGTGTAGTGCCTTGCTTATCATAATAGAACTTTTGACAGTTCTGTCTCTCGGTCAGTCTCTTGCGCGTTTCTGTTTGGTTTTGGGATTGAGGTTGCAACATCGATGTTGTTGTTGGCAGTAACGACTTCAGGCACCGACCCATCAGCATTTGTGCAGGCGACAGTTAATGCCATCAATTGGTGAGTTTCTAGAAGTGCAAGATACACATCTTTACCACTTCTCTCTGCCTTTTTCAACATTTTTTTCACTGTTTGAACAGCCCGTTCAGCCTGACCATTGGACTGCGGATATGTAGGACTGGAAGTCTTATGGCTGAATTCCCACTCTTTGGTGAATCTATGGAATTCTCCACTGGAAAACTGGGGGCCGTTATCAGAAATGACAAGGTCCGGAATGCTGTGTCTGGCAAACACTGACTTCAAAGCAGTAATTGTCGTTCTGCAAGTTTCACAATTTCTGGATATTTGGAATAGTAATCAACACATAAGAGATAGTCACTGTTCTTGTAAGTGAATAAGTCTGTACCGACCTTAGCCCAAGGTCTTATTGGTATATCATGACTCTGTAATGGCTCTTTTTGGTTAGATTTCTTGTTTTCATTATGTACACAGGGCACTTTGTAATGAATTCTTCAATCTGCTTTTGCATTCCAATCCAGAAATGATTGTTTTTTGGCTCTCTGCAGACATTTAACAATGCCTAAATGTGACACATGGACCTTGTGAAGCATTTGTTCTTGTAATTGTTTTGGAATAATTACCGTAAGTCCCTTGAACAATAATCCACCCACTGTTGTAATTTCATCAGGCCATCCAGACAGAACAACTGTTTTAAGCTGTTGTAACTACACATCATTAGAAGTAGCATTCTGGAATTCTTTCACCATGTCTGGGGTCATGGGAAGCATGAAGATGAAATTCAGTCTCCTCAAACCAGTCATCACTTGCTGGTAGGAATGCTCTACTCAAAGCATCAGGAACAATAAGTTCTTTTCCAGGTCGATACGACACGTTTAAGTCATATTTCTGGAGGCGTAACAACATTTGTTGTAGGCGAGAAGGTGCTTGGCATAGAGGTTTTCGAAAGATAACTTCCAGCGGTTTATAGTCTGTCTCTACATTCACAGATTTTCCATAAATATATTGACGGAACTTTTCACAGCCGTATTCCTAGCATTTCCTTTTCAATCTGCGCATAGTTCGCTAGCGTCTACTGACAACGTCACTGGTTTACTGACATCGTAGTACTGAAGTATAGGCACCTCTGTCACCCGGATCTTCAGGTTTTGAAAACAGAGTTTATGTGACTCAGTCCAATGCCACTCAATGTCATGACCCAACAGCTCTCTCAACACTGCTGTCTCCTGTGACACGTTGGCTATGAATTTACCCAAATATTGGATCATGCCCAAGAATTTCATCAAGTCTTGCTTGTTCCTGGGTTCAGACATGTCAAGAATCGCTTGAAACTTTTCCGGATCAGGTTTGATTCCGTCTTTTGTTAGAAGATGGCCCACATATGAAACTTCAGACATTCAGAGATTACACTTTGACTTGTTCAGTGTGACACCTTTCTCTGACAGTCTCTTCAAAACTGCGACTAGTCTGCTGTCGTGTTCAGAAACATTCCTGTCCCAAACCAACACATCATCCACAATGCATTCTGCACCTTCAAGTCCTTCTAACATCTGTGACATAGCTCTTTGGAAAACTTCAGGGGCGGACTTCACACGAAACGGCAAGCGTGTAAACCTGTAACGCCCGAACGGTGTATCAAATGTGCACAATTTGGAGCTTTCTTCATCAAGTCTTATTTGCCAGAACCCTGCTTCTGCATCCAAGACCGTAAATACTGAAGCACCTGGTAGTCTTGCCATTATTTCTTCTACAGTTTTCATGGGGTAATGTTCTCGCATCACTGCCTTATTTAAATCTTTAAGGTCAATACAAATGCGAATCTTCTTGGGCTTCACAACCGTGACCATACTATTTACCCATCTGGTAGGTTCTGTCTGTTTGACAACAACTCCTATCTTCTCCATCCTCTCCAGTTCAGCTTTCACTTGATTCACAAGTGCAGCTGGTACCTTTCTTGGCGGATGTACCACTGGTGTAATCTCAGGGTTAACTTCGATATGATGCTCTCCTGGCATACACCCTAAACCACTAAACAATTCTGGAAATTCTCCCAGAACATTGTGATCATTCTTGGCCGTTTTTCCAAGCACTGGTTGTTCAACCAAGTTCACTCGTTACACAGGGTTCAGTTTTGTGCTTGTTCTTTTGCTCAATAAACTTGGTCTGTCTTCTTTCACCACTTGGAAGGACACATTGTGAACTGTATTGTTCATTTTCACTTTACAGGGGAGCTCTATCTGTCCAAGAGTTGTTATCTTATCCCTTGAGTATGAAATAAGTCTTGCACGAGACTCCTTTAAAGTGTACGGTCCTAAATTCACACGGTCTAGCACTTGTTTTGAGATCACATTACACTGGGCTCCAGTGTCAAACTTGGAAATTACATTTCTGCCTCTAATGTTCACATTTTCAGTCCAATCATCCTCATCATCATCACTGTCTGTTTCAACCATTCCAATGAATAAATCCTCAAACTCATCACATTCTGCATCAGTCTGTTCTAAAGTATGAACTGACTTCTGTGCCCGGCAATTCGGTGGATCTCTCCTGTCAGGTTTAAGAAGTCTGGTTTTGCACATCTTCGCAAAATGATGTTTCCCTCTGTACTTATCACAAGTCTGACCTACTGCAGGACATCTGTCTTTCTTGTGTTGATATCCACATGCACGACACTGGGGATATTGTTGACGATACTGTTGTCTGTTGTGAGTGTCTCTACTTGGATGTGATTCCTGGAATTTTGGTTTGCTTTTCTTCTGATTTTCACGAAAACTGCCTCTCTTGTTAATTGCATGAATGTTTTTCTGTTCAGTTTCTTCATTCAACACTTTAATGTGTTGAGCACTGGCCTCACTGGCTCTACACAAATCAACAGCACGACCTAAATCCAAGTCTGGTTCTCTCAACAGTCTCATTCTCATGCCATCACTGCTTACTCCGCAAACAATTCTGTCCTTGATCAAACTTTCAGTCAAAGTTCCAAACTCACACGCTTTTTGCCTTATTTTTCAAATCTGTTACGTATTGGTCAATAGTTTCACCTGATTTTTGTGACCTAGTAAAATAAGCGTGTCTTTCTATTGTTAAGTTCTTTTTCGGTTCACAATAAGGCTGAAATTTTTGCTTAACTTTATCAAGTTTCTTATCGTCACCTTCATTTGTCCACTCAAACGAATTGCAGACTTGCAATGCAACATCTCGGGCCACGTGAACCAATGTCGCACACTTGACTGCTTTGGACTTTGCAGCGGTTCTGCTGGCAACAAGGTATAATTCAAACCTCTGAATCCATCTTCGCCAGTTTTCTGACAAGTTTTCTTCGAAACTGAGTTCATTCGGGGGTCTTAATTGATCTATTAGGCTCAAATCCCGACTCTGACACCATGTAACATGTTCATAACAATGGCGGGCAGTTAAAAGATGTTTATTACGTCACAGTTTTATGCGTACATTTAATGTGTAACGCCTACATTACAATCGGTACCAAGTCAAGTTCATGAATACTGGAAACACAGAGATGAATATTGTCAGAGATAGATGGCATAATCTTCAGCGGCGAAAGAATATTCATTCCGAAGTTGATGAGGCACGAAATGTTACAGAAAATACATACAGGACACATGGGCATTGAGAAGTCTAAACAGCGAGCAAGAGACATTATCTTTTGGCCAGGTATGAGCACACAGATAACAGATATGATCTCCAAATGCACTACTTGTTTAGAATTCAGAAATTCTCAACAAGAAGAACCTATGATTCCAACAACTATTCCTACAAGGCCATGGGAGAAGACTTGTACAGATCTATTCATGTGGAACGGATCAGACTTCTTGCTGCTGACAGATTACTACTCAAGATACATTGAAATTGCAAGGTTAGAGAACACACTTAGCAAGACTGTCATAACTCACATGAAATCTATCTTCTCACGACATGGAATACCAGTAGAAGTTCGCAGTGATAATGGTCCACAGTTTACATCAAAAGAATTTCAAGAACGGGGATTTAAACATGTAACTACTAGTCAATATCATTCACAGTCCAATGGTATTGCAGAAAAATCCGTCCAGATTGTGAAGAGAATGCTGGAGAAAGCCAAGATGGACAAGGGAGATCCTTACCTCAGCTTACTTGAATATAGAAATACACCTATTGATGATATTGATTGACCTGCACACATTCTGATGAGTAGAAGACTCAGATTAACGCTGCCAACAAGTACATCTCAACTTGAACCTCACATCATCAATCAAGATGAAATACAGCGAAAATTTCAGAAGAAACAGACAACTCAAAAGAAGTATTTTGATAAGAACTCTTAAGAAGTATCTAACTTGTAAGATGGAGATGATGTGAGAGTACAATAAAATAGTAGATGGACTCCAGCAGTAGTTGTGAAACAGGAAGATGCTCCTAGATCTTATCGGATAAAGACATATGATGGCAAAACCTATAGGAGAAATAGACGTCACCTTCTGAAGACTTCAGGTGATATTGTTACAGATCGTCAGAAGCACATCGAAACAGACTAACCGGAAGCAGTAACCACCAACCAGACCACTGATGAGTCTCTTGGTGACCACTCGGGTCAACCATCTCCTGTCCGAACGTCCAGTGGCAGATCTGTTCGACGTCCTCGCAGATTCGATGACTACGTGTAACCTGATTATCTGTGATAATTCATGTGTATATAGTGTATATACATGTTGCATAATCATAAGTATTTCTATTAACGTTTAAGTGCTAAAGTACACATATTCTCAACAAGTAAAGTAAGGAATAATAATAGTACGATCAGTGAAGAGACTTTAATATTATCACAAATTTCATTTTAAGTTTACTTGAGATATAAGTAACTGTAAAGCAGTTATTTTCGAAGGTAGTTGCAGTGATTGTATAATGATTATTCGTATGGTAGTACCAGCACCAGGTGACATGCGCACTGGCCTCTCGGTGTATCCTCAGTTCTGTAAGTAAAGTCGTGTTGACTGGTCGACTGTGTTGGTTGTCTCTTGCCGGCAGTTCACCGAACCCTGTGCGAACATAACAGCTACTACATATGTAGATGAAGGCTTTTTTAAAGGAGGTCTGCAACCTGAATATTTAACTTCCAGTGTTTTATTAGCAGGGCCCTGAAAGAGTCGTAAATACTCGGTATGGACGAAATCGTTTGGTTGCGAACCGCTTACAGCTGACAGCCAGTACTAAATTTGTGTCATGTGACCCCCCTTACCCGTCTGGATGCTCTTGTCAATGAGGTTTCACAAGCTAGGTTGTTGATCCCCTTTAAGATTGCTGTTATCAGGTGAGAGAATTCTAAAATGAATTTTACGATTTTAGAAATAAACAATGTTCGTGTCGATGTCATTCGGGTAGTTCCGGATCACCTGAATATGGGGGCAATCTCGAAACGACCAACTTGCTAAATTAGTGTCAATTTCTTAGGTAATCATACATAATAGAGGTAATGAGCTTATCAAACCTTTGCATTAACAAAGAAAATATGTTAGCCTGGTTTGTACCTTGATTCATGATTTGTAAAAATTATATGCACAGTTCGCAATCAAGTGATAAAACGAAAATCTCATTCTTTGTTGTTATGGACTGATGTGTTCATAATTTTTTAACTAGGCATAATCGATAATATTTTTTGCTCATCTGTCATAACTAAGATACGTTTTTATTTGAAAAAAAAAATCGTTGCTAAAAAAGATGCATCGACAGCTTATCACGACCCCGTTAGTCACGTGATCCGGAATACCCTGAACTGATTCGGAACTGCCGTAATGACGGCTTGTTTCTTTCGTAATATTTCTAAATCTAATCAGGGTTGTATTTAATTCTAATTCTGTGTCGAGTTGCATGAAACATGGTTTGAAAAGGAAATGCACTAAGACTATTAAAATATCTTTCTGGGTAGGCGCATGCAGCCGATGATTCCTTAGTGATCCGGAACTGCCTGACACACAGTATAATAAAACAATTATAGACGGTGCGAATATAGAATCTGTTCGCCACTTATTTTTTCCCATACAAACCCATGTTTCCTAAAAAATCGATGTTTAGCTCTTACATACCTCAAATCGTGGTCAAGTGCCAATTTTGATTGAAATGAATCCTCTTGATCAACGGTTATGAAAACTTTTAATTTTGAAGCGATCGCTGATCAAAGACGGCGCCATGTTTGCCTCACACACTCCTTGCACCGTTTCAAAGTGACGTCGTTTATGCTACCTGCTAAAAAGCAATGTTTGGAGCGTGGGTCCAAGGCGTTTGAGCTTTGAGATTAACTAATTTTTTTAGACATCGAATTTATTATCAAGTACATTAATTTTTTGCAGGCCTTTGTTGCAGACCTGATGTTAACGTAAACTTGATGGCTGGAAGATACAATCAACTTCGCGTTTCATTTATAGAACGATCAAGCCACCTCCATACTTTCAGTCATGTTGACTAGCTCCAGACAGCGATTATCCGCTCCGTGACGTCACTAATATAAAAGCTCCAACACCGCGCGTGCAACCAGAACACCCGCAAATTTAAGCGTTTAAAACCTCCAGCTAACGCCGTCGGTTTTAAACTAAATTTGCGGGTGTTGAATAACAATGAATCCCGGAAATTTTACAAACGCAACTATTTATCTTCTAAATGGCTTTTAAACAAAATATTTAAGAACTAAGTGTGTTTTCATACCGATAAAGTTTAATGTATGATATGTTTTGTAAGTATTTCGAAACTTTACCATATCACATTGATGAGTACTATTTACCTTATAATACCTTATGATGTAATAACTTATAAATATGTAATAAACTGATAAAATAACATAAGAAAAGCCATGTTAGTACTTTCGTATTATTCATTGCATTTAAAGAATAATCTTGTTGTTCAATAAATATATGTGTTTTCAGTTAACAAAGAAGTTTGAATAAATAAAACATACACAAATCACATAATAGGACAGTTATTGACTTAGGTATCAGTGAAAATATAATATGGTTTGTATAATCATTTGATTAACCCAAATGAAGTCAATAAGTATATATAGAACGTCAAGATTAATACTCTTACCGTAAACTTCAACTTCACCGAAGTCGAGGACAGCGCCTTCACCATCGTAGGCTGTTATAGTGGAGATGTTCAGGTACCGACCCTTTGCAGCACATGTGAAGTTGTAGATGCCTGGAATGTCGGACCCATCTGCAGCGCCAGTGACCACATGGCAGAAATCATTGGTAGCGCCTTCGCCCGGAGAGAGTGAAATCCGAACACCGTTCCTTCTCAGTATATCTACATGGACAATAAGTGTTTATGTTATTTCAAAGCAATCTGTAACAACCATTCGACATAAATAAAAAATAAATCATGCACAAATCTGTGAATTCATACTTGTAACCCTTGCGTCACAGTTGCGTGCCTTTTCGCGGACCTTCTGACCCTCAAACCTTGTATGTGCGAATGCATACTTTTGCGGCTTGGTAAGATTATCTCTGATTGGTCACTTCGATAGATTGGCTGACGCGACCTGCTACTACTTCTTGCTAGACTCAATATCGGAGTATCATTCAGGATAGGTTTACTTGAGACTGCAAAGTGTGCTATTTTTTGTGCTTAAAATCTTATACATCTTAAATGGAAAAAAGATAATAGAATTATACTCAATTTTGTGTTATCTTTTGTATTTAAATATCATTACGTGTTAACTATGTTCTTATGTACTTTGTGCAACTGCACCAAAAACTTTTTAAAAAACTCATAATCAAAAGTGTCCGATGTTAGGATGTTAGGTAGCCTTCGGAAGTTTGTCCTAATATTCGTACCATCGTCCTAACTCCTAACAGGATTCAATCAACTGATGAAAACATTTCTTGCTTGCTATGATTTAGTTGCAAAATGAAAACTTTGGTTGCATCCAAGGTGGATTTTCCCTCTCTTGGTTACAAACTCGACTGCTTCGAGCAGAGGCTGTATCATCATATTATGACTTGATCTGCCTTTGAGGGAGAGAATGACTTACAATCAGTTCTGAAGTAGATGGTTAGCTGGGGCGAGTCAACCACTTCTCCCAGGTCTACACTCCACCAGGCTGACGACTGGTCTTGTGCAGAGTGGAATACATTAGGATATGTGGAATTCCTATCACCATCAACAGCCTTTTCTGGTATTAAAGTACCATGTATAGAACTCGAAGATACAGGTTTTCCTCTAGCAGTTACGACGGAACCTGTCAGAAAAAGATAAATAATCTATAAATCTCTCCTGGTAGAATAAGCTACCATTGATAAAAAATTACAGTTAAATTAGATTAAATTAGAGTGTTGATATATTTGAAATCATAAGGAATGGGTTATTACATTTCAATAAAGAAATGGCATTTGCTATCCGTGTACCTGATTCGCTGAACACTGTCACAGAAATTCAGTTCATACCTGCATAAACCTAAATTCGTGAGGTCACATCATATTTAGCCACGCCAATTCAAACTTAGCCACGCCCCCAATGACGGAACTATTCCCAAACAAGTAACGTTTTTCATGCTGTACCAGCTCGCCAGAGTATGGAAAAGAGACACTCAATAAAAACAAAAGTAATTTTTTAACTTCCAGCGAGCTAGGGCATAATTTCTGATTGGCCGAGCGGCTGATTTCAGAAGTCAGCGGGATGACCCGCCTTACGAGCCAATCATAGATCAACACTATGACCTATTATTAATTAACTATCAATGATATGGCACTTATACAATTTATACGGCCTTCACTATATGAATCCACAACTGGGCCAATACAGGAAAACTGGGCCAATACGAGCAGACTGGGCCAATACAAGTCTGAGCATGCGCATACACACAAATGGCAAGAGTCCGAAACTACCGCTTCAAAACTTTTAAATTATATGACAGTTCATCAATCTCATTGATAATTTTGATTTCAGTAAAAATTAACTCTCTATTTTTGTGCAAGTAAATTAATAAAAACGTCATTAATCCTCGGGCCAATACAGCAGACCTCAGACCTGTACCTGGACCAATATGGAAAAACTGGATTAATAACATTATAATATAAAACCTGTTGATCTAAATTTATTTAGATTGAAAAAGTGCAGTTCTATTTGTTGCGAATTTTCTTATTTTGAGCTAATGAACGTAGTAAAATATCCAGCATGTGTATATTTATTTATAAAATTTGATTTCAAAATGTATTAAGGTCATGGATGTATAAACTTAAAGTTCACAAAACCACAAACATATTTCACTATTATTATATAGTGCGTAAGTGGTCGCTACTCAAATATGTTTAGTTTGGTAATGAAAGCCGTTTTTGAAAGCCCCTTTTGATGGGCCGCTTAGACCTATGTGACAACAAACAAGTGAATGCATGACTGATGACACCCCCATTTTGTGACGTCATAAACAGAATCAGCCTATCTATCTATACATCTATCGTGACAATACCACAGGAAAAAACCTAATGATAAACGATTTTCAGAAAATGTTTTCCACTCAGTTAGATAAATCATTTGACGACGTAACACTGCTAAGCATTTGGTGTAAATAAGATATCCACATCAATGGTAATTAAACAATTATCTAGGCGGTATTTCAGTTGAAATAATGATGCGTTACTCTGTATAGTCTGTTTATCACGTCACACCCGCGCGAATTTTATGGCCCCTAACCCAGGTAGGGTTTCACAGCCGGTAATTACGCTGTCTAAATGAAAGGCTAATTAAAGGTGTTTATTGGACAAATTAACTAAAAATAAGTCCAGCTTTTATTTTTTATGAAAAATCTTTGAACGAAAATTGAGAAGTGGTAACGTCGAGGTTAGTTGATGTTTAAAAACTGCTGTGCAAACTTGGTATTAATCTATTACACATTTACACAGTTTGCACAGCGGTTTTTAAGTTTACACATCCACGAACTGAATAAATTTTGAAGTTAATTCTTAAATAAAACATTATTCAATAAGACATTGAATGCTGTGAGGTCATAGCATTGTGAGGTCATCATGTTTCTAACGTTAATGTTTTCTGCTATTGAATCGATGCCGGAAAATCAAACATGTTATGTCATGTATTTGACTATCTACATTGCATTGCAGAAATGTCACAGAAATACACAGCTTTTTATGGTAAATACTTGATTTAAAGCTGCGTTCAGGAGATCCTTTTTTTAAATTTTTAGCTCATCAGGTCTGAAAGACCCGATGGATTTATGGTATGGCATGGCGTCCGCTGTCCGTCAGTCCGCCTACTGTCCGTAAACTTTTCACTTTATCAACTTCTTCTCCAGAAACCTATTTTCATCTTTGCCTCCAGTTCAAAAAGGTCTAGATAGCTGAACAGTTGTGTGTTGACTCCTTTGCCAATGGGGATTTAAATTGTACATTTTGTGACCCCATGACTCCAAGTCTTTAAAACTAAACTTAACTTAAAAACCTATTTCCATCAAAAGTCTGATGAGCTACAGAGCCCATAGCTCTATTTTTTAAGATCCATAAAGACGAAATGGCTACGTTGTAAAATGGTTTAGGCAATACTGAACATACTTTGTTTGGAAAATTTTATTATTTACTTGATTGATAGTTCTCAAAATCAGCAGTTCAGATTCCCCATCTACACATAAGAGTTAATCTTTTAAAAGAGAAGATATCCTTTTCAGATATGACCAGCGTGCCAATATCAAATAATCTACAAATGATAAGTTCTGTTGATTGAGAAATCAATACTCAACATTAAAGTTTTCTTGACTTTTTCCTTCTTAAATAGGTTTTTGAAGGCTTGGTTAATACGATCCATACACGGGGAAGGAATCGCAAAAATGTGATTGAGCCTTGAAGGCATCATGAGCTAAAATAGTAAAAACAATAATTTTTATATTAAAAATTAACAACCGTAAACTTCAGTGTTAAAATTTAAGAGTTCAGTTCAGCATATAGAAAGCTAACATAATCTTGATAAGGTACATGTAGTTTAAAGTATGGTGAACACTCACCCAAAGTGGACGATGCGAAGACAACAACACATATCACCAGCCTTGCGTTCAGCAACACGTTGTTCGCAGCGGGTATCCTTCTTTTAACATTGAGTGTTCGCGAGCGCTCGCAAACATCCCGGGGAATGTCGTGTTACTGAACGCAAGGACACAAACATTGTTTTTACAAATGCTAGTAGTAGTTCAATTGCGTTCTGCTAACATTTAACGACCTCACAAGACCATGAATCGTTGTTGCTTCTCCGCTGTACCACAACTATGTTGACACCAAGAAAATACTAAACGTGAATAAAAAACAACAAATAGCTTTCTTGTCGATATCATATTACTCATATTCGAAATGTCTATGCAAATTAGGCAGTTTTTAATTCAGTCAAAGAAGGAGATATCATAACTAAAATCGTCATTGGTTGGTAATGGAATCGATTTCTGTATAAACTCATATTTAATTAGTCACTTTGATTTGTGCATGAAAAATCCAATGTTTGTTAGAATTCCCAGGTTGTCTACTTTCTAAAGGTTATATGCTCCAGTTCTTTCAAAATTCGACAGGTTATGAAATATTCTACAAGAGGAAAAGTGAAAATTATCAAAGAGTATAGGAATGTGTTCTAACACATGAGTGACATTAAAGATAACATGTCAAAAGGAGCGCCATACATTTTGGCACAAAAATCAAGTTGATAAGACAGTAGGCTTTTTGTATTATTCAAAATATTTTCACTATCTTATGAACAGTAATCGTGATTATTTTGATGTGTCTTAGTTACGTAGAGTGTAAACGTGATGTATGTCTATGCGATATATTTCTATGTCTTTGTGTCTATGTTACGTACTATCAGATTGAGACGGTAGCGTCTTGTGTGAGTTCTTATTTGGATGTTTGTCATGACTCTATCGTATGATAGTTTAACCATGACACTGCCAACTTTCAGAATTGTAGTTACATGTTAATGCGTCCTAATTGCGCACAATGTATTTCCAACATATGCAACTGACAAATGAATTTTATCCGATGTTGCATTAGTGTATGCCGTAGCGATGTCCGGACATTTACCTTTGTACTAGGTGACAGATTACGGCCCGTATTATTTTGTCAACTTGTATCTATGGGCTTTCTATCGGCTTTTCGTTTTTGTATGATATGCAGCTTTTAAAGCGATATCAACATATATTCCTGGACATCATGGCCTCTAGAGATATCTAAGTATTACATTTATATATAGTCTTCTGGCCTCATTGTTTTTCTTACTTTTTGACAACATTAAAGAACCATATATCAGTATCAGTTTTATTATGTTAAAAGTATTGAGCGTTTTTAATTCTTTCTTTCTGTAACCATTTCAAGTCACTGGATAACAGGGCACGCAACATGTGCACACAGCCAACCGCACTGGGTTTTATCTCAAACAATTGAATGACATAATTGCAAACTCAGTTATTTTACCTTCTTTGTGTATTATGTTCTAAACTACAGGTCCACTTTTCCTCTAATGATATATTCAATAATACGCATACCTGTAGATGTCAATTTCAAAAAAGAGTTTCGACCCCATGTCTCTTCTTTCACGAAAATGTTAATTAGTAAAAATCACGAAAAGATAATAGGGGAGACCAGGGCAAAGCCCCTCCCCCCTACATATAGACGTGTTTTCTTGGCATATTAACATGTGTAGAATGCAACTTTCAGCATGTCTCTAATTCTCATCAGAAAAACTATTGTATGACAATTGCTTTTTAACCTACCATGCCTGCATAAAGAGATGTTAACGAAAATGTATTTCGACAAAGGCGGTGCCCTTTGCTCCGTAGTTTGGGGAAAGTGCCCCATGCAAAAAGACACACGATAATTGTGATATGTCAAACACCTATTATAAGCCATTACCATACAAAAACGTTTCTTAAAAGTGCCATACAGCTCACAGGAACCCTAAAACTAAACAAATAATATAATTCTAAGCTCAGTATTCAAAGAAGGAAAAATATGTCTTTATATGTCATGGACCTATATTTTCGATGTTCTTTTCCAAAAACTTACATGATTACTATATACGAACATCCAATAACTATGGGAGTCTTAACAATTCAACTCATCAGAAACCAGCAAATGTAAGAAAGAAAAAAGAAATTAATTGGTTTGAAAGACAAATTTAACATGTTACAAACATCTAATCTCTGTCGGACTTGCCCGGTATGCCTATCTTCTTAACTGTTTAGGGATAAAATAAAATATATGATGAATATCAACTAATATTAAAAAATCAAAGAAAATATAAGTGTTTTTTAATGAAACCAAAACCCTATAATACATTTTTATACTCCATTTATATACTAATAAAATTACTAAAATATATACTAAATATAGGAAAATAAAAGAATGAAAATAACAATTTTATTTTATTATATTTGCTTCTAAAATTGATTGATAACTCTGAAACTATAATGTGTTGACCATAAATGAATATCTTTGATCACTCGGGGCAAAGCCACCACCCGTTTCCACCCCCTCCCCCCTCCGGCTCACTTTGCCCCTTTGAGGGTAGCATTCGATTTTGCATCATAGAAAGTAACTAAAGCAACGAATTGCAAATTTACTTTTTTTAATGAATAGATGATATATTTTTGTGTAATAGTGCGCTAGAATTTAATGTTGCGTTATATGTTTATGTGAAATATTCTTTCGGTAAAGAAAAATGAGTTTTTTTCAACTTTGTCCAATGGTAAGTCTTCAACTCACGCTAACGATGCAAACCTCGATCACAGCGGTTCTTTAAAACGTATACTTGCATTGGTTAATAATGACAAACCTCGCGTTCTGTCGATCGTTAATGCCTGAGTTACACCAAGGTCGTTCTCACAACGTCCAACTCCGTCCAAAATTAAAAGCAGAACAGCCTCGGACGGGATGGAAACGAGTAACTATTGTTAATATATTATCCAAATGTGACGACAGTTCGTTCACACACATCTCTCAGCATGTTCATCTAGTCTTTACCCCGTCCTCAGGCAGTTTCTAGATTGCAAAGCATTGCCCGTTCGCCTAGTTTCAAGCACGTCTTCAACCAGTTCAATTCCGTTCTTAGACAGCTCATATCTGTTCTAAAATAGACCATTCTCGTTCTTGATACGCACAATTCCGTCCTAGCTGCGACCAACCCGTTTTAAGACAGTTCCTTTCGTTTTAACTACGTCCTGATTCCGTTCTCAGTATGTCCTAATTGTAAAATCATCCAGTCCTTGCCCGTTCTCAATTTCAAGGTGAAATCATCGAGGGGCGATGTAGGCAAAATTAAGGTGTGACGTTGATGAAATGACGACTGAAGACTTCTTGGGATGGTCGACCATTATTAAGGATTCAGCTTTTCAAGCTGAATCCTTATTGTTATTGGCGTGTTTTTTTTTATTATTATTATTATTCCACGAATTTTGTGGACAACTTTCAGCCCAAACGGCTGATGCTATTGAAGCCAAATTTCACAGGCTGGTAGACCTTGTTGAGGAATGGCGACAATAAGCTTTTGGCACAATTCGGCCCATACGTTAAAGGTCCAGTTCGATTCCAAAATCGAAAATTTAACATTGATTTTTTTTTCAAAATGCACTTAGAGACTTGAATTTTTTTTTAAAAGATGCGCAATCAAAAATGCTGCAAAAAACCAAATCATGGCAAATTCGTAGGTCACGTGGTTTGGCCGCCATCTTGCTTTTAGTGCATTTTTGACCATTTCTGACCCCACCCACCTTTGAAAATCTTCTTCTCTGAAGATACTTGCACTAGAGAGCTGAAATTTACACTCAATGTAGCTGAAGCATTGTAGTTCTGAATTTGACTTCTACAAAGTCCTAACTGCAACACTTTTTTTGCTGTGAATTTTCAAAGTTGACCAAAATCTAAAAATCGCAAACTTCAAGGGCAGATTACTCAAAAACCAGACCATAGAATTTTATGATTTTTGCATGAGAGTTAGACATTGGCAAGCCCTTTAAGATAAAAGAATAAAATCGCTCGCGAACAGTCATTTCCGGTCAGGGTCAGAGGTCAAACTTTGCATTTTGGAAATTTTGCTTTTACCGTTGCCGACCCCACCCGCCTTTGACAATCTCCTTCTCTGAAGACACTTGCACTAAAGAGCTGAAATTCATACTCAATGTAGCTGAAGCATTGCAGTTCTTAATTTGACTTCTAGAAAGTCCTTACGTTAATACTTTTTCTGCTGTGACCATTCAAAGTTGACCAAAATCTAAAAATCGCAAAATTCAAGGGCAGATAACTCAAAAACCTAGCCAGGGAATTTGATAATTTTTGCATGAGAGTTAGACATTGGCAAGGTCTTTAAGATAAAAGAATAAAATCGCAAATTTTTTTTTCTCGAAAAAAATGGCTTGGAAAAAAAAGCACTTTTTTCGATTTTATTTGATAAAAATCCTTCCCAAGGGCAGGGCAACACCGCAAATGGCCAATGAAGTCTGGACTTCAAGTTTTCGAGTTATGTGCACTTGAAATGGTAGGTATGGAAAAAATGACCTCAAAACAGCTTTCCCCCCCCTTAAAAAATAAATCATGCCAAAGTTGCTACAAATGGCCTCAAGCACTCATATATTTGGCTGAATCCTGTAATCGTCGCTTTGCGACTATATTTTTATTTGTTGTTCGGAGTTACAAAATGACTCAAGCCGGTGGTACATTCACAGGTCAGTTAGGACGCCAGGACCGGTCCCCTTACCCTGTCCTCTACCTGAGCTGGACCGACTCGAGGGAGGTGATAACTAAACTACATGAGATGTGCGTCCGGCGCTGGTCGGAACGAATATGCCGAGATAGGGTCCCGGCTGCATTTAACATGCATGTAACACAAAGGAACGGGAGGGGGAGAGGTCACAGGTCACGTGTGTGGTCAGCTAATTAGTTTTCAGTGAATGGAATGTACACTGACCATCTGCCAGGTCGGGTGACGGCTTGCGTTAATTAGAGACCAGATATTGACCATTTACACGTATTCAAGATGGAATTTGACATGAGGATTTTGAATATATTCCTTAATAATTTATAAAATGTTACGCTATGACACCTCCAAAGAAGAAGTATGATCAGAGGAAAGTTGTTCACAGGAAATCAAATACCAGATCCACTAGCCCTGTAGAAGCCATAGTGGCCGAGGCAAAGAACACTTTACATTGTTTCTATGCTTCCCTCACAAACTGTAGGAAATCCACATTCATCATGCTGAGAGCTTCATGTAACTTGGATCATGTTTCTCTTATCACTTCTCTATCAAGAATGATAAAAGTATTAACTCATGTGTATTTATACCCGTCCTTACATACCGAAATGCAAACGTAGTAAGAACTATGTGAGAATTTTGTACCATACTAAGAACGAGTAGAACGCAATGAGGACCTTATAAGAACTTTTGTGACTGTGTAAGAACGCACTACAAACTGAACCAAAACATGTTCAATATTGTACACTTATTAGAACGTACAAACAACTGACTATGGTCGTACTGAGAACGATTTAGAGCTGGCTGAGGACGGAATGGACGGGGTGGAAACTGTGCACAAACGTATTGCAATCGAGTCCCGACTGCGCAACGTTCTTACTCGTCCTTAGTCAGATCGAAGTACGGCAGTTCCGTTCGCAGTACGGCAATGCCGTTTTCAGAATGTTTATACTCCGTCCAATTTCATGACGGTGAGAACGTTCAACATGTCAAACGTTTTGGAGCACCTTCCCGTTTTTAGTACGTCCGAGCCAATTCATAAAGTTCGTAAACAGTTGCCACAACGTCAATTTCGACCTCAGACAGTTCTCGGACAGTTTGAGCCCGTTCTGAAAAAAATCCAAGAACGTACTGAGAACGAACTTGGTGTAAAGGGGGTATAAGGAGAAATAACACTTAGTCGCTTTGCCCCGACGGCGAGTTTTGCCCTGGTCTCCCCTATAATACAACACATGTTTTCATTCAATCCAATTGCAAACATTTCCAAACATTACGTAGCATTTATAGAGGGGGGGGCCAATTCTATTCTGGGGGGGGGGGGGAGGATTTTATTTCGTGAGGAGGGGAGATCTTATTCTGAGGGTGGAGATTTTGTACCGGTACAAAATCGCCGGGGGAGACTTTATACCGGGTGCGTTTTGATTTCGTGACACCGGCCCAGGTGGACACAGCACAAAAACTGAAAGCAGCTAAAATCTGCAAATGCAAGTCTTGATACAATGTCTACAAGAGACATACATGTATCTATGCACGCAAGGTACTGCTGCATGTATCGTTTTCTGCACTATTCCAAAAAAATAACAATTCAGAATAACCAAAGTAGCAAAAGGCACCACTCCCCCAGTAGTTCTAACCACATATCAAGTCTAGTAAAAATATTTTGCATAGTTTTTAAGCTCAAGTATGGAAACAGACCTTACCCCCCATATACACCTAGTTCAACTTGTTTCTATAGAAACCAGAAAAATAATTCAGAATAACTAAAATAGAAAAAGGCACCACTCCAACACTAGGTCTAACCACATACCAAGTTTCGTAAAATCATATTAAATAGTTTTTGCGATATGGCCCGGAAATGGTCCTCCCTCCATATGTTCTAAGTTGAAACTGTTGCCATGGAAACCAGGAAAAATTATATAATTCAGAATGACCTAAATAGCAAAAGGCACCACTCCACCACTAGATCTAACCACATACCAACTTTTGTAAAAAAAATATTGAATACTTTTTGAGATATGGCCGGGAAACAGTCCCTACTCAAATATGCACTAAGTACAAACTGTTTCCATGGAAACCAGGAAAATTACATAATTCAGAATGACCTAAATAGCAAAAGGCACCATTCCATCTCTAGATCTAACCACATACAAAGTTTCGTAACAAAATATTGAATGGTTTTGGAGATATGGACCGGAAACGAAAGCATCCCCCAATATGCACTAAGTTCAAAATGTTTCCATGGAAACCAGAAAAAATAAAAAATTCAGAATAACCAAAATAGCAAAACCAGAACAAACTAGATTAGCGTTTGCGGGATACCGCAAAAGCAGAGCAGCCCCGGAACTTGGGGTTTCGCCTTACCCTGTTCCGCCTTTCACAGGCCTCACCAAATTGGGAATTTTCTCGTGACCTTGACCTTTGACACTCAAGGTCACACAATCAATGAACACATTCCATTGAGTATAACATTATTGTAATGAAATAAAGTGTTAAAAATTAAATTAATCCAGTTTCTCCATATATGTTGACCTTGCTGTGACCTTCACCTTCAACAGTTCGTACCCAAAACTTTTTGAAAATTTCTCACGAGATAATATATACAAAATCTTAACTTCATAACACAAAAACTTTTCAAGTTATTGTGTTTACAAGGAATTGCAATAACTCATATCTCATGACCTTGACCTTTGACCTTCAAGATCACACAATCATTGAACACTTTTTATTGAGTATAACAATCATGTATTGATTAAAAGTTATCATAGTTAAAATTAAGCATTTTCGCTACACCATGCTTAATTCATGACCTTGCTGTGACCTTGACCTTCGACGAATTGTAGCCAAAACCTTTTCAAAAAATTTTACTTTTCCAAGGATGGTATATACCAAGTTAGAGCTTCATAGCACAAAAACTTTTCAAGTTATCGCGTTTACAAGGAATTCTTAGAGTGAATACGTATCTAGTGACCTTGACCTTTGACCTTGAAAGTGAACATGTCAAAATCGTTCCCCCGAGGTATGAGTAGTAAGGTATGAATAAGAGTTCTGGAAAGCTTAGTGGAAAAAAGTTATAGCTAGTAGTACGAGTGCGGCGGCGGCGGCGGCGGCGATGGAAACTTCACAAAAACTGATAGCAGCCCCGTCCTTAGACGGGGCTGCTAATAAAACATTGAGAATAACCAAAACAGCAAAAGGCACCACTCCATCACTACGTCTAAGCACATACCAAGTTTCGTGAAAAAATATTGAACGGTTTTTGAGATATGGTCCGGAAACGAAAGCCTCCCCCAATATGCACTAAGTTCAAAATGTTTCCATGGAAACCAGAAAAAATAAAAAATTCAGAATAACCAAAATAGCAAAAGGCACCACTCCAGTACAAGGTCTAAGCACATACCAAGTTTCGTGAAAAAATATTGAACGGTTTTTGAAATAGAGGCCGGAAAAGGTTCCTACCCCCAATATGCACTAAGTTCAAATTGTTTCCATGGAAACCAGAAAAAATAAAAAATTCAGAATAACAAAAATAGCAAAAGGCACCACTCCATCACTAGGTCTAAGCACATACCAAGTTTCGTGAAAAAATACTGAACGGTTTTTGAGATATGGCCCGGAAAAGAAAGCATTTCGGAATGACGGAATCACGGAATGACGGAATCACGGACGGAGGTGAAAACATTATGTCTCCCGAAAAATTTCGGGGGACATAGTTATATGATATATTATTAACTATAAAAGCTGTTGTTGCGAAGTTCGGGGACACCTCTGATGAGAGAGGAAGAAATGGAAAAAGGAATACCAATGGAATTTCAATAATAGCTTCAATACGTTATGGAAACGCAACGCAAGATTTTATTTTCCTCACAAAGAGTTTGATATTATAAAAAAGTCCTCGTTTCTAAATGACGGTATCTTGACGCATAAAGAAATTTCGAAAAGATTTTAACATTCAAATAAACAATGTCTATTCCATTATGCAAGATATTTAACCAACACAACACTTACTTGTAAACCTCTCTCGTTTTTCTATGACTTAAACTCTCTAAAGTTTTATTACCGTTTGGTTCTGTCATTCGAAAGCTGATTTGACAGAATTGATCTTTTTAGCTAAGTCGTAATTCACAATGTTTTTAACCTTTCCACGACACATTATATGTCCATTAACTTATCAATAAGCTGCCGATAAATTAATCACCACTTTCTTTTTTAAAGCCCCATACACAAATTACAAATTACAATTTATGTAAATAAGTATGAGTAATAGAGGGCTTAAGATTCACATAATACAAACAGTAATTGAAACAATAAGGTGAGAGCTAATTGAAGCAAAGCTTACCTTCAATTGGGGGAACAAACAGCATGATAACGATCTTCTCCAGCAGCTTCATCTCTCGTCGGATCTTTGATGAATTCCTGGATAAAACAGCTAGGGTAAGTATTGTGTCATATGATTTCTTCTTATTCCTGCCTTTTCACCTCGCTTCTAATTTATTAGTAACATCTGCTACTGACATTGTATAATGGTTGACAAGCTAATTTAGGGCTGCGTTCGTTTCGCACAGAGTGTCACAGAGTGTCTCACGAGCGGTGAAATTCCTATTCGAACGATTATAGTGTCACTCTCGTGTGCACTCAGTCATTGTCCTTTGTTTTCACTGTAGACATGGGTGGAACATTCCACTTTGTTAATAGGGTGAAGGTTGTGTTTAATATTATCATTATCCATTATTATACCCCCGCTACGAAGTTGAAATTTTGGTTATGGATACACCTGATATACTCTTGATCGAGTTCTAACGCCATTTCCGAAATTTCCAAGTAATGGCCCTTGTTGTTAGGTAGGGATATTATGAAAAAGTTTAGAATTAATTCAGAAAGTGAAATATTTTACAAAGCTATCTCAACTTCTGTTTTTATCTCAATTTCCGATAACGTCATTTGACTTTCATGAAAACACATTAAATAACAACTCCTCAATGGCCGGCTATCCTGCGTTTATCTGATAAATTCTGATATTTCGTGCTTTGTGCCCAGGTGTCAGGTGTGGAACCATTATCATCTTGTCATTCACATCTGTTCCGGCTTCAAGGGTTTACGGAGACAGATAGTCTGGTTTTCGAGGGTTTTGAGTCAGCTAGTCAAACGTTATCGGTCAGCTGCCTCTATTATCTCAGATTATGAACAAATTGGTATTGATGACAAAAGTAACAGCGATTCCACATTCAGTGGGGGCAAAGTGAAAAACACCCCTTTAAAATAATGAATTGGTCGGGCACATCATTTAATCGGCCGGCTGACCGGGGGCTAGAGCCAGCAGAGGGAACCATGTGGGTATCGTATAGCATGCTTAGGGCAGTATGGGGTTTAGGTAGAAAATATAATAGGAAGGTACTTTTAAGGTTTAGATTAAAGTAAGCAATCAGGAGTTAAGTTAAGCAGGTTAAATCGAGAGGACAGAAGGTTAATGTATTCATTGTAAAGTGATTGTGTAATTTGCTTTGAATGTGTTGTAATAAAAGGTAAAAACACTGTATGAGTTTTCCATGATAGTTAGTAAGGTAGCACCTCGAGCAGCCAAGCAAGAAAAAGTTACATCCCAAGACATAGCTACACAAGTAAACATGACATTGTTTCTGAAATTGGACTTGGGACGATTAACAAGTCTGATGCTCCAATGGGGACAGATTTTCTCAGAAACTATAATACCTAGGTCACAGGGACATGTATCGCTTAAATACAGCGTTAGAAAGACATACATACTCATAGACCCTACCCTAATATTATATATACTATACATAAAAAGAAACGCATAGGCCAATTTTATATAGACATTTTTATGTATTTCAAACATAAAAAAACTCATGAACAGATGCTCCGATCATTATGAATTTTCACATGTGTGCAGGAGAAGGGAATGTCTTTGGCTTACAGTCATTGACATGTGGCAAAACAATCACGTTTTTCGCCCAACTCTCTCCAAGTGTCAGTACCTATTGTGTCCACCACGTGCTCCTATAACAGTTCTCACCCGCCTTGTCATGGAGCGAATCAAACGTTGGATAACTAGCTGAGGAATCCTTCTCCACTCCTCCTGAAGAAATGCAGCCAATTCTTGGAGAGTTTGGGGCTGACGTTGACGCTGTCGTAGACGACGATCAAGTTCATCCCATAGGTGTTCTATTGGATTAAGATTCGGCGAACGAGAGGGCCAAGGAAGAACATTGACATTGTTTGCGGCAAGAAAGTCCATTGTCACACAAGTGATGTGTGCGGTCGTGCGTTGTCTTGTTGAAACAATCCTTCTAGACAGAAATCAAACTAGGTTGAAAATGCTAAGGTCCCATTTGAGGAAGCAAACTCACTTAACGCACCGACCACGCCGGCGGGTAGGGTCGCCATTACTAATATCAACGACATTAGTGACGAGATGGATCTTAAACGGTTTATCGCTGCTGCGCTTAAGAACAGACCCCGTGAACTTGTTACTAAGATGGACAATTTAAATACAGACATCCACGAAGAAACTTCAAATATTTGAGACCAGGTACAGTTCAACAGCGAACAAATCGAGCACAACACCAGTGAGATAGAGAGAGTGAAGAAGGAAATGAATTACATGAAGGCGGATTTCGAAAAACGCTTTCTTACACAAGAACTGTACTCAAGGAAGAGTTATCTCCTCATCTATGGTGTACCCGACGACAAGGACCCAGGACCAGCCTCAAAGGAAGTGTTTCGTCTACTCGGTCTGGAGGGGGCGGACAATATGCAATTCGTTTACATTCACAGCCTGCCCCGTAAGAGTACAGACCCCGCTAATTTCAGAGCAACCATGCCAAAACCCATCGTTGTCAAATTTGTGAGGATGGAGGATAGACAGACAGTCTTTAACGCTTCAGTTAGAGGATGGGCTTCTTTGAAATGTACAAATTTCAAATTGTTTCCATGGAAACCAGAAAAATAACAATTCAGAATAACCAAAGTAGCAAAAGGCACCACTCCTCCAGTACTTCTAACCACATATCAAGTCTAGTAAAAATATTATGAATAATTTTTAAGCAAAAGTACGGAAACAGACCCTACCTAGTTCAACTTGTTTCTATAGAAACCAGACAAAAATTCAAAATAACTAAAATAGAAAAAGGCACCACTCCACTACTACATCTAACCACATTCCAAGTTTTGTAAAAAAATATAGAATACTTTTTGAGATATGGCCGGGAAACAGTCCCTACCCCAATATGCACTAAGTACAAACTGTTGCCATTGAAACCAGGGAAATTATATAATTCAGAATGACCAAAATAGCAAAAGGCACCACTCCACCACTACATCTAACCACATTCCAAGTTTTGTAAAAAAATAGAGAATACTTTTTGAGATATGGCCGGGAAACAGTCCCTACCCCAATATGCACTAAGTACAAACTGTTGCCATTGAAACCAGGGAAATTATATAATTCAGAATGACCAAAATAGCAGAGGCACCACTCCAGTACTAGATCTAACCACACACCAAGTTTCGTTGAAAAATATTGAACGGTTTTGGAGATATGGCCCGGAAACGAAAGCATCACCCAATATGCACTAAGTTCAAATTGTTTCCATGGAAACCAGAAAAAAATAAAAAAGTGAGAAGAACCAAAATAGCAAAAGGCACCAGTTCAGTACTAGATCTAACCATATACCAAGTTTCGTTACAAAATATTGAACGGTTTTGGAGATATGGTCCGGAAACGAGTGCGTTACGGAATTACGGTATTACGGAATTTCGGACGGAACTGAAAACATTTTGTCTCCCCATAATAACAATCTGAACGGACCTCCCTGTAGTACTAAAAAAACAGGGAGGTAGACTTGCCAACAGAACTTTCGAGCTAAGGAAGTCTCATAAAGTCCCAACTAGGATCCAGGAGAAAGGAATCAACATTTTCCTACAGATCAGAAAAGGCCCCAGTGATCCATGGAGGTCAGTAGGAATCGAAGAAACTCCTCGATCGATGTACACAAACAGTCTTTGAACACAGGACTTTAGGATATGTGACGCTACTAATATTAACCATGTCAACTTCTTGAAAAAAAGGCTTGATGCGGGGATTTGAAACTGACACAGACGGAAACAAGAAAGAAATTACCTTTTTTCTAGGCCTCAGCTACAATTTTGACAAACCTAAAGGCCCAGTTTTGAAAGCTTTACACATTCCTTACCTGATAGGGATATTAAATAATAGATTGGGAAGGGAAGGTTTATTATTCATAGATTATCACCCTGGAACCCTAATTCCATGTAGTTCAGCTGTTTTTTCAAAAACTCATTTCTCGTTGCATTAATACTAGCAGTGAAAGAAGTGAAATTAACTTGAAAGCGGCATTTGACCCAAATTCACCCTGCATTTTATAAATGAAATAAAGCCTGATGATTTACAGAGCTATTGACTCTCATGTTTGTTTTGATGGAAACACCATTCTATGCTATAATCTATTAAAGATAAAAAGTGGGAATTTAAAGACATATTTTTCATTAAACTTTTATCTTTTCAACAATCTATAAACACCTGAAGAGTTTATTATCAACATTACAATACTAGTATGACTAATTTTGTTTTGTATTGTGTAATATGTCAATGTTGTTTTGTTTGAAGGGTTTCCAAGAGGAAAGAGAAGTGACAAGGGGACGATGTGACTTGGGACAGTAGCTTCCTAGACAGATGATGTGATGCAGAGAGTTTTCAGGGAGGACCAGTTGAAGAAAACAAGCAAAATGAAAAGATGCAGAATTGGCATTAACTAATGGGATGTGTGTTCGCGCTTCATTCAACATAAACAAAATAAAAGATATGATTTAAAATAAATTAGTTTGTTGTATATAAAATTAATTAGGATGCTGAGGATTTTTGGTGACTTAAAGTCTGTTTCTTAATACTTTATAGTAATAAATTTTGTAATAATTGACCGGGCTAATCTTTTTCTCCTTTTTCAATTTCCCTCCGAGGTAAATCTGTGGTCATTTGTATAATCTATCATATAATGCTTGATGAGCTACAGACCCAATGGATTTAATTTTGTTTATGAGTTCATGTCAATTATCATAATGAGGCTTTCTGCAACTGCTATTGAGAAACAACAGTCCTGTCAAAATGTAAGATTTACCTCACATGTAGGTAGACCAAATAGTAATGTAATGGTGTCATTAAATGTGTATGTATTAGGCATGCTACCATTTAAAGTCATTTTTTGTGTGAAGTACAACATTTGTTAGGATTTTGATGGGATCAATCACATTGTACACAGTCATAATGAATGAAACATGAGCTCACAGAGTTTGATACTTTTTGTACACTACAGAGATACATCATCCATGACTCAACAGCAGAATGTCCAAAAGCCCTTGGTACCAACTGACAGTCCTAGATTTTATTTAATCATTATTGGTTCCTGAAAAGAGGGATTTAGGCAAATAACCATATGGGCTGTTTTAAATTTGTGTAAGAACAAAATAAAATCTCATTTATAGGAAATAGAAACACCTATATATGTCTGCATTGATTCAATCTGAATGTTTACATCAATGGTTTTGTTAATTGATAATTTTCAAATCTTAAACAACGTTTGACTCAATGCCACAAGGCAAATACTTGTATTTTAACCCCCTTAGCGCCAGCCTGAACATAAATGTACATACACGAAACGCCATCCAGGTGCCGGGGTGTACATAAATGTACATTCCCTGACATTCCCAACTTACAACTAAATGTACATTTAATAAATTGGTAATTACATATAAATAAATATCTTCTGATTTAAAAAAATCTCTCAGCATTAATTTGGTACCAATATAATAGGTATTCATTCATTTTTATACGAGTTACACCTATTATTCCAAAATCAACTACAAAGCCATTTGAACTTGGCGCCATGTTTGACTTTTTGTTGACGTCATAAAGTGTACATTGAACGAAAAAAACACGATACGTTATTTACGTTGCAGGTATTGAAACATAATTGACTGAACATTGTTCCTAGATATCTAAACTACATCTCCATAAGCTTTGATCATAGTTTTACTCATCGGAAAGATCGCGCGTAACTAAAAGTCATCATGTAAACAACTTTCATTTCTGATGAAAAATGACAGGGCAAAGGTTTCGTGATACTACGTAAATATCGCGATCAAAAACTCCGATTGACACAATGTCATGCAAAAATAATTGCAACATCAGTAAATAGTTACCTGTTTTGGCAAAATCATACTTCTTCATGACGCCTAAGACCTGGGCCGTCCAAAAACAGTCGACATTGAATCGAGCACCTTTCTCTCACATGTAAAAAATGGCGGATGCAGTGTCACTGACGTACTACTAGATTCGCATTCCCTAAAGACTGTCAGAGAGTTCATGTTCGGTACCGAGCGTCTACTGGTCGACTTGACATATTCATTGTTCATTTTGGAAGCTTGCAGTGTATAATTCTTGTTTTTTTGTGTGGATAAAATACATTTTTTAAAAATTTGGATTGGTATCTGTAATTCACATAACGGGGCTAGATAAATTTTACCAGTACTTATATTCACTGTAGTACAATAGGTATAGAAGAAAAGAAAACTGTAAGACTATCGAGGACATAGTCAAATTCATTCTTGGGCAATACTCTATAATTTCGGTTTAAAAAATAGTAGGACTGTCTCGCTGTTTGAGTAATGAAATAATGTACATTCGCTGTCTAACTGTGGAATTTGATGAAATATAATGGATTTATTTACACATGTGTCGAGTCAAATTTTGTCAATAATTCGAAATAATTAAACTTAAAAGAATCGTATTAATATTTACAAATACTTTTATTTCGCATGGCAGGTGAAGGGGAAATGGGGATATTTGATATAAAATCGCGCATATATGGATTGATCCGATAGACGGTTTCACTTGCGCCAATTTGTCGTCTGGAAATAGACCGATCCAGTCGAGGGCAGTTAGGCCCCGCCCCCTACGACGTGATTGGTTGAAATATTTGAGGGGACAAGTTTCAAGCTCAGGCGAGCCGGGCCGCGTATCTCAACAATGTCGCTTGCCGAATCTTTTGCCTTGCGTTCATGCTTATGTCGTTCATAACGCACATAATCTAACAAATACATTCAAAATACATCTATAGCTTTGAAAAATCTTTATTTTATCGACAATTGGAAAGTAATTTTGACACTTTATCATTGCCCAGAGCGAGAGAAGTCGTCGACCACTTTGTAAACAAACACATAAAACTCGGAATATTTCCACCAAATGTTTGATTTCATAAATCATCTACAAGATGATTTTTTCATATTTTGTCAGTTGTTTACAGTCACAGAGTGTATGACACACATCTAGATCAGTCAAAATAACTTTGGAGAGAGAAAAAAAAAATATTGAGATTTTAATCCTTAATGAAACCAAATTTTAGGTTTGTTGGCATACTTGTATTTTTTTGACATACAATATTTATATACACAGAGATCATATTTATAATTATAAAAAGTCAATATTCTTAAAACATATTTCCAGTATATGTAATTTATTGTGTCCTTAAAATTTTAATCATTTTCATTATTCCATTATAAGGTTACCTTTCTTTAGAATAAAATCAACTACCAAATGAGTCTACCTTAAAAAAATAATTGCTTGTATAAATCATCGAAGATTAATTTTGAATCACAAACACCATTAGAAAATATCATTTGGCGACACTACATACAATCATAGTTTTCATTTATATATATACTATACAAAAATAGAAACGCATACCTGGATATTTCTAGGTGTGGTTACAGTCAGATTTGAATTGACACTGTCTTTTAGTAAATGCGTATATGAAACTGAAATTTCTCATGGAGATAACAGGATCATTGCTCTTTATGATCTCATACACGCCATAAGACTTTAACTTCCTTTAGCTAATCAGAGGTCACTTGAATGTCATAGTCTGTTTTTACCACCACGTGAACGCCTAACAATTTTCAAACGCCTTGGCATAGACTGTATAAGTCGCTATGTTGATGCTTGGATTATGGTCTCCAACTTGTCCTGCAAAAACTGAGCCAGGTTTGGAAGCATTTGACGTAAACGTTAACGCTACCAGAGAGGTCAATCCAGTTCATCTCAAAAGTGTTCAATCAGGTTAAGATCTTGATTACGTAAGTGATAGGGGATCCCATTGATGTTGTAACATGTCAGAAATGATCTTGTGACACCAACAGTATGTGCTCTTGCGATGTAGTGGACAACGTTACGACGCTACGTCATTTACTGGAAGCACGTGTCGTTTGATGATAGTGTGTTATGAACATAAAGTCCATTAGACTACCTTGAAAATGAATGAAACCAGAAAGAAATGTGTAGCCTACGGCCGCCTACATCATCAGGTTACCTTTTCCAAAATCTAACGACTTGACTTTGGCAGTTTAGAGCATAACTTTCATTTGTACACGTCTGTATACCCAATTCTTTTTCATCTCCTCTTTGCAAAAGAAATCCTGATGCATCGCTAAGACTTACACATTTCCCATGTCTTAGGTTCCAGACCTGAACGTTGTTACAGCACAGAACACGTTGCGCGCGATTATGACGTCATAACATATTGCCAAAGAAGCGTCTCCTGACTCTCAATCTGATCTGTTGCAAACGATTCCGTACTGTTTGTGGCGAAATTCTGTGTAGTATTGGCACCCTGGCAGCTGTGTACACAGCATTGACAATACAGTAACATGGGTGAAGGAACCAAATTTAGCGATCTTGACCCTCTGTGATGACTCAAGGTGTTCCAGAACGTGGACAATCATCGGTGGGACCAAATATTTGGAAGCGTTCTAAAAGACAAGTGTTTGTGCTCTTTTAGACGTTATTACCCCTGGCAAGGAATGTTTGCGACTCTCCAGTCTGAATTCTGCCAATGGCGGTGATTCGAGTTGCAGTGCCAAAACGTGGAATTTGCATTTACTCTTCATATTGTAAAACTCCTATTACAATTCGTGATCGGTGAAAGCCCTTTGTGGAGAATGTGGATACACGCATGTTTCCAATAATTTCAACTTTCCAAGTGCTTTTGGTTCCGTTTTGGTCATGCTTTTTTCATTTTGGTCAAAACCAATTTCAAATTCACAATTTTGAAATCAGTGACAGTTTCAAACATTCAAAATTGTCACAATCAAAATGTTTCTACAACCAAATGTGTTTCACATGTTTTATGGACATATTTCGTTTTGAAAACTCATTTATCCGGAAAACATTCACCTATGCGTTTCTTTTTTTGTATAGTATATATAAAAATTATATTTCATTTAGGATCTGGTAAATATCCCTCAAAATAAATCTAGATCAACAGTTCTTATATATTGTCTTTTTAGCCAAATATGAATGTTGTATGACATTTAGATTAGAAGAAACAGTAAATTGGGATTAGAAACAATAATCAGTGAACATATGAGTCAACAATAAAAAATATCTTTATAGCAAAATATTAATGTTTTATGAAATTATCCTGTAAACCAGAGAAAGTTAAGTGGTAAAAGAGGTGAATACACAGGGATGATTTTGAACTAAAATTGAAAAATATATATTTGACAGGCTTCATTTAGAATCTGGAAAATATTAATCTAAATAAATCTAGATCAACAGATCTTATAGTTTGTCATACAATAGTATGATCTTATCATGTTTATAGAAAACTCGTTGATCTAAATCTATTTCAATAGGGAAAATGTGGATTTAACAAAGTTTTCACTTAGAAAAGCCTACTGCCATACATTTATTTCACTGTCCATCAAATTGTTTTAGAGAATTGAACTGAAAGATCCAATTAAATTAAGTGACACTTTGAAAATTGTTAATATGTCATTGTTAAAATAATAACAATGTTTTGTGAAAACAACAGAATATCAGGGATCTTTGAATTGACAAATCTTGAAAATATAGAAAATAAGTCTTTTCTCTACATAAATATTGCATTTCATGTTTCCAAAGTAAGGAACAGTAGAATGGAATTTGAATTATCAGTGAACATATGAGTCAACAAAAATAAAAATGTCTTTATTTTTCAAGATTTGACCAGTGAAATTATATTTTTTTATTTATCATTTTGTGTTTGGCTTATTTCATTCCCTGGTACACCTGAAATCATGGACATATATGCACCAAGTTTTATTTGATTGATAAAGAATACAAATCAGATGTATTTTTTTTTGTCAACTGATCTATGGTCACTAAACTTACACCCTGACTCTTAAAATGATAGTTGAACAGTTTGGGTTATTGACTCATTTAAAAATTTATAGCTTATATGTCTAGACTGACACCAATTAATTAGGTAATAAAGTAATTTGTTTTGAATATATAGCTAGGTTTTCATTGGTCAAATATTTGAAAATAAATCTAACCATTGAACTGGAAATTTGAACATTTAGAAAGAACATGATAGATATTCCATGTTTTATCTTACAGGCAAACAAAAGTTTTGTTAGTGTCAAATACCGGAAAGGTTATGGGACATAGCCTACTGCTTGAAAGCTATACAAAAATTCATTTTATGGGTTGGAGCATGATACATATATCATGGAACATATATAATGAGTGAAATGGAAATTTAGAAAAACCTTATATTTGTCAAATATTCAATGTCTGCCAGTTTCTTTAATATTACATTATTTTTAAGTGAGATATTTCACCGTAGTTGGCACAACAAAACGTAAACAGTTGTTTACAATATGGGGAAATTTTCGAAAATTGCCGAAATGTCAACGTGTAGAATTCTTATTAATGATGTCGATCAACTTCAATGAACTATTGATTCAGAAACATTAAGTACTAGAGATAAATTATCAAAGGATACTTAGAGCTGTCATCTTGTTGAAAAGTTATGGGAGTGACTTGAAAAGTGCGTAATTCGTGCAATTTCTCACCTTCGAACACTTGTCCGACCCGCGATTGTTTTTTACCATGTTGTGTGCCTTTTCCACAATTTTAGCGATGAATAACGGTAACCCTGTTACCTTTCACAGTAACGAATACTTATGTCATGACATCGATGCATAAATATCGTAAAGAACGCCATTTTAGATATTTTTTGCAACAACAGAAACGAGTCGCCATTATCGCTTTGTTTGTCCCCGGAAGTAAAGTTGACAAATTCGCGTTGCGAAATCGCCGCTCTGATTGGCTGAAATCACGCAGACTGGATCGGTCTATTAAGTTCGCGACAAGAAGAACTTCCAAACCAGTTCGTTCCGCCCAGGTGCGCTCAGATCCAATGCCAACTCTCGCGTGGGGAGGGGGCAGTGCTTGTTCACATGTGTGAGTAGGTATTTTATGTATTTATTGGTTATGCTGAATTCCTCTTTTTACGTTTTGTGACGACTAATATACTTGTTATAAAGCTGTTGATTTTTAAAAGATATCTGACCATATATATATATTAACAGATTCTATCGATAATTTCGGCGTGCTATGAATATTCATGAGATGGGCCCTTGCCATTGAAATGTAGTGTACATATATACAATATTTCTTTTTATGGACAAATAATTTTCAAAAGTACCACAATCCATCCCCGATTCTAATTAAGAAAATAGGAAATTGTCTTCTGGCTAAATAACATTTGTTTTAATTTATTTATAGGCATTTATTCATATATTATCCTGAATTAATCATTTGTAATAAAATAAACATACTCAGTCAGGTACAGTACATGTCAGCGTAAATAAAAATGATTTTATTCTGTATTTAAAAATTATTCAAAAATGTATAATATGCAACTGAAGTTTTTATTTGTGATTTAGGTTTTTAGGTTTCATGGATATGCCTTCTTGATTTCTGAATATTTCATTAGTCAGTTAAGTTGTTTGTTTTTCCAAAACTGTAATATCTATTGTATCAATAATCATTATCATTTTCAATTTGAAATTTAATGGTTTATGTAGTAATTTGTTCATCATGTCAATTAAAAGTTTAGACTGTTGGTTAATTCAGCATGTTATCACAAAAACAGTGTTCAAAAGAGAAAATCTATCAGTATTTAAAAAATGAATGTGTGTTCTTTGACAAGAAATATTAGGCTAATTAATTCAATTACAGAATTACTCAAATGAATTTGACTGATTTTAGTTATTTAGGTAGGGCTTGAAAAAAATTGATTTGATACTGCAAGTCATTTGGCATGTAAAAATACTTCAAGATTTGCAGTAGGAGAAGACAACATTTCACATATTAGACTAACACTAAGGTCAAAATATTGGAAATATAACCTTTTGATTAGAATGTATAATTCAACATTATGATAGTATATGTCCATATTTCTGTCTAAGCAGTAAGCACATTGATAACAATAGGCCCTAAAGCAGTGTATGAAATAAGGCCAGTCCGACAGCCCGAAACGGGTAACTTCTGGTTCGGGCTGGTAACTTTTAAAGGTTTTTGTTTAATTTGACCATGAAATTAAGTAAAATCATTCTTTCGGGCTGGCAACTTCTCAGGCTTATTTCATACACTGCCTAAAGGCACACATTCTTATCTTATGGTTAGATTGTTTAACTTAACATAATGGTAGTAGTGTATGTTCATATGTCTGTCTAAGCAGTTTACAAGTACATTGATAACAAGTGGCCCTAAAGGCACATAATATCCTTGTTTTTTATATTGCATTGAGCAAACAATTAAGGTTAGGTACATGTAAAAGGTAGGGGGTTTAAAGAAAAATTGTAGGACAGTGATATAGCTTGCCTAATAATAATTGTAGTAATCTGTGAATATAAATAAAGAGCTATCAATTTTCCCCTTCTTTGAATATTATTTTTTTCTCAAATTGTTGAAAGAGAAAACTGATATCTTACTAAGACTATATTTATTATTTGTAGGGTGACAGTAGGCCCTGCTTCCATGTTTGTGATGACCACAAACAGATATCAGCTTCTGTTCTGAATACAGGTTCATGTGACTTGGACTTGAGAGCTATTCATCTGCTTAAAAAGAACAAACAATAGTTTCATATTTACATTTGATGTATATTAATTGAATAAAATCTATATCATTCATATCCTTCCATATATTTATTTCCCTACCTATGTCATAATTTGGCTTTGATTCCATTACCTATTAAGAATCTATGAATGTATCTCATGTACAGGAATGACATCTTTGAGTCTCTGATTTGCTTTCAACAAAGTGAAGATAACCCAAGTTATGATAAAAAAAAAATTCTTTCCATGTGACTTGATTCTTCAGAAATTAAGAGAATTCATTTAAAAAATATCTTTTGCAGAAAAGCTTTTGTTAAATTGCATTTTTGATAACTATTTAAAACTAAAAATCTCAAAGTTCTCATCAACATTGTATTAAAGTGGGATTCTGTTTCCCTTTTTCATGTTTTATTATCATTGAGTTTGTTATGTAATATTCTCTTCAACATATCTCACCTCTCAAGTTATTTTCAAGCCCTACTATACTGGTATGTTTTGAATATGTGTTTTTGCAAAATTTATCAAGTCATATAACTTCATAAGAAATGAAAAACATAGACTAAAATTTAGTCTATGAAATATTTTAAATAATTACTGTACCTTCATTTATGTTATTTTATTTCTGGGGTCTTTTTATTTCTTGGGGCTTTACAGTCAATCTAGACTTGCAGAAATAGGATCTAGACTATATAAAAGGCTCCTATTTAATACACAGTCATGAAGCAGGACTATGAATAACATTGAAGTCTTCAAAGTATATAAACATACATGTCTGAAACAAACACTTGTGACAGTTATCAAACATGGTCTAAGGGAGACAACTTGCTGCCCTGTAACCTTGGCCCGTTGGGGGCGTGGCTAACAATCAAGTGATGTTGATGTGGGTTCATTCATATTTCAAACTTCTCTGTAATTTAGAAATGCGTGTAACTGATTCAAATAAACTTTAATAGGCTTGAGATACTTAAGAACCTTAAACATTCAACAACGCAATGTTCCCGCCATATTTTTTGCGCGAAATAAACCGTGTCATCTCGTAAAGGGGGCGGAGCTTGCACGATGAAGGGCCGTCAGTCAAGTTTGACGACCGGTTCGGATACATGTATTACTGAGGACACTGGAAGCTCATTTTTTCCGGTTAAAGTTAGACTATTAAATCAAAATAAAGTACAATATCATTTTAATAATTCTTTTTAAAACTTGTAGGCTATAAGTGTTATATAAATTTGTTTTATTTTAGTAAAACGAGGTGATGACTGGTTTTTTTTTATATTTCAGTTTTTTCACATTTGTGTCAAACAAACTTTGGATTTTATGAATTTTCACTTGAAACATACTTCAATTAATGATTTTTTTTCTGCTTAAGATGTCTATAATACTAAAAACTTTGTTTATAATTGTTTTTATGCTATTTCAGCGCAGCTATGATAATAATAATTCACAACCAATGCGAGCAAACATTAATGGAGAAATTTGCCGTAACACCGTTTCGATTGAATTACCTGATTTTGTATGAAGTGGGCGTCATATATTTCACTTAAAACATCAAAAGAAAACTATATCAAATGAATGCCTGTGATTTCATTGTTGCCAATCTTTGATTATGGATATATTTTGTCCATTGTGTAATGATCAATTGATACTTTGATACGTAGTTGCAAATAGTCAATTGTTTTCAGTTTCCATCTCGCCGAAAACAGTTGTCGTTTGAAGTCTGATGAATGCAATAGTAATTTCCGTGCTTATGTATCTGAAATTTACATCATATTTAAGATGAGAGAAATATCTATCGCTGGCTGGAATTTCAGCCAGTATCCATTTGTAATGAAAACAAACGATCGACTGCTATGCATAGTTCATTTTCCGTACATTGTTTGTCAATGACGTCACAAAAAACAATGTTCAACAAATTGGTTACAAAAAGATAACTTGTAGTAGTTCCGGTTCTAGTAGGTGCATGCAGGAAGTAAACACACAACTGTGATCACTGACATTTTCTATCTCAAAAAGTGTCAAATAATTTACATTTTATACAAATGGAAACTTTTTCCAAGCAATGCAGGGTCGGGATACCAACATGTAGTTTACTGTATTTACCGTAAAAACACGGTCTTTCTGTTTGACAGCATCGACAGTCGTCATTCACCTAAATAGTTACAGAATTTTTTATATCTAACATTAGCAAATTAAACTGTGAACAAGTGTGTGTAATTTGACAATTCAATGTCGCCGGATAAAAAAGATACAGCTGAATTACGAAAATGTATCAATTTTCGTTGACGTCACAGAAATTTATCTGGCACGGGGTAAGCGTCAACGTTATTTTTATGAAGCAACAAGGTCTAAAACACTAAGATTTGATAAGAACTTTTCCTAAATTCCCTTTTCTTAACACATACACATCCCAAATCTTCAATTAATATCCTCTTATTATTATCATAAACTTCCTAATTTGATAATCCAGAAAACATACACAAGCTTCTTACATAGGTAGATGAATACGGGTTATTGATTTCGTGTCTTGACAAAGCCTAATTTGGTTGCAGAGATTGTAGTTGCTTGTTGAATAGCAAATAGACAAGTTTGGTTGCAGAATTTTTATAATTTACCTTATTTGATGTGAAAACAAAAACAAATCAACAGTCCCATTTTGACAGGTTCCCTCTCGCTGTGTGTGACGTAATTATGCCATGTGGTTTGTAACGTGTCCTACAATTGGTTGATTCAGTCTCAAACATTTCCAACAATTTTTCAAATTTCCTAACTTTTGATTGATAATTCATTTAGCTCTGTTTTTGGATAGAAACTATTTGTTAAACTTACTTATTGATGTTTATTTTCTATCAAAATCATTTGGCAATTAAAGGAATTTGTGGCAGCCAATGAGAATCATTTTGAGATATGACAACAATTCGAATCTGCTACGGGAGCACGTTGAAACACAGAAATGAAATTGAGGGATTAATTTGGTCAAAGATTGTCTAAAGTACCTACCATGACATGCTTTATGAAAGAAATTGTTCAAATAATCAAGGTCAGTGAAATATTTCTATCCATAATGTCAGAAACGATTTCAAAACATGATATGACATGATCGAAAACCGGACTCGATAGCGATCGGTAAGTGGCTGATGCGTCATTGAAATGTAAATAAAAGTACCGAGGGTACAGAAGCTCACCTTAAAATAAATTATGTGGTAATATGGTTTAATTGTGTAACCATCTTTTATATGATAATTGATTATGGCTGCCATCATGATTTTTTTATCTTTTAAAATGCTATTCTTCTGTTGGAAACCACTAGAGTTTGAACAAACATTAATACAAGAATGATATAATCATGATTTGTTAACAAGCAGTAGGTTTTTGTATAACATTTTTGTATATCTATGGCTAAATTGGTGACCATCTTGGACTTTTTAATCTTCAAAATGCTACTTTTATGTGGGCATCTGTATTAATTTCATTATGATATCTTGATTGGTTTTGGAGTATTCATTTAGTCACACTCTCAACTTCCAAAGAACTACTTTGGCAATTGGACCTATCACTAGCTGAATTTGTGATTTGTGTCAGAGGGATATATTCCAAATGTTTATGTGCATCATCTTTTTAGTTCTTTGGAAGTTGAGAGTGTGACTAAATGAATACTCCAAAACCAATCTTTTAAGATTTATAAACTGTCCAGGTCAATGTCTCATGTAGAGTAGAGCCGTGCTATATTCCGTACAGTCGGCTAATTCCGTACACCTCGATATTTTGCTTCGTAACGTCTCCCGTTTGTGTTGAAAATTGTAAAACATTATTCCCGACCAAGCCAAAACAGTTTTGTAAACATTCCTACTTATTAAAGTTTTCATTTTCTGTCAAACATTTGATAAAAATGGTGATTGGTTGAATACGATTGGTCACGCCCATTTTTTTACCCTGACCTTCATAGTTATTGTCATTCAAGGTCGTTCGTAACTTTACGCTATTCGGGCCATTCCTTAATCAATTCGAACTTTTATATAGAAAAAAATCATTGGGATAACATGTTTGGAACTTGATAAACAATCTAAAATCATACCTGAATCAGAACACAGTATTTCAAAAACAAAATAAGACCTAACAAAAGTGTACGGAATAGCACGCAGCTAAATTTACTGCTTTTGCAGGGTGCTTGTAATTCCGTACACCAATTTTCGGTTTAACCCTCTCACTTCCACCAAACAGAAAAGGATTTTCACCCATAAAACTTAAAAAAAATTCATTTCTAAATGTTATTTCCAACTTTGCTTCTTTGAATAAGTTTAATTTGTTTTACAACATACATTAATGACAGGATAGTATCACTTTACGAATTTTCAAAGGAAAATGCAAATTTTTTTGCTTTTCCCTTGTTAGTTTTTTTGTATCAAAACTTAAAAAGACATAGTATTTGACATCTGATTTGGATTTTGTGCGTATAAATTGCCATATATGATGATTTAAATTGAAAATATCTTATAAAAACCGCAATTAATAGAGGTCAATAACAAAATACTAGTCTAGGAGCATAGTCCAGATTTAATTGTTCTGTTACGAATAAAGAGTTGATCTTGTCAAAAGATGAAAAAAATGTTCTTTATTTGCTTCTGTATATATGGGGATTATGATTGCAGCGCAAATAAAGTCAAAATGTCATTATGGATGGCTTTAAAAATCTGTAACTGACGTTCTATGTTTACAGTTATTACGAAAATGTGATAAATCATCATTGTTGGTATGCTATATGGTATCAAACAAATGTGTTTGAGACCAAGTTGCTGAATCTTCAAATATTTAAAAACAAAAACATTGTTACATACATCTTCAAGATTCGTCTAGATCAAAAACTTTTAGCAATCTATGTTTATTTAATAAAATTATCACATATTTAGGCAAGTGTACGGAATAGGCAGCTTTCGTGTACGGAATTACCAGCCAAGTGTGCGGAATTTTCGAACGGTGATACAGCTGATACATTCGTTGATACACAAAATCATTTAATTCCCTTCTTAAAAATAAAAGCAGAATCTAAAGTTTAAATTATTCAGCTTTTATAAAATCAATTAACAGTGAGGTTGATATGAATTGCTATAACGCCACGAGTGTTTCTTTCCTCGGGTGTACGTAAAAGCACGGCTCTACTCTAATTCTAACTGAAGATTTCTGAATATCTTAAATCTTGACCTATGTTAGTGCAATCTGATTGGTCAGAATAGGCTAGCAACATGGGGGTTTATGCTAATTACTAGATATGATGACCTATGATGACCTCTTGCACCTGCATGTAGCTTATGTAACTTATCCTCTTATGTAAGTTACTGTTATTCCATATAGTTGGGGGGGGGGGGATAGAAGGAATGTGGGATAGGTTTGCAACGGAAGGACAGGAGAAAAAAGGGGGAGGAGGGAAAGGGGGGATAGAAGGGGTGGGGGGTAGAAGAGAGGTTTGCAATGGAAATAATCTGGAGGTCAACTCAGTAATATGTTTATTGAAGTATCTTACAAACAGAGAGAATTGGTGAGAAAGACTTTGTAAAAAAAGAATTGTTCAGACAGCTGTTCAATTAGTTTTGAAGATGAATATTAAATGATATCTTTTATTAGCATGACAAACAAAATAAAAGATCATTTGTTATTCATTAACCAAAATTTTCAATTTGGAATAAATTAATTGCATGGGAACAATGGACTAAAAAACCTAACAGTTAGTGTTGGGATTTAATCATTTTAAATGCTTTTGAAAAGGATTTGTTTGAATTGAATGTTCATTATAATTATCTAGATAATCATTGTTCAGACCGTAATCAGATATAGATGATTATAAAATGTATATTTATCCCTCACTGGCTATGTTATTTGCCATATATATGAAGTGTCAGGAATTATGTAAAACGGAAAGGATTTATTAAAACAGTCATGCTTCAGGCTGTTCGCAGATAAAGATGATTCATACAGTTTTTTGCAACTGTATTTATAGTGTTGATAAATATTACAACAAGCGTATCAATACAAATATAATGACATTGATTTGATGGTTCAGGAAATGTATTCTTTTCAATGAATTTCACGAAATCTAATTGAAAATTCAATATAATTGACATAATGACAATCTTGGATTCTTGATAATAAAATAAATGCGTCTTTGTCAGGAATCAATATATAAAAAAATACTCACTTTTCAGAATGATATCTTAATTGATTTAGTAGGAGTAGTACTTGGCCTGAAATCTAATTGAAAAATAATGACTTCTATGATGACATGTTGTTCCCAGAACCCCTTCAGCATGATACAATTATCATTTATTTTTACAGGTATTTATAAAACACATGGTATTGGAACTGGAACCTGATACAAAATACCTCTATTATTAACTTATCATGTAGATTACTGAACATAAAAGCAGATTCTTGACTTGTTAATATTAACTCATCGTGCAGATTGTGTACACAAAAGCTGATTCTTGATTGCTAATTGCTGATTGCTAAACAAGTGACAAGTTTTGTGTAAGTTGTTATTCTTAGAAAGAACATATCGCTGTCATGAGAATACAAGTCTAATTTCCATAACTCTTATTGCATACACATGGCCATATAGCATAATGCTCTACCATATCAATTGGGTCAGGTTGATTATGCAACAGACTAGCAGCTGACACTATGATGCTAGCAGCCTGTATTGGGATGTGTATTAGACGGCAACTCAACAACGGTGGACTCAACAGAAATATCTGACCTCTGGTTGACCCCTTATGTGTGGTATTTAAAGGAATATAAGGGAGATACCATTGTTCAAAATCTAACATGATGTTTAATGTCATTGGGTTTTTGCAGCTAGTTGCCATAAATATTTTAAACAAATTAATTAATTATATTTGTCTTTCATCTTAATGTTTTAGAAACACTTAAAATATAGAACAACTTGCATGACAATCTTAAATATTCTATATTCAAGATAAAATTATGATTAGTAAGTTCAAATTAGAGAATTTATATAGTGCGAGTGATCACTTGATGAAAGCTTAAAATTTAGTAATAATGATGTGTCATCTGCAGCTGAAAAGTCAATATGGATGATATCGCGGCCATCTTGGATTCTCAAAACTGAAACGTCTACCTTTGTGGGAGGAATCACTATAGGTATAACATACTACAATATGAAAATGATATCTAGATTGGTTTAGGAGAAGTAGTCATTTTCATGAAATCTCATTGAAAATTCAATATGGCTGCTATCGCGGCCATCTTGGATTCTCAAAGCTGAAACGTCTATCTTTCTGTGCGGAATCACCATAGTTATAACATACTACAATTTCAGAATGATATCTAGATTGGTTTAGAAAGAGTAGTCTTTTCATGAAATCTAATTGAAAATTCAATATGGCTGCCATAGCGGCCATCTTGGCTTCTCAAAACTGAAACGTCTACCGTTCCGAGGGGAATCACCATGGGTATAACATACTACAATTTCAGAATGATATCTGTATTCGTTTAGGAGGAGTAGTCTTTTTCCTGAAATCTTATTGAAAATTCAATATGGCTGCCTTAGCGGCCAGCTTGGATTCTCAAAACTGAAATGTCTACCTTTCTGTGAGGAATCACCATGGGTATAACATACTACAATTGCAGAATGATATCTGTATTCGTTTAGGAGGAGTAGTCTTTTTCCTGAAAGTTTACGGACAGACGGACGAAGCGCCATGACATAAGCTCACATTTACTTTGTAAAGGTGAGCTAATAAAAAGCCAGGTAAGTGATCAACAGTTGTTAAATCATCATATATTCCATCTGCAACCAAATTTCTTCTAGCCCAGGCTCTTCTGATTGATAAAAACGTGTATTTTCTTGGTAAAATAATTTGGTTGCAGTTGCCTATAGGGGACTGCAACCAAACTCGAAAATTATACGATTTCATTGTGATTAATCTTTCTTCAACCAAATTCAATGGTGTCCTATCATATATCATTGTATAGATAATTAATTATCTCAGCTTTCAGAAAATTCGAAGTTGAGTCTTTTCGAAGAGCTAGGTTGCATTTAACAGTCCTTTTTGACACCCCGTCATCCGGACCCTTCAATTACAGGGGTTGATTTAATCATTTAAAAGTTGCACATGTGTAACATAACCGGGTGCAACCAATTTTAGATGCAAGATAACGCCCAGTGCAGGTAACTTTTTTCTCATAAAAATACTTCGTCCCAAATTCCTTTCAGAACATAAACATGTTCAGTCATAATCTAATCACTCAAAAAAACCGAAGAAATAGCACACGGTCTTTACACAAACTTTAAATAAACTAAGACACCAGAGAAATCCAATGTCCACTTATCTTTATTGTATTTTGATTCATATCTACCGTAATATTATTTGTTCAGGGTTTGTTCAGGGCATAAGCTGACTGCCAAAACGGATGACTGAAATAATCAATAACCATTCTCTCCCACAGAGGCATATCATGAAATGTTGATACACCCTCTGTTCTATTACGCCGACTTTGTTGGATAGAATGGGAGATGCCTGATTGGAAACAATCAAAGTTAGTTGTGCAATCAGCGACGCTGTTCTAAAATCATCATTTTGGCTACTGTACTGAATCATGGCAACAGCATTGTGATGGGGAGACAAGATTCATCAACTAAAATCTTTAGAACGCAAATGGATATTTCAAAAGCTTTCATATGTAATTAGTAACTAAGTTCGTACTTAAAGACATAATATTCTTCCACTGACTTGCTTCCATCTACACACGTTGGGCCCTCACTCGCCAGAGTAGAGCCGTGCTTTTCCGTTCACGGCTCTACTTTACCTGCTTTATCGATCGGTAAGTGAAGCGATTCATGTGTGGCTTGGTCACGTGGACCAATGAGATTGCAGAAAGCTCCTAGCCGGTGACTTACGATTAGCGGTTCGTGTGAGAGAATCATGACGTTATTCATTGATGCGTTACCAAGAACATTGAGAGAAATACAAATTGACATTGACATAAACCAACATTATCTCTTGAACATATTCAGAACACGTATGTAATAAAACACCATAGCAATCCTTTTCGCCGCTACCACCAAAGACATTCTAATTACACAAGAGTTGCATTAAGATCCACAGGTAGACAAAAAGTCATTAACGATTTAAAACCTGTATACTTGGTAAAAGGTAATCGCTGCACCAACCACACTTACTCTCTGACCCTAACTCACTGTATTGGAGACTCGTCTCTTCAAACTGTTTTTACTACTAATAATAATAATAATAATAATGCTGAAGAATTTAAAAATAATAATAATCATAATGCTGAATAATTTAATAAAAATATTAAATATACTCTAGTATTTAATAATAATAATAATAATGTTGAAGAATTTTAATAATAATAATGCTGAAGAATTTTATAATAATATCAATAATACTCTAGAATTTAATAATGATAATGATAATGTTGAAGAATTTTAATAATAATAATGTTAAAGAATTTCATAATAATATTAATAATACTCTAGAATTTCATAATAATAATAATAATAATGATAATAATAATAAGAAGAAGAATAAGAATGATAATAAGAATAATGATATATGGCCGAAATGACACCTTCATTAAAAAAATAATATATGCAGTAAAAATATTTTAAAGGCATAGTTTACTTTACATATACATCAATATTTTTTTCATAAATACACTCAATCCGGAAAATTGACATCTGAACAGACAGACAGACTGACAATAGATAAAAACGCGACGGTAGTGCGCCGATTACTTCGTGGAACAGTTACAATACCCGGGGGGTTTAACAATTAACAAACAACTATGTTTATTAACCTAATGTAATGCCATTTGTTGTGGCAATATCAAAAAAAAATAAAAATAATTTTCACCATGGTGAACATGGCAAGTTCCACCTAGAATTCAAACTATTTGGATGATAATTGATTTTATACCAGAAAAAAAAACTTTTTGTCAACCATGCTGTTATTTACCAAAGTAAATATTCCATTTAGGTATAGATTAATTGTTTCTATGTCAAAAATGATTTGAAGAAGCGTTTTTAACAATTCAACAACAACAAAATTAAAAAGTCATGTTTGAAAATTCATTTTTTACCCGTGCTTGTGTTTTAAGCAATTGGATGTGGCTTTTAACCACATTTAAGCTCCTGTCATTCTTGTCGTAATGACCCTAAACATGCATTGAATATTGTCAAAGTAAGATTTAATTATGGAATTAACATTGCAAGTCTAATTCTAAACGCACGTTGAAATGGAACGAACTTTAAATTAATTTCAAAGAAAATTATAGCACCAAATGTACCAGAGATATAACTTGTGAAGTAAACGTATAGGAACACTTGATATCTCACGTGAAACCCGAACATGAATTTATGAAGTACCACTGATTATAATATTGTTAACTATTTTGAGTTGAGGCTGAAATTGTGCTTAAACTAACTGACATATGACCCTAGAGACTTAACGAAAGCGATGTCTTTCTGTGAGGTAGAATATTGATCGAGCTTCTTTAGCTGGCTTGAACAAGTCCGTCTCTGTTTCTCTTTAGCTTTTACTTTGTTTTCTTTTTGCTTGGCCATTAAAGGGGCAGTAGCACGTTTTTGGGGGAATACAAGGTGACGTCAGGAAAATGAAAATAAATGGTTCCTCTTGAAAGACAAAGTATTTAGACTAAATGAAGCAGTAATGAATCAAATATATAATGTAAAGTTCAGCCACGCGATTTCTTTTCGCTTACAAAAAATAAGTAAAGGTGTGCACACACAAATAGCTGCCAATTGACTTTATGTGAATCTTTAAACTTTGTCCTCTGACTATGGATGATTGATTTGTGCTTCGAAATTTGTGACACTATCAAAATTATACATTTAGCATTAACGCACAATTATGAGTGACAAATTGGAAATATAAAATGCAAAAGTGCTAACTTATTACTTGCATGGTACTAAAGAACCGATTTCCTTTTAACTATACCTTGACAGTGCAAAAACAACGAAACGCCGCATTTCAAACTTCAGATTTAATTCCAAAATAATTATGTTCTGTCCCCGCAAGCCCTCGAATGAAATATTTGCCAACATGTTTGACAGTTTCTTCATGACATTCACGTTAAGGAACATTTTGATATTCACCCTGCCTGCATTTGTATACCATATTCTTAAAATATGTGAATATCCGGGAGGGAGTTGGTCACAACCAACATTAAGATAATCGTTGCCCTTTTGAAGGAATGATTTGGTAACTGCAGGCTTGAGTAAACAAATACATTTCCCTTTGTAATCTTTCGGAAATAAATAAAGTGATTAACATTCATTTATAACATATTAACTTTACATGTTTTGACAATACTTTGTAACGGAAAATTTCTTCAACTTTCAAGCATATAAAATCCATATCATCCATGTATCAAGAGTCCTTTACATTCACTCACACAGGTTTTCATCGCGTACATCCAAGTCGTATAATTAATTCATATCACTGGATGATTTTCGCTGCATATTCTTCACCTAGTGTAGAACTATTGTTAGTGTACAAATGCGCCCACGTACATTAATCAAAGACGATCTGAGTATACAGGAATTTATGTGCATCCTATATATGTAGCATTTTGAGTTCAACTTTCAAAATTTTCTTGTTCCGCAAGGCTGCAGAAACGGTTAAAAACTGTAAGAATAACTTTCAATCATTGTTAAAAGCCGCAGCCGAGAATCTAAAAGCCGTCGCCTTTGATTTTCACTTCTTTCATGAAATGTCCTTCCAAACTTCAACAGGCGACTTTTGATTTTAAATCCTGTGTTGATTTGAAAAACAAGAAATTTAACTTTAATGTTCTCTTATTTCTATTCAAATATTTCTTTTTTTAAATTGTTTTATTGTCGTTTTAATACGGCGACCTCAATAAATTGAAAATACTTGTTCCGTCTTTTTGCACAGCTCATAACTCTTCATGAAACTATAATTAAATAATCTCCAATCATTTGAGAAAAGGTTGATACTTGATTCATAATTATTCATAATTTGACATGATGCATTAGCTTAATCAACCCTCCTAGAAATGTGTAACCGGCGCACTACCGTCGCTTATCTATCCCTTAAACAGTTCGAGGAGACGCGCCTCACATACAGTGAGTACAGTACAGTAGTCTCAGACCTTTAAGTCTTAATACTAACAATAAGTATGAACGATCTTTCAGAATGCAGCTACGGAGGAATGAATCAACACAAAGTTTAGAACATAACCAGTACTCACCTCAGGCTTGGGCGTCTTCAAGAGCTGTGTCTGTCAAACGTGTGAAACGTGTGGCAACCGTTTTCTCGATAAGACCAGAATAACACAAGCGCTAATTTATAGGTATAGGTAAATCTGAAAATACTAAGACTTAAATTTACATAAGAAAGTACTAAATGCCGATTGGCTGCTTTGAAAAATCGATTAACCAACAACCTCGATGTGGGCAAATCTGTTGAGGACAATAATCAAATCGACCAAAAGGTTGGCTTAGTGTTGAATCTAAATTATAAATGGTTTGCTGTGAATGGAGGGATAGCGTTGTGATTAAGAGAAAAAGTCCTCCCAAGAAGAAATGAAGAATTGGAAACTGTTGATCATTATCCTAACCGTAGTGTTCAATGGAAAATCGACTTGGCAAAGTTTGTTGGGAGGCAATTTACACACGTAAAGCAGTTGAACTTATCAATAATAAGTACATATATATTTCATGATTATTCAAATGAAAGTCACACTGCGAATGCTTTTGGTTCAAAATATTGCAAAGTCTGTAAGAAGGTCCGACATGGTTGCTGCTTTTCCCCTTCTGTTATTCTATGCTTGTAGAAATTATTGAGGAAATATATGAATTTTATTTAAGAAATCGGATGAAAACTAAGAGGTTCAGTTTTCAGAATTGATAAACGGATGAAAACTAAGAGGTTCAGTTTTAAGAATTGATAAACGCATAAAGAATACCAACAGACGACAATGCTTATCTCAGGCTAAGTGAAGCTAGCCTCAATAATACTCACTACCCTCCAATATTGAGTCTAGCAAGACGCAGTAACTGGTCGCGTCAGCCGACCTTTTGTATTGACCAAGTCCAAATAACGTTCAAATGTCCAAAAAAAATCTAAATGAAATGGTATCCGCTTAGTGGTTTGATAAATCTATTGAGACACCTCACGTTTAGTATGAGGGTCATTTGTCGCCCAAAGGTCTTCTGACGCGGTCTTGAACTTCATCTTTCTAAAATCAATGTTGGAGTGTAGCAAGTATTATTTAGGCTAGGTTTACTTAGATTGTTCATAACTTACATCGTATTTAAATCATATTTAATTTAATTAATGCCCTAAATCCCTGAACAAGTTTTCCCCCCGAAAATATACGTTTCAGAATATGGAAATATAAAACAGTTTTTTGGTTATGACGTGATTATTAATATTCCACGATTCCTGCTGATGTAAGTGATACAATTTAATCCAGATTTAACATGCTTGTAGAAATTATTGAGAACATATATAAATCATATTTAAGAAATCAGATGAAATCTAAGAGGTTCAGTTTAAACCTAACGTTTCAAAATTTTACAATAGTTTTTTTTAAATGAACATAGGAGCCTAATACTATACAACAACAATTAGGTGGTGAAATCCACTCAGTCATTATATCCATGTGCCGATCATGTGCCGTGTGGTATGTTGTGCCACTAAATGTTGCCAATTTGTTTTGCCAAGTGCCGATGGAACCTGTTTAAATTAGCAATGAAGGATTAATTTATTGTTAACATTAAACTGATTTTAAATTAGGTATACGGTACGATGATATAAATGCCGAAGGAGCAATTAAGAGCAAACCGTGAAAACTCCCGGTAGGTGGCGGGAAGCAGGCAGGAATCATGTGCTAATATTAGAAAGGATGTTTTCCCAAATTTGTTCGAGGAGGGATTCAATTCAATAAAATATGCATTCGCAAAGATTCTTATACGATATAGACAGTGTTAGTCCATCAGACAGACCCACAAATAATGATATTAAACAATCATACAAGTCTAAAATCACAAGGACGTGTATTATCTAAAACAACAGAGAAAGAAACTTTTTCAGTCCACGATCCAGCACAGACAACTATTTAAAAAAGTGAAAGCAACACTTCATGACCGTTTGAAAATATATTTTATAATGAAAACTTAACAATTACCTACCGTGTCACATATATGCACTATATTTTCCTTCAAAACAAGCCATAAACAATAAAAATCGTTTAGGTATTTTAAAAGATATTATTTTTTAAAGTCGAAATATAACCCATCTCAACTTTCCAATCATTTGATGGCGGAAACACAACTTTAAAATTGTTATTAAATCGCAGAATCTTCCCGCAAAGCTCAGCTTGGGCTCGATTCGTAAAAAACTAACTGATACGATTCCGTCACAAAATTCACATACAAACACTTCTAAATCATAAGACAATATAATATAACGATATGTGACATATAACGTATAATAATTAAATTAATTAATAAAGCTAGGCATTGATATGCACATGCTATATCAAATCTATATTAGAGAATACAGGTTACATTAATTTACATTTGACAAATGCAAGAATTTCGAAGTAGCCATTGATCAATTTATATAAATGTGAAGCAATAAGAAATTACAACAATCAACTACATTTAAGGATAATCTACTTATTCTTGACGCTATAAACGACACGGTAGGTAATTGTAAAGATTACATTATGAATATATTCTCAAACGGACATGGAGTGTTGCTTTCGTTACACCCCTTTACTTTGTTATAGTAGTATGTCCTGGATCGTCGACTAAAAAGCTTCTTACTCTGGTGTTTTCGATATTACACGTCCTTGTGCCTTGAAGCCGTAATAAATCAAATATATAATGTAAAGTTCAGCCATGTGATTCCTTTTTCTTACACAACAGGAATTAAAGGTGTTCACACAAAATGGCCATCAATGGATTTTAAGTTAATCTTTATAATTTGCTCTCTGACTATGGATGATTGGTTTGTGTAATGATATTTTAGACTGTTCAAAATAATACATTAAATTAACATACAATTATCATTGAAAAATATAAAATATAAAATTTTCAAAAAAATTAAATCAATTAATGGGGAAATTCCAGTAATTACATCTATACTTTTTCCCACAATTAAAACATTTTATTGAGAGTTGATGTTTTGATGGTTTAGATTTGATAACTTGATATGATGGGGTGCACAATCGATAAAAACATATAGTTAGAAGTGAAGCCATTCATCGGTAGTGTGTAAACCTATGCTTTAGCATATAGGGCATTTTGGATTAGTTTCACTACCAATCAGTTTGTTAAAGTACTGTTATCCCATCAATAAAAATACTATGTATATATTATTGACAAATATTAAGAAACAGTTCGGCATCTTTCCCGTGTAATTCCTAACGAATTCAAAATGGCGGATCGTACGCCAATAGACAATGCTCTTTAATACATGTGTATTCAATGAGTTTCATCAATGTTCAAGCTTATAGAGCCCTTTAGGACTATCAACTTAGAATGACAATATGAGTTAAAAGAATAAGGATGTGAAATTATCTTTCTAGTTTCTTTAGATCATTTAAAATTCATGTCGAATTAAAACTTTATCATCATCGTCTGTATGCGATGCATGAACACCAATTCGCTTGCATAACCTTTTATTTCTTGAGCATTTGATTTCTTTGACATGGTCCCTAAGGTGTCATTATATGCTATATATCACTGTCATTTCTCATGACAAAGACAAACGTTTGTTTACAGTCGTATTTTGATAATTAAATATTCACCAGGATGTAAACAATCTACCCGAGGTCTCATCGTGTAACAAAGACACCTGTTTGATAAAAGAAACATGAAGTCAGAAAGATGAAAATAAAAAGTTCGAAGACAAAGACAATGTATTAAAACTAGATGAAGCAGCAATAAATTAAATACGTTATTGTAAAGTTCAGATATACGATTCCCTTTTCTTTACATACAATGAATTAACGTGTTTACACAAAAATGGATGACTATGGATGATTGGTTTGTGTAATGAGATTTTTGAGACTATCAAAATAATACACTTAGCATTAACATACAGTTGTCAGTGAAAAATATAAAATTTTGGCAAAAAATGCTACTGCCCCTTAGGTTTGCACAAGTAGTTTCAATAGAGGTTCATATAAGCTGTCTACTTCCACCCAATGCAGGACAGATATCTCTATGTCCAATTCCCATACCCGGGTTAATATAAATTTTCTCTTAACTAATTTAATTAAAGGAAACGCCCCTAAGACAAAACCAAAACCTACCAATGTACATGTTTTCTGCAAATACAAAAAGGTCTAAATTACAAATGCAGACACTGAGGTATGTACAGTCAAGACAGCGTACACATTGCCATGTATGTTCATGTATGTAAAATGTCTAGATCTTGTCACAGATAAGTGGTAATTAGCTAAAACTTCTTTCAGTTCATGTCGAAACTGTTTTCAATGGACCAACTTACAAATAGCAAATAATATGCAAACATAGACAGTATTATTTGGGTTTTATTGGTGAAATTTCAACGCAATGTGTTAGACTACGGCATGGACTATCCATGTACTATATAACTGTTTTAATAATAAATGACTTCAATTGAAAGACAATGTATTTAAAATATATGAAGGAATACTAATGATTGGTTTGTGTAATGAGATTTGAGACTGTTCAAAATGATACATTTAGCATTAACATACAATTATCATTAAAAAATATAAAATATTAAATTTTCAAAACACGTACTACTGCCCCTTTAACTGCTACCCGAACCATTTCGGACAATGATAAAGTAGACTCTGTCTTGCACAGCAAACCGCCTGCAACTCGAAATCTCACAATGAGTGGGCAAAAGCCACTCCTAGGTATAGCCTTTACTTCCGACTGTTTTGTGAAGGAGGAAATATGCCTCCTAACCAGAAAGGAGGGATTATCCCAAATCAGTAACAGGGTTTCTGAAATAAAAAGTGGATACAATTTTTTATTTAATGTTCAAATTTAAAAACTGGCGTTAATGATGAATAATGTGCATATTTATATTGCGTCTTTGCCAAGTCCTAGGACATGCTCAAAGCGCTCCCGAGGTGTTGTACTTTCACAGCTGTACATCCGGTTCAGGTACCCATTTTAACAGCTGGGTGGACTGAGCGCAATGTGGATGAAGTGCCTTGCCCAGGGACTCAACACAGTATGAGATCCAAGTCAAAGATTTTTGGTGTCCCGGCCGGGATTTCAACCCGGATCTCTGACATGAGAGGCCAGCACGCTAACCTCTACACCATTGTGATCCGCACTGCGCGTCATGGCGTTATTGGGTTTCAAAAGATTGAAATGCAGATATGAATTGGTATCATCCAATTACCCTTCCAATATCATACCCCAAAATTCTTTTCAGTCAAAAAATGTAGGGTAACTGAGGTACAAGTAATAAGAAATAATGTAAATATTCAAACGTCGTTCACACAACATTATTATCATTATATACAAAAATATATAAGGTATTAATCTTGTTTTAAAAGTTGTGAATGTACTTTATAATAAAGATATATATATACATATAATATAATGCATAATAACTTTATTAATCACATGTACAAACTTTAAATGAATGAATGAAAATAAAGTTATAATTTTTGAAAAACTTTATTTCAACATTTCTATGGTTGCTAGTTCAAGCCGATGTTCGCAGGTTTCACCACAATGCATAGCCACAAAAGTGTTGCGGGCTTTCTCCCTGCAATAATACTAGCAGCCGCGATATAAGTGAAATACTCTTGAAAGTGGCGATAAACCCCACATCACCTCACTTCACCTACAACATTTCAAATGCAGAAAACAAAGATTGAATTTCCAGTCTCCATGTAAGTAAACCAAGCCTCGATAATATTCGCTTCACCCCCCTATCTATTGTCTTATCTGTTGTGTGTCTCTATGTATGAAGGTTGTGTGTGTTTGTGTGGAATTAGGAATAGTATTGTTTAAATTGGTTGAATGAAATTGAGTGGATCTAAATGTATTAATATGGTATGTGCAAATGGGTGGGTGTTAGTATGTGTGGGGAGTTGAGAAAGTGTGTGTACAAGTATTGTTGTGTATTATTTCAATATATAATTATTAATATCAATTTGTAGTTTTAATGTCATAAAGTGTCTCGTAAGCCTAAAGGCCGGATGTAACATTCACCATGTGATATTTGAATTTATTTTAGAATTGTAACATGTGACACTTAAATAAAACAATTTTCTTCTTCTTCTTCTTCTTCGTTATCTGTGCGAATGCAGACTATTGCGGCTTGGTAAGACGAGCCCTGATTAGTCAGTTCGATAGATCGGCTGACGCGACCAGCTACTACTACTTGCTAGACTCACAGATCAATACCGGGAGTGAAGCGAGTGTTTGAGTCTAGGTTTACTGACACTGTTAAAGTTAACATTGCGAAGCCCGAAGGTAGTTGTATGCTCAACAATAAAATGATAAGTTATAAAAAAGTATAATGTTAGATGAATAAAAGTTATATTAAAAGCTTAGGCAATGCGAAATTAAAGCCATGCCACTGTAAAATTGGACTTATTTTCAGTCTCTGAAAGATAATAATTCTCAAAAATAACTGTTTTATAAGAAGGAGCCTCGTAGTTCACTGCAGATCTAGACTTGCTTTTATAGAGGTTTTGTTAGGTCAAAATGATATTAACTACAGTCTGAGTGTAAGACTAGGTGGCAATAGGAGTTTAACTTTAGATTGGTGCACCCTATGTTTGTCACAGTTACAAATCATTGCTTTAGATCGAAGAATGAGTGTAAATGTGTAAAGATATTAAATATATTGAGAGAAGGGAGCCCTTAACCTGTTTTTTCATGTGAATGGAAAATACTACTCTCACAATTTATCCGGAATTGTCTTGAGAGAGGTGCGCCCTCTTGATCAGCAAACGTCAAAGACTAGCTGGATCGATACACTCTCAACACTCAATTACTTGTCCCTTGGTGTACTTGGTTATAGCAATCAATGCAAAATGGGAACCACACTACAGAGGTTGTTTCAACTGCCATGATCAAATAGAAGATGAGTGCCATGTGTTGTAAAAGTTACCTCTTTATGAAAAGGGGAGGTCTAAGCTTTTATCGTCGTGTTTACACGCAAATACCAATTTTTTATCGATGTGTTGTATTAATAAATTGATTTTATCCTGTCTACTCCCTTTTAAGTTATCTATCCGCACATACCTGCTATTAATTCTCCTTGTGCAATAACAATATTAATAACCATTTTGACTTGTACCAGTACCTTAATATTTTAACATAATATCTGTACCCTTCATCATTTTATGCCTTGTATCTACAACATCGTATTCTCTTTTATGTCTCTCGTAACTCTAAAAAGAGTGCCTCATTACATGTTTTATCTATATGTATGTTATGTATATATATATATTTATTTAAAGGAGAGTTACGTGAAGTAAGGTTGTATATCAGAAATAGTAAACATCGGATGGTTCAGACTGGATCAATCTTCTTTAATACGATGAATTCATTTCGACCATGATGTGGGTCTTGTCAAGTATGATTACAAATGGAAGGTTACACATATTTATACAGGAACAAAACAATGAATTCATTTAATCCACACATAGTTGTGTGCTCAGATTGACAGTTAAGAAATCACTTATGTGTTTGTCAATCACACTAATTACAGGGTGCAGTTTGAACACAATAGAGTCAGTCAGCATTGACGAATTCGTGTTGTCTTATCACTTGATGGACAGAGATTTGTAATTAAACAAGCATGCTTATACATCACAATGGTAATCACTTCCTTATGTGAGCTAACTGTTCAGGTCGCACTGTTTAGTGTTGGCGAATATTTTTTGATAAAATATGTTTCTTTTGTTTCAATATTTATAGTTTTATTTTCTGATTTTGCAGACAGACATACAGACAGATTGTCTATTTACGTCTCACCATATGTACATTAAAAGGAATAATTCATAACAATATACAGGTTAAAGTATAAATAAACATATGCCACCTTAATGGAGTTATGAGAGACGATTAAAATATATTACGTGACAATAAAAGAAACATACATGTTATTAAAACGACAATTGCGACTTTAAAACATGAATGAACACATATGCAGTATAAGGCAGTATAAACACACATAATACACGAATATTAAAACTATTTATATAACATTTGCTGGCGTTTTAAAGTATGTTAAAGTAGTTTTTGGCACATATTTTTATAAGATCTTTGGATTTTGTATAAACCTTGAAGAAAGGGAAAATAGTAAAGTTATCATTGCTACATTCTGCTATGTGTTTGCTTATCTTAAGATGGCGGAGATTAGGGTCATTAATTTGTTGTTTTTGTACCCGTACTCGCGCTTGTAAATTACTTGTTTGTCCTATGTAGGTAAGATTGCATGTAGGGCAACGAATCAATCAACAATCGTCCTGTTATCCCTTTGATTGACTTGCTGTTTGTGTTGCGTTGTGTTGTTACTTAGATACACTGGAGACTATTCAAGACCGCTGTTTTGCTTCAAGCATACATAGAGATAAAGAGATAAATATTTTATTCTTGTGTCATGCATCGATTTGTACAAATAAGGAACATAGCTATAGAGTAAAATGCCCAGCGAAAACTGGCTTATGAGACACACATATTACAAATATTAAAGTCACGGACAAAACATGTTTATATCTTTGATAATCAACAAGTTTAACAGATCTAACACAATTCATCAATTATTAAATCTGCTAGTGTTGTGTGATTCGCTGGGAGGTGCTTGGTCCTGTGCGGACGTAGATCACGTTTGACAGAGTCCTATTCTCCTAGTGCCGCCATTACATCCACTGGTTGTGAACTCACGGTGTACAGTAAAATCAAATATACATCTGCGTACCTTAGGTTTGTTCCCTTACCTACGCAGTGTAGTGCAAATATCATTTAATTTTGAATGACTTTAAGGCATCATGGCATTGCAAAAATGAAACGGATTTTGTTGAAATTTTACAACGCAGGTTAAAAATCAGTTTGCATTTACGTTTTGTATGATGTACCTGACAGATAACCTTTACAAGTTATGTTGTCCTTAACATTTAGGACATCAACAATGACGAGAGTCATTGAATAAAGAAATATAGCTCCAAAAAATATATGACGAATATAACACCACGGTGCTTGCAAAGACTCTTATGTCTTTGAAATGAAGAAACCAAAACTGGAAAGATTCCTCCAAGAATAAAACCACAGAGTCTCAATGGTTCTTAAACCGTTGAGAAATAAACAGGCAAACCAAGCTGAGCAAAATGAACCACAAAAAATGCAAACTTATATACAAGAAATGATTCACACAAAAACTTCCTCAAGATCTGTGTCTTCTCTGATGGTTGATCCGAAGTTTATGATCCACTGGTCATCCCTCATCTAGGCTGGACGATTCCTCAAACGGTTAGGCCTCCCCGGCGGTGGAGTATCCGTGTGGACAGGCGATGCTGGAGGACCATCTTCAACGACAGGAGAAACTGCAGCATCCTCTGTCTGCGCAGGTACAGTAGAGTTCGACGTTGAGGCCGGACTCAAGGTGGTGTCAGGGGAGATAACTACTTCTGGATTGTTCACTGGTACTTCAGATGATACTAGTGTGGCACGAGTTGGGATGGCTGTGGCATAACGAGTGAAATGGTCTGTTATGACGAGGATGTTCTCATAGCCTCCTTTTGATTCTTCCAACTTCAGGTAGTCTAAGCACACAAGTTCCATGGGCTGTGAAGACATGATGCTGACTAGAGATGCAGCTTTAACTGTAGTCTTGGACTTGCCTCTGATGCAGTTTCCACAGTTCTTCACATATTGTTCCACTTCATTTGACATTCCGGGCAGTAGAACCTTGACTTGACGAGGTGTATGGTCCTATCACGTCCTGTATGTCCAGAATCATCATGAAGGGATTTCAGTATGTCCGGTATTCGGTGAGAAGGTAAGACAAGTTGCTGTTGAGGTTCATCTGTTCCTTTGACTTGTCTGTACAAGATTCCATCCCGGAGTGACAACTTGTCCCAGTCAGTAGCATTCTCGAGTGATCGTTGGCGTGCTGTAGGTCTGTGTCCTTGCTTTACAAGATGGATGACACTCTGAATATTCTTGTCACTGAGTTGCTCCTTCTTCTACATGTGTTTCTTGACTGTATGAGTAGTTTGGCCTTCTTGACAATCCATCGGCATCCATGTTGGTGTTTCCAGCTCGGTAAGTGATGATAAAGTTGTAGGTTGACAGAGCAGCTAGCCATCTGTGACCAGTAGCGTCAAGCTTGGCAGATGTCAAGACATAGGTTAGTGGATTGTTGTCTGTCTTTACCTCAAACTTATTACCGTAGAGATACTCATGGAACTTGTCTGTAACTGCCCATTTCAATGCCAAGAATTCCAGTTTGTGAGCAGGGTAGTTCTTCTCACTTTTCCTTAGAACACGGCTTGCATAAGCTATTACTCTCATCTTCCCGTCCTGCTTCTGATATAGCACTGCACCGAGTCCATCTGTACTGTACTGGCGTCTGTGTGGACCTCAAAAGGAAGTGAGTAGTCGGCATAGGCTAGGATGGGAGGTGACGTGATGTGCTAAGGTATTAAATGATACCTGATGTTCATCGTTCCATTTCCAGTTTGGATCAGGTTTGAAATTCCTTCTCTTTTTCTTGGGTTGTCCAGTCAGGAGATCATTCAGTGGACGAGCAATCTTGGAGAAGTCCTTGACGAAACGACGGTAGTATCCAGTGAAGCCTAGGAATTTTCTGACTTCATGGACGTTTGTTGGAGTTGGCCAGCTTTTCAGTGCTGAGACGTTTCAACGTTTGATAGAGAATTGTATGGGGGACTTAAACCTGAAGGAATGTCTCATCTACCTCGATGACGTCATCATTTTCTCCAAAACGTATGAGGAACATTTGGAACGCTTGGAATCAGTATCCAGAGCATAAGTCCAGCTTTGAAAATAGAGATGCTCCTGACAGGCAATCCAGTGTGGAATAGTCATCTTTTATAGTGCGCTGATTAATACGGCGAAAATCCAAGTTGTCCTTTTTCCTAACAAGTACTATGTTGGATGAGAAGGGGCTGTGTGACTCCCTTATGGCTCCACAGGCTAACATTTCATGAAGATGCTCCCTCACTTCCTGGTGGTATGCGTCGGTGAGGCTCCTTAATGGGGTGTCATCAGTGAGGTTGATCTCATAGTGAACTTTTGTTGAATGTCCTATGTCCATGAGGTCCTTTGACATGATACAATCCCACTGCTGAAGCATTGTCATAGCCTTGTCCTTATGTGCATCAGTTAGGCAAGTGTTAGGGAGGTCGATGCTTACTGTTGGAGCTGGAGTGCTGTAACTGTCTGAGGCTTAGTTGGTAAGGCATCAATGGGTACCTGGCTGAGTACACGCACCTGGTGTAACTTGAAGAGTCTTGTCCTGGCTGGTATGGTAATGGTTCTTGCAGAGAGGTTGCAGATTCTAACAGGAATCCTTGAATAGTTGCCATGTCTTCCAACATCTACAAGTCTTGGGCATACCGAGAGTCCTGTCTGTAGATCAGAGTCCAAATCGAAGTGTTCCGTAACAGCTGTTGTCCTTCCAGGTTCATGTCGTACAAGTCCATAGACAGTCATCATCTGTTTCGGCTTGATCTGAATAGGGGACTTGTTTGTTGATCTGACTTGGCCGATGATTCCATTAAAGGCTTGGGATCGGAGAGCTGTAACCCATGATGAAGGAATGCTACTGTCAACAGGCTCTAAGTAAGCTTCTATTTGATCTATAAGGTTGGTGCCGATTACCAAAGGAACTCTTCTGTTGTACTCTGTGTCGCCAGTTACAAGTAGTGGGATAGTATTGTTGAAGTCCTGGTTGATGAAAGGGCTGTAGATGTTGGCTTCGATGTATCCAGAGTCGGGAAGGATGTTATCACCTGCTGCCATTACTTCCACTTCAAAGTCTGTGAGGGCCTTCAAAGGGAGATGACTAAGACCTGTCTTGTAATATCCTTCTGAAACTGTGGAAACTATGGATCCAAGATCTATCAACGCTTCCAACTCCTCTATGCTGATAGATGCCTCATTTGCCTTGCCTATCATCCTTCGGTGTAAGTCACTTGAGGGGCTGGTTAAGTCTTCAGCCTCTACATGTCCCGCTGTAGTAGGCTGAATCAGTTTAAAGTCTCATTCCCTCTTCCTCTACCAGTGCCTCTTCCTCTTCTACCTCGAGACCGTTGTGATTGTATAGGGACTTGTTTTTTTTAACTCAAGTTGGTATAATTGCAATTTGTCATTAGGGCCTGCATCATATGATGTTAGTGGTCAGTTCAGAATAATATATGACTCCTCCACAATCTCCACCCTGCGATATGTTTTATCTGTGTTGAAAAGAGATTTTTTAAAACAATGTCACCTCTCAGCGAAATTATCTCCCTCGATACTGAATTTAGCAGAATTGGACTAGACATTCAACCTTTCCGCAAGGTCAACGTTACAACCAATCACAAAAGATGCTAAGATAAGCATACGATAATGTCATTACTTGCAGGATTTTAAGAATATTTTCATTTTTGGCAAAGAATGTTGTACAAATAAAAAGTAACTAATGGTTACTGCAATTGACACTTCCTTGTGTTCAGCATCGGTGTTATACACTAAGATAGAAGGAATATATAGCAAATGAAAATTGTTAAATAAGTTAATATGAAATTTCTAGGACAAACTTTAATTGTTTTATTCCTTAATTGTAGATATGAGGGACTGCGCTGACATCCAGATGAACGACCTATCATCACAGGACGGAGTTTACACTATCGACCCTCAAGATGGACATGGTCCATTCCAAGTGTACTGTGACATGACCACTGATGGAGGGGGGTGGACGGTATTATAAATTTTAGCTCATCAGGCCTGTAAGGCCCGAATGACTAATTGGATGACACGGTGTCAAGAGTATGTACGTCCCTCCGTCCGTCCATTCGTAATTTTTTTGCATTTTCGACTTCTCCTTCAGAAGCATAAGGCCTAGAAAGCTGAAACCTTGTGTACATAGTTCTTGACTTGCGAGGATTATAAAGTGCAGCTAATAAAGCTACAGGGGATATGCCGTTAAAACCTATTTTCATCTTCTCCACAAGCCTAAGGCCTAGAAAGTTGAAACATAGTGTAAAGACTCCTTGTCTAGTGAGTATTATGAATTGTAGCTTTTGTGGCCTTGTGGCTCCTAACAAGGGCCACAGGGGTCACGCCATTAAAAGTTTTTGTCATCTTCTTCTCCAGAAGCATAAGGCCTAGAAAGCTGAAACTTTGTGTACAGACTAGACTAGTGAGGATTATAAATGAAAGCTTTTTTTATCTGGGGTCCACTTGGATCACACCATTAAAACCTATTTTCATCTTCTTCCTCAGAAGCAGAAGGCCTAGAAAGCTGAAACTTGTGCACAGAATCCTCCATTAGTGAAGGTTTTAATTTATAGCTTTGGTGGCCCTTAAATTATTTCCCCCAGAATCACAAGGCATAGAATGCTGAAATGTGTTGAAGAGACTCGGTAAGTTATGTTGACGCCTGATGAGCAACTCCACTCCAGCATCAGTGCATATCAGTCAAGTCGCTGCCATTCGTCCGCTGTGTTCAAACCAACATTTGCTGCTGCCAAAGTTGCTTGTAAACTAATCTTCTGTAGTCAGAAAAGTCCAGACAGAAACGATCTTTTATCTGAAAAAAGTAAACCATTTGCCATTTTGGCGTCTTAAGACAGTCATTTATTTGTTGCGACGCCATAACACTGCTTCGATGTTTCTGTTGATGTTAAGATTGCTTCTGACGGTGTAAGAAGCGTATTTGGCTATCTATCTGTGCGCCCGTTCTGTTCGCCCTGTCTGTCTCGATCGTTTGAGCACCCTTGCTACTGTCCTTTGCATATACCAGAACCATTTTTTCAATAATGCTGGTTGCTCCTCCCTTTAAAACATCTCTATAGCGTTGTGTTCAACCGTACACCGGAACCAGAGAGATGTACTGCGGGAAAATGTTGCTTGGGAGGAGCGGCACGGCGAACGGGATCACTTGTGAGTAGCATTTTAAAAGCTTTCGGAAACATAACTATTTGATATGATATGATTTTCATAGTCGGAGATTACAAATATGATCGCTGGCAACTATCAAATGGTATCCCATATGGGTTGTCGTGTTTTAAATATGTTTTGACGTCCTTTCAAGAACTATAATCTGACCAATTATGTGTTAGTTGATATGTAATGAAACTGTAAATATTGCCTTCACTGTGATTCGTATGTCGTATTTTTCAGTAAACACATCTTAAGATGAGTCATACATTGTGTGCCCTGTACTGCTTCTAGTATTATAGTGTACAGTTGCTAGCAAGAACTGACCATATGCCTTGCATAGGGTCCACAAGTGTTGCAAGCTCGACTAAAGAATTCGTTGGTACGTCAGGAGTTGCATAATGATTATATATATTTAATAATGTATTAATTACGTACTTATGTTATCGCTTAGAAAGAAGTAGATATACAGTTTCTCTGATGTTTTCACCAACTGTTATCTGAAGATGTGTTCCGATCAAATATAAATTGTACAGCGTTTACTGTGTACACGTTTTTTCGAAAACTATTACAACTAAAGGCATGAAATCGAAAACTTTCTGCAAAATATGATGTTTAGGGAGGTATTGTGTTTGTATTATTATGATGATGATTATGACTGAACTTGATTTTTAAAAATCCCTCATGATGCATCAGTGTTCTCGCAAACCATTTACTTTAAATGAATGAAATCGATTGGTACAGAAATGATATTTATACGGAATTATATTTCCAATGAATATGTAAACAAATAAAGTGCAGGTGATTTGCTAGTTGCTCTCCCGATTACCAGGTTTCCATTACATCTACGTTTACAAAAGGAGTTTTTTAGGCATTTAACAAATCTCATATGATTTCAGCACACAAAACCTTTTGCCTTCCAGTTCTAAAGAGTTATAGAGGAAGATCATACTCAGCTTCATTCTCGATTATCCAGAGTTTACGTTCCGATAATATCTCCACTAACCTCTGGAACCAATATAGGCTCAATGCGATTCACAAATTACCTCCCCTTAGTTGCATTACCGTCTTTCATTAGCCAATCAGATAGGCCTTTAGTCAGAGTCAGAAATAGGAAAGAAATCATAGCGACAGATAAACGGCGAATGGGTGAGTTGGGGTTTAACACACAATCAGGAATTATTTCATAAACATGTGGAATTGCCATCCAAAAGACAGAAGATCGGAGAGAAAGAAGTTCGACAGGATGAGAGAACAGACGAAAAAGAGGGATAGAAAGCAGGTGTTAGAATGACAAAAATTTGGTCTGATTTCTTCTAATTGACTTTTAGATGTTGGTTGACCCTACCAGGAGCATGCCTGCTCCATTTGGCATGGCTCAAGGGTCGGGGAAGCACACAAGCCACCACACCGCAATAACGTGGGATGGCATATTATCAAGTCAAAAACAAATAATAAAAAATGAAGTTACTAAATCCACCTAGGCCTACATGTACCATCGGTTATATATGCAAAACTTGTGTTGTAATTTTCCTTACACAGTCTCTCGGATCTGTCGACTCTCTTAAATTTAGATGGCACAATGTTTTATAGCTGGAATACTGCTGACAGCACGTTTTACCCCAACTCACTCACTATTTCATAAATAAAATCAAAGGCCATGCGATAAAAAAAATTTACAGTCCAGAGGTATTTTCTTGAATGAGAATTCTAGGTAACAATTGATATACCCCACCCGTTTTGATAGACAAAAACACTAAAATACAGTCTTAAACTCCATGTCTTCAGATGTCATTTCTGTTTATTGACGAAGCGGGGGTGTGTCATGAAAGAAGCCATGCGATTGGTACACTGCTGAAGGCAGCGTAGATACCTCATTGGACAATATGCCACTAAGGGCAGGTAATTTGTGAATCGCATTGAGCCTATATTGGTTCCAGAGGTTAGTGGAGATATTTTCGGAACGTAAACTCTGGATAATCGAGAATGACTCAGCTTGAGATAACAAGGAACCTAATAAGCAAACACCACAAGCTAATCTAAGCTTTTATACAGAATCATATGAAAGCGAACAAGAGGATTTCTGTCTCAGTAACTTACAAACCGTCTAGTATATAAGATATATATATTTCATAATAAGATCAATGATTATGTTTTCATAAATCATTTAAATTTAATTATTTTCACTTAGATAATGGTCGCTTATTCAAACATGTAGTTTTATTAAAAGGACCATGACAGATGCAAACGTTTCTTTTTATGAGGATATTCTTTGACCAGACATGCTTGATAAACTATAACAAACCCAATAAACAGGGTTAAACAAAATTTAATAGTCTACTTTATGTGTTTTCATTCCAAGATCAATCAAATTATCTGTTTTAACTTGAATATATATATCATGAATGAATTGGCTTAATAGCAACATCACACAAGGGAAGCTTAAAACTGTACAGTAAACTCCCTCCTTGAACTAGCGACCGTACACAATCAAACTTTCACTACAAAGAATTTGAATGATCCCAATGATGTTTGTTGTTCACTGTGTGTATCTTTAAAAGCATTTGACAGGCCACACGTTTAATGCAGAGTATCCACCAATATTCTTAATTTTAGATGTAAACACGAGCGGATCGCCGATTGCGACGTAAGGGTGAATGAGCAATGTTAATCTACATGATTTATTATTCCCTCGTTATTGTCCCTTTGCTACAGAATGATAAGCACATACATTTTACTGAGTACGTATGCTTTCATTCTCTCCCCAAAGAGGCAGATCAAGTCATGAAATGTTGATACACCCTCTGTTATATTACGCCGACTTTGTAGGATAGAAGGGGAGACGCCTGATTGGAGGCAATTAAAGTTTGTTGTGCAATCAGCGACGGTGTTCTTAAATAATAATTTTGGATGCTAAATGAAGGCAAAGGCATTGTGATATCAATTTCCATGCGAGAAGCGTTGTTATTTGATAACGAAATTCAAATGGAGTTTGTGCAGTTTTTCCCCCTAGGGGAAACTGTCGGAACTCAGGGATTTCGACGCAATAGAACAGAGGCTGTATCAACATTTCTTGACCTGATCTGCCTCTGTGGGGAGAGAATGGTTTGCTTTTTTCACCAACATGATGCTGATTATTTGTAAGTAATGAAACAAACCATTTCCTAACTTACGATTTCGGCTCTTCCCTAGCAACATTTCTCTGCCGTACACCTCGCTTGTTCCAGTGTACGGTTATACACAGTGTACAACCCTCTCTCTGACAGTTCTTCCGTTAATCGTTGAACCCATTTTATATTTTTTTCACAGTTGAAATATGAAGCAAGGAAAATTACATTGGTACCGAATTTTTGTACTAACATTTTGTGAAAGTAACGAACTATTATATCCCAACTTAAGACGTCAATAGATGCCAATAGATGCAACAGACAACATATGGAGGGGGATTGTTTGGGGATGGTATCTTCTCGTCAATAGATGCAATAGATAGCATATGGAAGGGGATTGTTTTGGGGCTGGTATCTACTCGTCACTAGGTGCAATAAAAAAACATTTGGAAGGGGATTGTTTTGGGGCTGGTATCTACTCGTCAATAGATGGAATAGATAACATTTGGAAGGGGATTGTTTTGGGGCTGGTATCTACGTGTCGCTAGGTGCAATAAAAAACATTTGGAAGGGGATTGTTTTGGGGCTAGTATCTACATGTCACTAGGTGCAATAGATAACATTTGGAAGGGGATTGTTTTGGGGCTGGTATCTACTCGTCAATAGATGCAGTAGATAACATAAGGAAGGGGATTGTTTTGGGGCTGGTATCTACTCGTCACTAGGTGCAATAGATAACATATGAAAGGGGATTATCAACATGTACATTGAAAGCGATAAAAACACACAGCGGTGTTTCGATATTCACATCTGTACTATCATAGAGATTAAACGATGTATATATGGAGGGGTGTTTCTTAATTATAATGTACCATGGAAGATAAAAAGATACTTACATGTTTGGGTGTTTCGATAATTATGCGTGCATTATGATAGGTATTTGTTCTATAATAGAGATCAAACGATATAAATATGGAGGGGTGTTTTCATATTAATACTGTGCCATGGAAGATAAAAAGATACTTACATTTTTGGGTGTTTCGATAATTATGCGTGCATTATTGTAGGTATTGAATTATGCATGTATGTGTAGGAGTGTTTTCATACTGACATTTGTACTATGTAAAAGTTCAGAAGACCCATATATTTGTACTTTCCTTTTCATACTTATATATTTAGTACAAGAGAGTTTGAAAGATGCATTTATGTACATATGTTGTCATGCTGATATGTCTACAATGAAAGGGTTTAAATGATGTACTATTCAAGAGATCAAAATATCCCTATACGTACAAGTGTTAAAATTCTAACATTTGTACTCTGATGCATACTATGCTGGGGTGTCTTCATAGTGACTTTAACAGTGAAGTAGATGGTAACATAAAACATACAGGGGTGTATTTTCATACTTTCATACGTACTTTGAAAGAAATGAAAAGATGCATATTTGTTGGGATGATTTCATACTTAGGGGTGAAGGGGGTGTTCGGATATTGACATGTGTACTTTAATAGAGATTGAATAATGTATTTGATGTGTGAGTTTTCATACTTTTTATGTACTAGGAAGAGATTAAAGATACATAGATAAAGGGATACATACATAGATATGAAATATCAAGTTAACCATACATATATAGCTATGAAATATGAAGTTAAACGAGCATATATGTAGGGGTGTTTTAATATCAAAATGTACAATGAAAGAGATGAAAAGATGTAAAGTGTAGGATTGTTTCGATATTGACATATATATATACTGTGATAGATATTGAAAGATGTGTATATTTATGGATGTTTTCTTACTAAGTTATGGGTAATGAAAGATTAATGATGCATATTTGTAGTGTTAAACTTATGAACTATGAAGAGATAAAAACGTAATTGTTGTTTTTCGATATAGACATGTGTACTATAGGATTGAAAGCAGTATGAATGCAGGAATGATATCATACTTACATATGTACTATGAAAGACATAAATAGATCTAGGAATGTTTTCATAGATGTGGAATGTGACAGAGATTTAAGATTCTTATATATAGGGGTGTTTTAATATCAACATGTACATTGAAAGCGATAAAACACACAGGCTGTAGCGGTGTTTACATATGGACATCTGTACTATCATAGAGATTAAACGATGTATATATGGAGGGTTTTCTTCAAATTATAATGTAACATGGAAGAGTTGAAAAGATACATATATGTAGGGATGGTTCGACAATTACGTGTGTATTATGATAGGTATTTGTTCTATGATAGAGATTAAACGATGTATATATGGAGGGGTGTTTTCATATTAGTAATGTACCATGGAAGAGATGAAATGATACATATATGTAGAGATGTTTCGACAATTACGTGTGCATTATGTTAGGTATTTGTTCTATGATAGAGATTGAAAGTTGTATATATATAAGCATTTGTTCATACTTACATATGTACTATGATAGATATTGAAAGATGTATATATGTAGGGATTTTTTCATACTGAGTTATGTATAATGAAATATTAATGATGCATATTTGTAGTGTTAAACTTATGTACTATGAAGAGATAAAAGCGTATTTTGGTGGTTTTTTTTCGATATTGACATGTGTAATATGAGATTGAAAGATGTATGAATGCAGGAATGATTTCATACTTACATATGTACTATGAAAGAGCTACATAGATCTAGGAATATTTTCATTAATAGGGGAAAAAAAGATAAAATCACACCATTAATCTTCTTTCTAATTGACTTTAATAACATAAACAATTAATACAATGAACTATGAATACAATTGATCACAACTCAACACTATAATTTCATCTTTCACAGTTAAAAAATCATTTCAAATACCACTCTAATTCTTTCCCTCAACTTTTCAAATAACATTAAAACATTTATTAAATAAAGAAAAGGTATTAGGTAAATTTGTACTTTCATTATCATGGATATAATAACAAATCTGTCATGTATGGAAACCGTAATTATTCATAAGATTTAAACCTGAATATTCTGAAATCAGTTCACATCAATATTAATGATTGATAAATATTCCCTTTCAAAAATTAAAATACCAACATGTAACTTGGCAGCATCATTTTGTACTTTATTATTACTGTATTAGTTATTAGCCAGGTATATATATCCCCAACTCTAATGTTATTCGGACCTTGATCCTTAGATTATGTAGTATGCTTAGTAAGTTTAAACAATTTAAGAAAATTGACTGTATGTATACTTGGGAGAGGTTTATATAGGCACTACTGCTTGTTTCGCAATCGAGCCGAATGTACTTTCTTTATCGAATAAAATTGATAAACAGGGTTTGCCCATATAAAAGTCTCTGTTGAAATGATACGCAAATTCAAGTTTGAGGATATCTTTTCAACTGCATATGGAGCTGTTAAATCTTTCGCAGTAGAACAACTACTGCAAACAAAAATTGAATTAAAACTTATCCAAATATTTCTCCGATAGGAAATTACACGGAGAACATATGTACATGTTAAAGACCATATAACTGTGAAATAAATAAATTAAATTAACATGTATTATTGTCAACACATTATAACAACATTACTGTTCGATAAGCTGTTATCATTGTCAAGCGAAATCAACAAGCGAAATCAGCAACATTATACAATCATATCACTCGGCCATTATATAATAATACATGTATGAAATAATTTTCCTAACACGTACGTTTGATTTTGATGAATAATGAATATTAATTAATGGTTGATAACAAAAAAACAAATCAATGCACACATTATATAAATACAGGAATATTTCACCTCTGTGAATTAAAACGAGGGGAGTGTTTTGGGACTGGGGAGAGTTTTGGGACTGCAAGGGGGAGTGTTTAAGGGCTGAGGGGAGTGTTCTGGGGCTAGCCCCAAAACACTCTAGAGTGTTTTGAGCCTAGCCCCAGAACACTCTAGAGTGTTTTTGGGCGGGGGAGTGTTTTGGGGCTCCTACACCGGCCTCCGCATTGTGTACAAACGCAGAGTACATGGCAAAGTAAATATGGAAGAAGTATAAAAAGGCGAGACAAGCGATTGAAGAACGGAGTCAACGACGGGTGTAAGCTAGACAAGGTGAGTGACAGTACAGTCACTGACAAGAGACATCCGTACCCTTTGTAGAACTCACAAACCATAGAAACTACGATATGCTTAAGTGAGAAAACACACAAGGCTAGACGATTGAGGCTATCGGGAGGACCAAATACCGGAGACTCCAAACCTGTAGGGTCTGAAGCCTGAGGGTCCGAATCTTGGAGGGTCTGAACAGGAGGATACACGTAGCAAAAACCATAACACCGGATGGTCTGACTAAAGTCGGGTCAAACCACTGTAGGATACGAGTATAAAGACGTGTTGAGTATAAAAGGCCTCTCAATGTCCGATAAAGAGATACCAAAATATCGTGGCGTTATATTACCGGAGAATCCGAATATCGAAAATCCAACTATCTCGGAGTAGTGTCAGACGAAGGTGAAAGCCAACCAATGAGCTGTCGGAGGGCCCAACTGACACTTGACGACAAAAGAACTGACGCAGGGCAGGGCATGATCAAGGCCGTACGAACCAAGCATCCGCACGTTGAATTGTGAACGGAAAACAAGCGACACGAGTTGCACGTGCAGAGCATGCAGCTTTAAGCTTGGTAGAGGACAGCCTAGCACATGTTACTCACTCACTCAACACCTACAATAAACAGACTGTCTAAGACGTAATAGATACCGACTGAGACCGAGGTGTTCAAGTTAGATGAACCCTCGCGCACGTGAATCATGAACGCCGAGGTCGAGGTCGGTAACTATTTTACCCACTAGCTCAATGCTAAATCAATCCAAATTCAGTACGGCATCAGTTTTGATATTGGGGATAAGTTGCATAAAGCATATTTGTCTTAGATATGATGAAGACTCTAATTGGAGGAACAATGTCTATTTCAAGTAGCTGACATTGGCATGAGCCTCTCGTGCTGCACGTTCTAAGCGTGCGGAACCGTACAAGCTACAATAATAGATTGTATGCCAATATTGACATGAGAACACCTTACAAAAACTTTGATATGCATACCTTTGGTACCAATGTTTCTTTTATTAGTTGGTAATATATTAAGAATAATTCCTGCTAATGTTTCTTCTCTGGAAAAAAATGAAACTTAATCATGTGGTCATGAAAACATGCTTCATTATCAACTGGCCTCCGTGGTCTAATGGTTAAGTCACTGAGCTTGAAATCTACAGGACGCAGGTTCAAACCCATGTTTGAAGTGCAAAATTTGTAAATGTCTTGTATTTGAATATTGCAATTTAAGTGATTGAACTTAAATGAATTTCCGAAATAAATTAAATAATTCTTTCACATCAGGTGTTCATGGCAATACCGGGTGTTCATCATGAACACCCGCTTTGTCTGATGAACACCTCGACAGTTGCATTTCATAGACAATATGAGTTGGTATGAAAATTGAATACGTGAATAAAACAAAGGAGCTAGTGTGTAAAACAATGGAGCTAGTGTGTAAAACAAAGGAGCTAGTGTGTAAAACAAAGGAGCTAGTGTGTAAAACAAAGGAGCTAGTGTGTAAAACAAAGGAACTAGTGTGTAAAACAAAGGAGCTAGTGAATAAAACAAAGGAGCTAGTGTGTAAAACAAAGGAGCTAGTGTGTAAAACAAAGGAGCTAGTGTGTAAAACAAAGGAGCTAGTGTGTAAACAAAGGAGCTAGTGAATAAAACAAAGGAGCTAGTGTGTAAAACAAAGGAGCTAGTGTGTAAACAAAGGAGCTAGTGAATAAAACAAAGGAGCTAGTGTGTAAAACAAAGGAGCTAGTGTGTAAAACAAAGGAGCTAGTGTGTAAAACAAAGGAGCTAGTGTGTAAAACAAAGGAGCTAGTAAAGCAAAGGAGCTAGTGTGTAAAACAAAGGAGCTAGTGTGTAAAACAAAGGCGCTAGTGTGTAAAACAAAGGAGCTAGTGTGTAAAACAAAGAAGCTAGTGTGTAAAACAAAGGAGCTAGTGAGTAAAACCTGTTAACGACGAGCGCGTAGATTAGGAGAAGAAACAACTCCTTAATTGAATAAGTAAGGTTAGCAAAAGCGGTGAAGAATAACGCTAGAAAGAACCCAGAGTCGAGAGCGAAACCATAAACGACTGTCTTGCTCTGCAACTAAGAGGAGAGTGAAGGTTTCTGGGAGTGACGAGTGACGTCACGAGACCACTGACTTACTGCCCTTGGAGTGGGATTTTATGCATCCCCTCCTCAACTGTTTGAAGTTTCGTCTGTTATAATAAGGTTAAAATAAAGCATGCCTGGATAGGCAGAAACAGTAGGTCTAGTCAACGGATATGTATTTAAAAAAATAACAAGTGTTGGGCATCATGGGTTCTCAAAACAACAGGCGTAAGATAAACGTTTTTCAGTCAGTCAAAAGTCACATGTTCGAGATACAATAACATAGGCTAATTGATTGATTACATACACGAAGACAGTGGTGATTATCTAAGTGATAACTTTCTTATACTGAACCTGTACCCCCAAGCTCACCCTAACGTCCAACAAATTATTTTTTCAAATTCAATTTTTTTCAATCGGTATTGCTTCTTGGGAGCCTTGTGAACAATTTCTGCTAGTTTTTAATCAGAAATTTGAATTTGACCATCTTAGTGAAAATGTCAAATTTGTTCAAATTCTGGCCTTATACTGAACCTGTACCCCCAAGCTCACCCTAACGTCCAACAAATTATTTTTTCAAATTCAATTTTTTTCAATCGGTATTGCTTCTTGGGAGCCTTGTGAACAATTTCTGCTAGTTTTTAATCAGAAATTTGAATTTGACCATTTTAGTGAAAATGTCCAATTTGTTCAAATTCTGGCCTTATACTGAACCTGTACCCCCAAGCTCACCCTAACGTCCAAAAAATTATTTTTTCAAATTCAATTTTTTTCAATCGGTATTGCTTCTTGGGAGCCTTGTGAACAATTTCTGCTAGTTTTTAATCAGAAATTTGAATTTGACCATTTTAGTGAAAATGTCAAATTTGTTCAAATTCTGGCCTTACACTGAACCTGTACCCCCAAGCTCACCCTAACGTCCAAAAAATTATTTTTAGTCAAAATGTCCAATTTGTTCAAATCTGGCCTTATACTGAACCTGTACCCCCAAGCTCACCCTAACGTCCAAAAAATTATTTTTTTAAATTCAATTTTTTTCAATCGGTATTGCTTCTTGGGAGCCTTGTGAACAATTTCTGTTAGTTTTTAATCAGAAATTTGAATTTGACCGTTTTAGTCAAAATGTCCAATTTGTTCAAATTCTGGCCTTATACTGAACCTGTACCCCCAAGCTCACCCTAACGTCCAAAAAATAATTTTTTCAAATTCAATTTTTTTCAATTGGTGTTGCTTCTTGGAAGCCTTGTGAACAATTTCTGCTAGTTTTTAATCAGAAATTTGAATTTGACCATTTTAGTGAAAATGTCCAATTTGTTCAAATTCTGGCCTTATACTGAACCTGTACCCCCAAGCTCACCCTAACGTCCAAAAAATTATTTTTTCAAATTCAATTTTTTTCAATCGGTATTGCTTCTTGGGAGCCTTGTGAACAATTTCTGCTAGTTTTTAATCAGAAATTTGAATTTGACCATCTTAGTGAAAATGTCCAATTTGTTCAAATTCTGGCCTTATACTGAACCTGTACCCCCAAGCTCACCCTAACGTCCAACAAATTATTTTTTCAAATTCAATTTTTTTCAATCGGTATTGCTTCTTGGGAGCCTTGTGAACAATTTCTGCTAGTTTTTAATCAGAAATTTGAATTTGACCATTTTAGTGAAAATGTCCAATTTGTTCAAATTCTGGCCTTATACTGAACCTGTACCCCCAAGCTCACCCTAACGTCCAAAAAATTATTTTTTCAAATTCAATTTTTTTCAATCGGTATTGCTTCTTGGGAGCCTTGTGAAAAATTTCTGTTAGTTTTTAATCAGAAATTTGAATTTGACCATTTTAGTGAAAATGTCCAATTTGTTCAAATCTGGCCTTATACTGAACCTGTACCCCCAAGCTCACCCTAACGTCCAAAAAATTATTTTTTCAAATTCAATTTTTTTCGATCGGTACTGCTTCTTGGGAGCCTTGTGAACAATTTCTGCTAGTTTTTAATCAGAAATTTGAATTTGACCATTTTAGTCAAAATGTCCAATTTGTTCAAATTCTGGCCTCATACTGAACCTGTACACCCAAGCTCACCCTAACGTCCAAAAAATTATTTTTTCAAATTAAATTTTTGTCAATCGGTATTGCTTCTTGGGAGCCTTATGAACAATTTCTGCTAGTTTTAATCAGAAATTTGAATTTGACAATTTTAGTCAAAATGTCCAATTTGTTCAATTTCTGGCCTCATACTGAACCTGTACCCCCAAGCTCACCCTAACGTCCAACAAATTATTTTTTCAAATTCAATTTTTTTCAATCGGTATTGCTTCTTGGGAGCCTTGTGAACAATTTCTGCTAGTTTTTAATCAGAAATTTGAATTTGACCATCTTAGTGAAAATGTCCAATTTGTTCAAATTCTGGCCTTATACTGAACCTGTACCCCCAAGCTCACCCTAACGTCCAACAAATTATTTTTTCAAATTCAATTTTTTTCAATCGGTATTGCTTCTTGGGAGCCTTGTGAACAATTTCTGCTAGTTTTTAATCAGAAATTTGAATTTGACCATTTTAGTCAAAATGTCCAATTTGTTCAAATTCTGGCCTTATACTGAACCTGTACCCCCAAGCTCACCCTAACGTCCAAAAAATTATTTTTTCAAATTCAATTTTTTTCAATCGGAATTGCTTCTTGGGAGCCTTGTGAAAAATTTCTGTTAGTTTTTAATCAGAAATTTGAATTTGACCATTTTAGTGAAAATGTCCAATTTGTTCAAATCTGGCCTTATACTGAACCTGTACCCCCAAGCTCACCCTAACGTCCAAAAAATTATTTTTTCAAATTCAATTTTTTTCGATCGGTACTGCTTCTTGGGAGCTTTGTGAACAATTTCTGCTAGTTTTTAATCAGAAATTTGAATTTGACCATTTTAGTCAAAATGTCCAATTTGTTCAAATTCTGGCCTCATACTGAACCTGTACACCCAAGCTCACCCTAACGTCCAAAAAATTATTTTTTCAAATTAAATTTTTGTCAATCGGTATTGCTTCTTGGGAGCCTTGTGAACAATTTCTGCTAGTTTTTAATCATAAATTTGAATTTGACCATTTTAGTGAAAATGTCAAATTTGTTCAAATTCTGGCCTTACACTGAACCTGTACCCCCAAGCTCACCCTAAGGTCCAAAAAATTATTTTTAGTCAAAATGTCCAATTTGTTCAAATCTGGCCTTATACTGAACCTGTACCCCCAAGCTCACCCTAACGTCCAAAAAATTATTTTTTTAAATTCAATTTTTTTCAATCGGTATTGCTTCTTGGGAGCCTTGTGAACAATTTCTGTTAGTTTTTAATCAGAAAGTTGAATTTGACTATTTTAGTCAAAATGTCCAATTTGTTCAAATTCTGGCCTTATACTGAACCTGTACCCGCAAGCTCACCCTAACGTCCAAAAAATAATTTTTTCAAATTCAATTTTTTTCAATTGGTATTGCTTCTTGGAAGCCTTGTGAACAATTTCTGCTAGTTTTTAATCAGAAATTTGAATTTGACCATTTTAGTGAAAATGTCCAATTTGTTCAAATTCTGGCCTTATACTGAACCTGTACCCCCAAGCTCACCCTAACGTCCAAAAAATTATTTTTTCAAATTCAATTTTTTTCAATCGGTATTGCTTCTTGGGAGCCTTGTGAACAATTTCTGCTAGTTTTTAATCAGAAATTTGAATTTGACCATCTTAGTGAAAATGTCCAATTTGTTCAAATTCTGGCCTTATACTGAACCTGTACCCCCAAGCTCACCCTAACGTCCAACAAATTATTTTTTCAAATTCAATTTTTTTCAATCGGTGCTGCTTCTTGGGAGCCTTGTGAACAATTTTTGCTAGTTTTTAATCAGAAATTTGAATTTGACCATTTTAGTTAAAATATCCAATTTGTTCAAATTCTGGCCTTATACTGAACCTGTACCCCCAAGCTCACCCTAACGTCCAAAAAATTATTTTTTCAAATTCAATTTTTTTCAATCGGTATTGCTTCTTGGGAGCCATGTGAAAAATTTCTGTTAGTTTTTAATCAGAAATTTGAATTTGACCATTTTAGTGAAAATGTCCAATTTGTTCAAATCTGACCTTATACTTAACCTGTACCCCCAAGCTCACCCTAACGTCCAAAAAATTATTTTTTCAAATTCAATTTTTTTCGATCGGTACTGCTTCTTGGGAGCCTTGTGAACAATTTCTGCTAGTTTTTAATCAGAAATTTGAATTTGACCATTTTAGTCAAAATGTCCAATTTGTTCAAATTCTGGCCTCATACTGAACCTGTACACCCAAGCTCACCCTAACGTCCAAAAAATTATTTTTTCAAATTAAATTTTTTTCAATCGGTATTGCTTCTTGGGAGCCTTATGAACAATTTCTGCTAGTTTTAATCAGAAATTTGAATTTGACCATTTTAGTCAAAATGTCCAATTTGTTCAATTTCTGGCCTCATACTGAACCTGTACCCCCAAGCTCACCCTAACGTCCAACAAATTATTTTTTCAAATTCAATTTTTTTCAATCGGTATTGCTTCTTGGGAGCCTTGTGAACAATTTCTGCTAGTTTTTAATCAGAAATTTGAATTTGACAATTTAAGTCAAAATGTCCAATTTGTTCAAATTCTGGCCTTATACTGAACCTGTACCCCCAAGCTCACCCTAACGTCCAAAAAATTATTTTTTCAAATTCAATTTTTTTTCAATCGGTATTGCTATTTGGGAGCCTTGTGAACAATTTCTGTTAGTTTTTAATCAGAAATTTGAATTTGACCATTTTAGTGAAAATGTCCAATTTGTTCAAATCTGACCTTATACTGAACCTGTACCCCCAAGCTCACCCTAACGTCCAAAAAATTATTTTTTCAAATTCAATTTTTTTCGATCGGTACTGCTTCTTGGGAGCCTTGTGAACAATTTCTGCTAGTTTTTAATCAGAAATTTGAATTTGACCATTTTAGTCAAAATGTCCAATTTGTTCAAATTCTGGCCTCATACTGAACCTGTACACCCAAGCTCACCCTAACGTCCAAAAAATTATTTTTTCAAATTAAATTTTTGTCAATCGGTATTGCTTCTTGGGAGCCTTGTGAACAATTTCTGCTAGTTTTTAATCAGAAATTTGAATTTGACCATTTTAGTGAAAATGTCCAATTTGTTCAAATCTGACCTTATACTGAACCTGTACCCCCAAGCTCACCCTAACGTCCAAAAAATTATTTTTTCAAATTCAATTTTTTTCGATCGGTACTGCTTCTTGGGAGCCTTGTGAACAATTTCTGCTAGTTTTTAATCAGAAATTTGAATTTGACCATTTTAGTCAAAATGTCCAATTTGTTCAAATTCTGGCCTCATACTGAACCTGTACACCCAAGCTCACCCTAACGTCCAAAAAATTATTTTTTCAAATTAAATTTTTGTCAATCGGTATTGCTTCTTGGGAGCCTTATGAACAATTTCTGCTAGTTTTAATCAGAAATTTGAATTTGACCATTTTAGTCAAAATGTCCAATTTGTTCAATTTCTGGCCTCATACTGAACCTGTACCCCCAAGCTCACCCTAACGTCCAACAAATTATTTTTTCAAATTCAATTTTTTTCAATCGGTATTGCTTCTTGGGAGCCTTGTGAACAATTTCTGCTAGTTTTTAATCAGAAATTTGAATTTGACCATCTTAGTGAAAATGTCAAATTTGTTCAAATTCTGGCCTTATACTGAACCTGTACCCCCAAGCTCACCCTAACGTCCAACAAATTATTTTTTCAAATTAAATTTTTTTCAATCGGTATTGCTTCTTGGGAGCCTTGTGAACAATTTCTGCTAGTTTTTAATCAGAAATTTGAATTTGACCATTTTAGTGAAAATGTCCAATTTGTTCAAATTCTGGCCTTATACTGAACCTGTACCCCCAAGCTCACCCTAACGTCCAAAAAATTATTTTTTCAAATTCAATTTTTTTCAATCGGTATTGCTTCTTGGGAGCCTTGTGAACAATTTCTGCTAGTTTTTAATCAGAAATTTGAATTTGACCATTTTAGTGAAAATGTCAAATTTGTTCAAATTCTGGCCTTACACTGAACCTGTACCCCCAAGCTCACCCTAACGTCCAAAAAATTATTTTTAGTCAAAATGTCCAATTTGTTCAAATCTGGCCTTATACTGAACCTGTACCCCCAAGCTCACCCTAACGTCCAAAAAATTATTTTTTTAAATTCAATTTTTTTCAATCGGTATTGCTTCTTGGGAGCCTTGTGAACAATTTCTGTTAGTTTTTAATCAGAAATTTGAATTTGACTATTTTAGTCAAAATGTCCAATTTGTTCAAATTCTGGCCTTATACTGAACCTGTACCCGCAAGCTCACCCTAACGTCCAAAAAATAATTTTTTCAAATTCAATTTTTTTCAATTGGTATTGCTTCTTGGAAGCCTTGTGAACAATTTCTGCTAGTTTTTAATCAGAAATTTGAATTTGACCATTTTAGTGAAAATGTCCAATTTGTTCAAATTCTGGCCTTATACTGAACCTGTACCCCCAAGCTCACCCTAACGTCCAAAAAATTATTTTTTCAAATTCAATTTTTTTCAATCGGTATTGCTTCTTGGGAGCCTTGTGAACAATTTCTGCTAGTTTTTAATCAGAAATTTGAATTTGACCATCTTAGTGAAAATGTCCAATTTGTTCAAATTCTGGCCTTATACTGAACCTGTACCCCCAAGCTCACCCTAACGTCCAACAAATTATTTTTTCAAATTCAATTTTTTTCAATCGGTATTGCTTCTTGGGAGCCTTGTGAACAATTTCTGCTAGTTTTTAATCAGAAATTTGAATTTGACCATTTTAGTCAAAATGTCCAATTTGTTCAAATTCTGGCCTTATACTGAACCTGTACCCCCAAGCTCACCCTAACGTCCAAAAAATTATTTTTTCAAATTCAATTTTTTTCAATCGGTATTGGTTCTTGGGAGCCTTGTGAAAAATTTCTGTTAGTTTTTAATCAGAAATTTGAATTTGACCATTTTAGTGAAAATGTCCAATTTGTTCAAATCTGGCCTTATACTGAACCTGTACCCCCAAGCTCACCCTAACGTCCAAAAAATTATTTTTTCAAATTCAATTTTTTTCGATCGGTACTGCTTCTTGGGAGCCTTGTGAACAATTTCTGCTAGTTTTTAATCAGAAATTTGAATTTGACCATTTTAGTCAAAATGTCCAATTTGTTCAAATTCTGGCCTCATACTGAACCTGTACACCCAAGCTCACCCTAACGTCCAAAAAATTATTTTTTCAAATTAAATTTTTGTCAATCGGTATTGCTTCTTGGGAGCCTTATGAACAATTTCTGCTAGTTTTAATCAGAAATTTGAATTTGACAATTTTAGTCAAAATGTCCAATTTGTTCAATTTCTGGCCTCATACTGAACCTGTACCCCCAAGCTCACCCTAACACAAATTATTTTTTCAAATTCAATTTTTTTCAATCGGTATTGCTTCTTGGGAGCCTTGTGAACAATTTCTGCTAGTTTTTAATCAGAAATTTGAATTTGACCATCTTAGTGAAAATGTCCAATTTGTTCAAATTCTGGCCTTATACTGAACCTGTACCCCCAAGCTCACCCTAACGTCCAACAAATTATTTTTTCAAATTCAATTTTTTTCAATCGGTATTGCTTCTTGGGAGCCTTGGGAACAATTTCTGCTAGTTTTTAATCAGAAATTTGAATTTGACCATTTTAGTCAAAATGTCCAATTTGTTCAAATTCTAGCCTTATACTGAACCTGTACCCCCAAGCTCACCCTAACGTCCAAAAAATTATTTTTTCAAATTCAATTTTTTTCAATCGGAATTGCTTCTTGGGAGCCTTGTGAAAAATTTCTGTTAGTTTTTAATCAGAAATTTGAATTTGACCATTTTAGTGAAAATGTCCAATTTGTTCAAATCTGGCCTTATACTGAACCTGTACCCCCAAGCTCACCCTAACGTCCAAAAAATTATTTTTTCAAATTCAATTTTTTTCGATCGGTACTGCTTCTTGGGAGCCTTGTGAACAATTTCTGCTAGTTTTTAATCAGAAATTTGAATTTGACCATTTTAGTCAAAATGTCCAATTTGTTCAAATTCTGGCCTCATACTGAACCTGTACACCCAAGCTCACCCTAACGTCCAAAAAATTATTTTTTCAAATTAAATTTTTGTCAATCGGTATTGCTTCTTGGGAGCCTTATGAACAATTTCTGCTAGTTTTAATCAGAAATTTGAATTTGACAATTTTAGTCAAAATGTCCAATTTGTTCAATTTCTGGCCTCATACTGAACCTGTACCCCCAAGCTCACCCTAACGTCCAACAAATTATTTTTTCAAATTCAATTTTTTTCAATCGGTATTGCTTCTTGGGAGCCTTGTGAACAATTTCTGCTAGTTTTTAATCAGAAATTTGAATTTGACCATCTTAGTGAAAATGTCCAATTTGTTCAAATTCTGGCCTTATACTGAACCTGTACCCCCAAGCTCACCCTAACGTCCAACAAATTATTTTTTCAAATTCAATTTTTTTCAATCGGTATTGCTTCTTGGGAGCCTTGTGAACAATTTCTGCTAGTTTTTAATCAGAAATTTGAATTTGACCATTTTAGTCAAAATGTCCAATTTGTTCAAATTCTGGCCTTATACTGAACCTGTACCCCCAAGCTCACCCTAACGTCCAAAAAATTATTTTTTCAAATTCAATTTTTTTCAATCGGTATTGCTTCTTGGGAGCCTTGTGAAAAATTTCTGTTAGTTTTTAATCAGAAATTTGAATTTGACCATTTTAGTGAAAATGTCCAATTTGTTCAAATCTGGCCTTATACTGAACCTGTACCCCCAAGCTCACCCTAACGTCCAAAAAATTATTTTTTCAAATTCAATTTTTTTCGATCGGTACTGCTTCTTGGGAGCTTTGTGAACAATTTCTGCTAGTTTTTAATCAGAAATTTGAATTTGACCATTTTAGTCAAAATGTCCAATTTGTTCAAATTCTGGCCTCATACTGAACCTGTACACCCAAGCTCACCCTAACGTCCAAAAAATTATTTTTTCAAATTAAATTTTTGTCAATCGGTATTGCTTCTTGGGAGCCTTGTGAACAATTTCTGCTAGTTTTTAATCATAAATTTGAATTTGACCATTTTAGTGAAAATGTCAAATTTGTTCAAATTCTGGCCTTACACTGAACCTGTACCCCCAAGCTCACCCTAAGGTCCAAAAAATTATTTTTAGTCAAAATGTCCAATTTGTTCAAATCTGGCCTTATACTGAACCTGTACCCCCAAGCTCACCCTAACGTCCAAAAAATTATTTTTTTAAATTCAATTTTTTTCAATCGGTATTGCTTCTTGGGAGCCTTGTGAACAATTTCTGTTAGTTTTTAATCAGAAAGTTGAATTTGACTATTTTAGTCAAAATGTCCAATTTGTTCAAATTCTGGCCTTATACTGAACCTGTACCCGCAAGCTCACCCTAACGTCCAAAAAATAATTTTTTCAAATTCAATTTTTTTCAATTGGTATTGCTTCTTGGAAGCCTTGTGAACAATTTCTGCTAGTTTTTAATCAGAAATTTGAATTTGACCATTTTAGTGAAAATGTCCAATTTGTTCAAATTCTGGCCTTATACTGAACCTGTACCCCCAAGCTCACCCTAACGTCCAAAAAATTATTTTTTCAAATTCAATTTTTTTCAATCGGTATTGCTTCTTGGGAGCCTTGTGAACAATTTCTGCTAGTTTTTAATCAGAAATTTGAATTTGACCATCTTAGTGAAAATGTCCAATTTGTTCAAATTCTGGCCTTATACTGAACCTGTACCCCCAAGCTCACCCTAACGTCCAAAAATTATTTTTTCAAATTCAATTTTTTTCAATCGGTACTGCTTCTTGGGAGCCTTGTGAACAATTTCTGCTAGTTTTTAATCAGAAATTTGAATTTGACCATTTTAGTCAAAATGTCCAATTTGTTCAAATTCTGGCCTTATACTGAACCTGTACCCCCAAGCTCACCCTAACGTCCAAAAAATTATTTTTTCAAATTCAATTTTTTTCAATCGGTATTGCTTCTTGGGAGCCATGTGAAAAATTTCTGTTAGTTTTTAATCAGAAATTTGAATTTGACCATTTTAGTGAAAATGTCCAATTTGTTCAAATCTGACCTTATACTTAACCTGTACCCCCAAGCTCACCCTAACGTCCAAAAAATTATTTTTTCAAATTCAATTTTTTTCGATCGGTACTGCTTCTTGGGAGCCTTGTGAACAATTTCTGCTAGTTTTTAATCAGAAATTTGAATTTGACCATTTTAGTCAAAATGTCCAATTTGTTCAAATTCTGGCCTCATACTGAACCTGTACACCCAAGCTCACCCTAACGTCCAAAAAATTATTTTTTCAAATTAAATTTTTGTCAATCGGTATTGCTTCTTGGGAGCCTTATGAACAATTTCTGCTAGTTTTAATCAGAAATTTGAATTTGACCATTTTAGTCAAAATGTCCAATTTGTTCAATTTCTGGCCTCATACTGAACCTGTACCCCCAAGCTCACCCTAACGTCCAACAAATTATTTTTTCAAATTCAATTTTTTTCAATCGGTATTGCTTCTTGGGAGCCTTGTGAACAATTTCTGCTAGTTTTTAATCAGAAATTTGAATTTGACAATTTAAGTCAAAATGTCCAATTTGTTCAATTTCTGGCCTTATACTGAACCTGTACCCCCAAGCTCACCCTAACGTCCAAAAAATTATTTTTTCAAATTCAATTTTTTTTCAATCGGTATTGCTATTTGGGAGCCTTGTGAACAATTTCTGTTAGTTTTTAATCAGAAATTTGAATTTGACCATTTTAGTGAAAATGTCCAATTTGTTCAAATGTGACCTTATACTGAACCTGTACCCCCAAGCTCACCCTAACGTCCAAAAAATTATTTTTTCAAATTCAATTTTTTTCGATCGGTACTGCTTCTTGGGAGCCTTGTGAACAATTTCTGCTAGTTTTTAATCAGAAATTTGAATTTGACCATTTTAGTCAAAATGTCCAATTTGTTCAAATTCTGGCCTCATACTGAACCTGTACACCCAAGCTCACCCTAACGTCCAAAAAATTATTTTTTCAAATTAAATTTTTGTCAATCGGTATTGCTTCTTGGGAGCCTTGTGAACAATTTCTGCTAGTTTTTAATCAGAAATTTGAATTTGACCATTTTAGTGAAAATGTCCAATTTGTTCAAATCTGACCTTATACTGAACCTGTACCCCCAAGCTCACCCTAACGTCCAAAAAATTATTTTTTCAAATTCAATTTTTTTCGATCGGTACTGCTTCTTGGGAGCCTTGTGAACAATTTCTGCTAGTTTTTAATCAGAAATTTGAATTTGACCATTTTAGTCAAAATGTCCAATTTGTTCAAATTCTGGCCTCATACTGAACCTGTACACCCAAGCTCACCCTAACGTCCAAAAAATTATTTTTTCAAATTAAATTTTTGTCAATCGGTATTGCTTCTTGGGAGCCTTATGAACAATTTCTGCTAGTTTTAATCAGAAATTTGAATTTGACAATTTTAGTCAAAATGTCCAATTTGTTCAATTTCTGGCCTCATACTGAACCTGTACCCCCAAGCTCACCCTAACGTCCAACAAATTATTTTTTCAAATTCAATTTTTTTCAATCGGTATTGCTTCTTGGGAGCCTTGTGAACAATTTCTGCTAGTTTTTAATCAGAAATTTGAATTTGACAATTTAAGTCAAATGTCCAATTTGTTCAAATTCTGGCCTTATACTGAACCTGTACCCCCAAGCTCACCCTAACGTCCAAAAAATTATTTTTTCAAATTCAATTTTTTTTCAATCGGTATTGCTATTTGGGAGCCCTTGTGAACAATTTCTGTTAGTTTTTAATCAGAAATTTGAATTTGACCATTTTAGTGAAAATGTTCAATTTGTTCAAATCTGACCTTATACTGAACCTGTACCCCCAAGCTCACCCTAACGTCCAAAAAATTATTTTTTCAAATTCAATTTTTTTCGATCGGTACTGCTTCTTGGAGCCTTGTGAACAATTTCTGCTAGTTTTTAATCAGAAATTTGAATTTGACCATTTTAGTCAAAATGTCCAATTTGTTCAAATTCTGGCCTTACACTGAACCTGTACACCCAAGCTCACCCTAACGTCCAACAAATTATTTTTTCAAATTCAATTTTTTTCAATCGGTATTGCTTCTTGGGAGCCTTGTGAACAATTTCTGCTAGTTTTTAATCAGAAATTTGAATTTGACAATTTTAGTCAAAATGTCCAATTTGTTCAAATTCTGGCCTTATACTGAACCTGTACCCCCAAGCTCACCCTAACGTCCAAAAAATTATTTTTTCAAATTCAATTTTTTTTCAATCGGTATTGCTATTTGGGAGCCTTGTGAACAATTTCTGCTAGTTTTTAATCAGAAATTTGAATTTGACCATTTTAGTGAAAAATGTCCAATTTGTTCAAATTCTGGCCTTATACTGAACCTGTACACCCAAGCTCACCCTAACGTCTGAAAAATTATTTTTTCAAATTCAATTTTTTTCAATCGGTATTGCTTCTTGGGAGCCTTGTGAACAATTTCTGCTAGTTTTTAATCAGAAATTTGAATTTGACCATTTTAGTGAAAATGTCCAATTTGTTCAAATCTGGCCTTATACTGAACCTGGACCCCCAAGCTCACCCTAACGTCCAAAAAATTATTTTTTCAAATTCAATTTTTTTCGATCGGTATTGCTTCTTGGGAGCCTTGTGAAGAATTTCTGCTAGTTTTTAATCAGAAATTTGAATTTGACCATTTTAGTCAAAATGTCCAATTTGTTCAAATTCTGGCCTTACACTGAACCTGTACACCCAAGCTCACCCTAACGTCCAAAAAATTATTTTTTCAAATTCAATTTTTTTCGATCGGTATTGCTTTTTGGGAGCCTTGTGAACAAGTTCTGCTAGTTTTAATCAGAAATTTGAATTTGACCATTTTAGTCAAAATGTCCAATTTGTTCAATTTCTGGCCTCATACTGAACCTGTACCCCCAAGCTCACCCTAACGTCCAACAAATTATTTTTTTCAAATTCAATTTTTTTCAATCGGTATTGCTTCTTGGGAGCCTTGTGAACAATTTCTGCTAGTTTTTAATCAGAAATTTGAATTTGACCATTTTAGTCAAAATGTCCAATTTGTTCAAATTCTGGCCTTATACTGAACCTGTACACCCAAGCTCACCCTAACGTCCAAAAAATTATTTTTTCAAATTCAATTTTTTTTCAATCAGTATTGCTTTTTGGGAGCCTTGTGAACAATTTCTGCTAGTTTTTAATCAGAAATTTGAATTTGACCATTTTAGTGAAAATGTCCAATTTGTTCAAATTCTGGCCTTATACTGAACCTGTACACCCAAGCTCACCCTAACGTCCAAAAAATTATTTTTTCAAATTCAATTTTTTTTCAAACGGTATTGCTTTTTGGGAGCCTTGTGAACAATTTCTGCTAGTTTTTAATCAGAAATTTGAATTTGACCATTTTAGTCAAAATGTCCAATTTGTTCAAATTCTGGCCTTATACTGAACCTGTACCCCCAAGCTCACCCTAACATCCAAAAAATTATTTTTTCAAATTCAATTTTTTTCAATCGGTATTGCTTTTTGGGAGTCTTGTGAACAATTTCTGCTAATTTTTAATCAGAAATTTGAATTTGACCATTTTAGTCAATATGTCCAATTTGTTCAAATCTGGCCTTATACTGAACCTGTACCCCCAAGCTCACCCTAACGTCCAAAAAATTATTTTTTCAAATTCAATTTTTTTCAATCGGTATTGCTTCTTGGGAGCCTTGTGAACAATTTCTGCTAGTTTTTAATCAGAAATTTGAATTTGACCATTTTAGTCAAAATGTCCAATTTGTTCAAATTCTGGCCTTATACTGAACCTGTACCCCCAAGCCCACCCTAACGTCCAAAAAATTATTTTTTCAAATTCAATTTTTTTTTTTAGTCAAAATTGCTTCTTGGGAGCCTTGTGAACAATTTCTGCTAGTTTTTAATCAGAAATTTGAATTTGACCATTTTAGTCAAAATGTCCAATTTGTTCAAATTCTGGCCTTATACTAAACCTGTACCCCCAAGCTCACCCTAACGTCCATAAATTTTTTTTTTCAAATTCAATTTTTTTCAATCGGTATTGCTTCTTGGGAGCCTTGTGAACAATTTCTGCTAGTTTTTAATCAGAAATTTGAATTTGACCATTTTAGTCAAAATGTCCAATTTGTTCAAATTCTGGCCTGATACTGAACCTGTACCCCCAAGCTCACCCTAACGTCCAAAACATTTTCTTTTCAAATTCAATTTTTTTCAATCGGTATTGCTTCTTGGGAGCCTTGTGAACAATTTCTGCTAGTTTTTAATCAGAAATTTGAATTTGACCATTTTAGTGAAAATGTCCAATTTGTTCAAATTCTGGCCTTATACTGAACCTGTACCCCCAAGCTCACCCTAACGTCCAAAAAATTATTTTTTCAAATTCAATTTTTTTCAATCGGTATTGCTTCTTGGGAGCCTTGTGAACAATTTCTGCTAGTTTTTAATCAGAAATTTGAATTTGACCATTTTAGTCAAAATGTCCAATTTGTTCAAATTCTGGCCTTATACTGAACCTGTACACCCAAGCTCACCCTAACGTCTAAAAAATTTTTTTTTCAAATTCAATTTTTTTCAATCGGTATTGCTTCTTGGGAGCCTTGTGAACAATTTCTGCTAGTTTTTAATCAGAAATTTGAATTTGACCATTTTAGTCAAAATGTCCAATTTGTTCAAATTCTGGCCTTATACTGAACCTGTACACCCAAGCTCACCCTAACGTCCAAAAAATTATTTTTTCAAATTCAATTTTTTTTCAATAGGTATTGCTTCTTGGGAGCCTTGTGAACAATTTCTGCTAGTTTTTATTAAGAAATTTGAATTTGACCATTTTAGTCAAAATGTCCAATTTGTTTAACTTCTGGCCTTATACTGAACCTGTACCCCCAAGCTCACCCTAACGTCCAAAAAATTATTTTTTCAAATTCAATTTTTTTCTATCGGTATTGCTTCTTGGGAGCCTTGTGAAGAATTTCTGCTAGTTTTTAATCAGAAATTTGAATTTGACCATTTTAGTCAAAATGTCCAATTTGTTCAAATTCTGGCCTTATACTGAACCTGTACCCCCAAGCTCACCCTAACGTCCAAAAAATTATTTTTTCAAATTCAATTTTTTTTCAATAGGTATTGCTTCTTGGGAGCCATGTGAAAAATTTCTGTTAGTTTTTAATCAGAAATTTGAATTTGACCATTTTAGTGAAAATGTCCAATTTGTTCAAATCTGACCTTATACTGAACCTGTACCCCCAAGCTCACCCTAACGTCCAAAAAATTATTTTTTCAAATTCAATTTTTTTCGATCGGTACTGCTTCTTGGGAGCCTTGTGATCAATTTCTGCTAGTTTTTAATCAGAAATTTGAATTTGACCATTTTAGTCAAAATGTCCAATTTGTTCAAATCTGGCCTTATACTGAACCTGTACCCCCAAGCTCACCCTAACGTCCATAAATTTTTTTTTTCAAATTCAATTTTTTTCAATCGGTATTGCTTCTTGGGAGCCTTGTGAACAATTTCTGCTAGTTTTTAATCAGAAATTTGAATTTGACCATTTTAGTCAAAATGTCCAATTTGTTCAAATTCTGGCCTCATACTGAACCTGTACACCCAAGCTCACCCTAACGTCCAAAAAATTATTTTTTCAAATTAAATTTTTGTCAATCGGTATTGCTTCTTGGGAGCCTTATGAACAATTTCTGCTAGTTTTAATCAGAAATTTGAATTTGACCATTTTAGTCAAAATGTCCAATTTGTTCAATTTCTGGCCTCATACTGAACCTGTACCCCCAAGCTCACCCTAACGTCCAACAAATTATTTTTTCAAATTCAATTTTTTTCAATCGGTATTGCTTCTTGGGAGCCTTGTGAACAATTTCTGCTAGTTTTTAATCAGAAATTTGAATTTGACAATTTAAGTCAAAATGTCCAATTTGTTCAAATTCTGGCCTTATACTGAACCTGTACCCCCAAGCTCACCCTAACGTCCAAAACATTATTTTTTCAAATTCAATTTTTTTTCAATCGGTATTGCTATTTGGGAGCCTTGTGAACAATTTCTGTTAGTTTTTAATCAGAAATTTGAATTTGACCATTTTAGTGAAAATGTCCAATTTGTTCAAATCTGACCTTATACTGAACCTGTACCCCCAAGCTCACCCTAACGTCCAAAAAATTATTTTTTCAAATTCAATTTTTTTCGATCGGTACTGCTTCTTGGGAGCCTTGTGAACAATTTCTGCTAGTTTTTAATCAGAAATTTGAATTTGACCATTTTAGTCAAAATGTCCAATTTGTTCAAATTCTGGCCTCATACTGAACCTGTACACCCAAGCTCACCCAAACGTCCAAAAAATTATTTTTTCAAATTAAATTTTTGTCAATCGGTATTGCTTCTTGGGAGCCTTATGAACAATTTCTGCTAGTTTTAATCAGAAATTTGAATTTGACCATTTTAGTCAAAATGTCCAATTTGTTCAATTTCTGGCCTCATACTGAACCTGTACCCCCAAGCTCACCCTAACGTCCAACAAATTATTTTTTCAAATTCAATTTTTTTCAATCGGTATTGCTTCTTGGGAGCCTTGTGAACAATTTCTGCTAGTTTTTAATCAGAAATTTGAATTTGACAATTTTAGTCAAAATGTCCAATTTGTTCAAATTCTGGCCTTATACTGAACCTGTACACCCAAGCTCACCCTAACGTCCAAAAAATTATTTTTTCAAATTCAATTTTTTTTCAATCGGTATTGCTTTTTGGGAGCCTTGTGAACAATTTCTGCTAGTTTTTAATCAGAAATTTGAATTTGACCATTTTAGTGAAAATGTCCAATTTGTTCAAATTCTGGCCTTATACTGAACCTGTACACCCAAGCTCACCCTAACGTCCAAAAAATTATTTTTTCAAATTCAATTTTTTTTCAATCGGTATTGCTTTTTGGGAGCCTTGTGAACAATTTCTGCTAGTTTTTAATCAGAAATTTGAATTTGACCATTTTAGTCAAAATGTCCAATTTGTTCAAATTCTGGCCTTATACTGAACCTGTACCCCCAAGCTCACCCTAACATCCAAAAAATTATTTTTTCAAATTCAATTTTTTTCAATCGGTATTGCTTTTTGGGAGTCTTGTGAACAATTTCTGCTAATTTTTAATCAGAAATTTGAATTTGACCATTTTAGTCAATATGTCCAATTTGTTCAAATCTGGCCTTATACTGAACCTGTACCCCCAAGCTCACCCTAACGTCCATAAATTTTTTTTTTCAAATTCAATTTTTTTCAATCGGTATTGCTTCTTGGGAGCCTTGTGAACAATTTCTGCTAGTTTTTAATCAGAAATTTGAATTTGACCATTTTAGTGAAAATGTCCAATTTGTTCAAATTCTGGCCTTATACTGAACCTGTACCCCCAAGCTCACCCTAACGTCCAAAAAATTATTTTTTCAAATTCAATTTTTTTCAATCGGTATTGCTTCTTGGGAGCCTTGTGAACAATTTCTGCTAATTTTTAATCAGAAATTTGAATTTGACCATTTTAGTCAATATGTCCAATTTGTTCAAATCTGGCCTTATACTGAACCTGTACCCCCAAGCTCACCCTAACGTCCATAAATTTTTTTTTTCAAATTCAATTTTTTTCAATCGGTATTGCTTCTTGGGAGCCTTGTGAACAATTTCTGCTAGTTTTTAATCAGAAATTTGAATTTGACCATTTTAGTGAAAATGTCCAATTTGTTCAAATTCTGGCCTTATACTGAACCTGTACCCCCAAGCTCACCCTAACGTCCAAAAAATTATTTTTTCAAATTCAATTTTTTTCAATCGGTATTGCTTCTTGGGAGCCTTGTGAACAATTTCTGCTAGTTTTTAATCAGAAATTTGAATTTGACCATTTTAGTCAAAATGTCCAATTTGTTCAAATTCTGGCCTTATACTGAACCTGTACACCCAAGCTCACCCTAACGTCTAAAAAATTTTTTTTTCAAATTCAATTTTTTTCAATCGGTATTGCTTCTTGGGAGCCTTGTGAACAATTTCTGCTAGTTTTTAATCAGAAATTTGAATTTGACCATTTTAGTCAAAATGTCCAATTTGTTCAAATTCTGTCCTTATACTGAACCTGTACACCCAAGCTCACCCTAACGTCCAAAAAATTATTTTTTCAAATTCAATTTTTTTTCAATAGGTATTGCTTCTTGGGAGCCTTGTGAACAATTTCTGCTAGTTTTTATTAAGAAATTTGAATTTGACCATTTTAGTCAAAATGTCCAATTTGTTTAACTTCTGGCCTTATACTGAACCTGTACCCCCAAGCTCACCCTAACGTCCAAAAAATTATTTTTTCAAATTCAATTTTTTTCGATCGGTATTGCTTCTTGGGAGCCTTGTGAAGAATTTCTGCTAGTTTTTAATCAGAAATTTGAATTTGACCATTTTAGTCAAAATGTCCAATTTGTTCAAATTCTGGCCTTACACTGAACCTGTACACCCAAGCTCACCCTAACGTCCAAAAAATTATTTTTTCAAATTCAATTTTTTTCAATCGGTATTGCTTTTTGAGAGCCTTGTGAACAATTTCTGCTAGTTTTTAATCAGAAATTTGAATTTGACCATTTTAGTCAATATGTCCAATTTGTTCAAATTCTGGCCTTATACTGAACCTGTACCCCCAAGCTCACCCTAACGTCCATAAATTTTGTTTTTCAAATTCAATTTTTTTCAATCGGTATTGCTTCTTGGGAGCCTTGTGAACAATTTCTGCTAGTTTTTAATCAGAAATTTGAATTTGACCATTTTAGTCAAAATGTCCAATTTGTTCAAATTCTGGCCTTATACTGAACCTGTACCCCCAAGCTCACCCTAACGTCCAAAACATTTTTTTTTCAAATTCAATTTTTTTCAATCGGTATTGCTTCTTGGGAGCCTTGTGAACAATTTCTGCTAGTTTTTAATCAGAAATTTGAATTTGACCATTTTAGTCAAAATGTCCAATTTGTTCAAATTCTGGCCTTATACTGAACCTGTACCCCCAAGCTCACCCTAACGTCCAAAAAATTATTTTTTCAAATTAAATTTTTTCAATTGTTATTGCTTCTTGGGAGCCTTGTGAACAGTTTCTGCTAGTTTTTAATCAGAAATTTGAATTTGACCATTTTAGTCAAAATGTCCAATTTGTTCAAATTCTGGCCTTATACTGAACCTGTACCCCCAAGCTCACCCTAACGTCCAACAAATTATTTTTTCAAATTCAATTTTGTTCAATCGGTAGGCTTCTTGGGAACCTTGTGAACAGTTTCTGCTAGTTTTTAATCAGAAATTTGAATTTGACCATTTTAGTCAAAATGTCCAATTTGTTCAAATTCTGGCCTTATACTGAACCTGTACACCCAAGCTCACCCTAACGTCCAAAAAATTATTTTTTCAAATTCAATTTTTTTTCAATAGGTATTGCTTCTTGGGAGCCTTGTGAACAATTTCTGCTAGTTTTTATTAAGAAATTTGAATTTGACCATTTTAGTCAAAATGTCCAATTTGTTTAACTTCTGGCCTTATACTGAACCTGTACCCCCAAGCTCACCCTAACGTCCAACAAATTATTTTTTCAAATTCAATTTTTTTCAATCGGTATTGCTTTTTGAGAGCCTTGTGAACAATTTCTGCTAGTTTTTAATCAGAAATTTGAATCTGACCATTTTAGTCAAAATGACCAATTTGTTCAAATTCTGGCCTTATACTGAACCTGTACCCCCAAGCTCACCCTAACGTCCAAAAAATTATTTTTTCAAATTCAATTTTTTTCAATCGGTATTGCTTCTTGGGAGCCTTGTGAACAATTTCTGTTAGTTTTTAATCAGAAAGTTGAATTTGACTATTTTAGTCAAAATGTCCAATTTGTTCAAATTCTGGCCTTATACTGAACCTGTACCCGCAAGCTCACCCTAACGTCCAAAAAATAATTTTTTCAAATTCAATTTTTTTCAATTGGTATTGCTTCTTGGAAGCCTTGTGAACAATTTCTGCTAGTTTTTAATCAGAAATTTGAATTTGACCATTTTAGTGAAAATGTCCAATTTGTTCAAATTCTGGCCTTATACTGAACCTGTACCCCCAAGCTCACCCTAACGTCCAAAAAATTATTTTTTCAAATTCAATTTTTTTCAATCGGTATTGCTTCTTGGGAGCCTTGTGAACAATTTCTGCTAGTTTTTAATCAGAAATTTGAATTTGACCATCTTAGTGAAAATGTCCAATTTGTTCAAATTCTGGCCTTATACTGAACCTGTACCCCCAAGCTCACCCTAACGTCCAACAAATTATTTTTTCAAATTCAATTTTTTTCAATCGGTACTGCTTCTTGGGAGCCTTGTGAACAATTTCTGCTAGTTTTTAATCAGAAATTTGAATTTGACCATTTTAGTCAAAATGTCCAATTTGTTCAAATTCTGGCCTTATACTGAACCTGTACCCCCAAGCTCACCCTAACGTCCAAAAAATTATTTTTTCAAATTCAATTTTTTTCAATCGGTATTGCTTCTTGGGAGCCATGTGAAAAATTTCTGTTAGTTTTTAATCAGAAATTTGAATTTGACCATTTTAGTGAAAATGTCCAATTTGTTCAAATCTGACCTTATACTGAACCTGTACCCCCAAGCTCACCCTAACGTCCAAAAAATTATTTTTTCAAATTCAATTTTTTTCGATCGGTACTGCTTCTTGGGAGCCTTGTGATCAATTTCTGCTAGTTTTTAATCAGAAATTTGAATTTGACCATTTTAGTCAAAATGTCCAATTTGTTCAAATCTGGCCTTATACTGAACCTGTACCCCCAAGCTCACCCTAACGTCCATAAATTTTTTTTTTCAAATTCAATTTTTTTCAATCGGTATTGCTTCTTGGGAGCCTTGTGAACAATTTCTGCTAGTTTTTAATCAGAAATTTGAATTTGACCATTTTAGTCAAAATGTCCAATTTGTTCAAATTCTGGCCTCATACTGAACCTGTACACCCAAGCTCACCCTAACGTCCAAAAAATTATTTTTTCAAATTAAATTTTTGTCAATCGGTATTGCTTCTTGGGAGCCTTATGAACAATTTCTGCTAGTTTTAATCAGAAATTTGAATTTGACCATTTTAGTCAAAATGTCCAATTTGTTCAATTTCTGGCCTCATACTGAACCTGTACCCCCAAGCTCACCCTAACGTCCAACAAATTATTTTTTCAAATTCAATTTTTTTCAATCGGTATTGCTTCTTGGGAGCCTTGTGAACAATTTCTGCTAGTTTTTAATCAGAAATTTGAATTTGACAATTTAAGTCAAAATGTCCAATTTGTTCAAATTCTGGCCTTATACTGAACCTGTACCCCTAAGCTCACCCTAACGTCCAAAAAATTATTTTTTCAAATTCAATTTTTTTTCAATCGGTATTGCTATTTGGGAGCCTTGTGAACAATTTCTGTTAGTTTTTAATCAGAAATTTGAATTTGACCATTTTAGTGAAAATGTCCAATTTGTTCAAATCTGACCTTATACTGAACCTGTACCCCCAAGCTCACCCTAACGTCCAAAAAATTATTTTTTCAAATTCAATTTTTTTCGATCGGTACTGCTTCTTGGGAGCCTTGTGAACAATTTCTGCTAGTTTTTAATCAGAAATTTGAATTTGACCATTTTAGTCAAAATGTCCAATTTGTTCAAATTCTGGCCTCATACTGAACCTGTACACCCAAGCTCACCCTAACGTCCAAAAAATTATTTTTTCAAATTAAATTTTTGTCAATCGGTATTGCTTCTTGGGAGCCTTATGAACAATTTCTGCTAGTTTTAATCAGAAATTTGAATTTGACCATTTTAGTCAAAATGTCCAATTTGTTCAATTTCTGGCCTCATACTGAACCTGTACCCCCAAGCTCACCCTAACGTCCAACAAATTATTTTTTCAAATTCAATTTTTTTCAATCGGTATTGCTTCTTGGGAGCCTTGTGAACAATTTCTGCTAGTTTTTAATCAGAAATTTGAATTTGACAATTTTAGTCAAAATGTCCAATTTGTTCAAATTCTGGCCTTATACTGAACCTGTACACCCAAGCTCACCCTAACGTCCAAAAAATTATTTTTTCAAATTCAATTTTTTTTCAATCGGTATTGCTTTTTGGGAGCCTTGTGAACAATTTCTGCTAGTTTTTAATCAGAAATTTGAATTTGACCATTTTAGTGAAAATGTCCAATTTGTTCAAATTCTGGCCTTATACTGAACCTGTACACCCAAGCTCACCCTAACGTCCAAAAAATTATTTTTTCAAATTCAATTTTTTTTCAATCGGTATTGCTTTTTGGGAGCCTTGTGAACAATTTCTGCTAGTTTTTAATCAGAAATTTGAATTTGACCATTTTAGTCAAAATGTCCAATTTGTTCAAATTCTGGCCTTATACTGAACCTGTACCCCCAAGCTCACCCTAACATCCAAAAAATTATTTTTTCAAATTCAATTTTTTTCAATCGGTATTGCTTTTTGGGAGTCTTGTGAACAATTTCTGCTAATTTTTAATCAGAAATTTGAATTTGACCATTTTAGTCAATATGTCCAATTTGTTCAAATCTGGCCTTATACTGAACCTGTACCCCCAAGCTCACCCTAACGTCCATAAATTTTTTTTTTCAAATTCAATTTTTTTCAATCGGTATTGCTTCTTGGGAGCCTTGTGAACAATTTCTGCTAGTTTTTAATCAGAAATTTGAATTTGACCATTTTAGTCAAAATGTCCAATTTGTTCAAATTCTGGCCTTATACTGAACCTGTACCCCCAAGCTCACCCTAACGTCCAAAAAATTATTTTTTCAAATTCAATTTTTTTTTTTAGTCAAAATTGCTTCTTGGGAGCCTTGTGAACAATTTCTGCTAGTTTTTAATCAGAAATTTGAATTTGACCATTTTAGTCAAAATGACCAATTTGTTCAAATTCTGGCCTTATACTGAACCTGTACCCCCAAGCTCACCCTAACGTCCAAAAAATTATTTTTTCAAATTCAATTTTTTTCAATCGGTATTGCTTCTTGGGAGCCTTGTGAACAATTTCTGTTAGTTTTTAATCAGAAAGTTGAATTTGACTATTTTAGTCAAAATGTCCAATTTGTTCAAATTCTGGCCTTATACTGAACCTGTACCCGCAAGCTCACCCTAACGTCCAAAAAATAATTTTTTCAAATTCAATTTTTTTCAATTGGTATTGCTTCTTGGAAGCCTTGTGAACAATTTCTGCTAGTTTTTAATCAGAAATTTGAATTTGACCATTTTAGTGAAAATGTCCAATTTGTTCAAATTCTGGCCTTATACTGAACCTGTACCCCCAAGCTCACCCTAACGTCCAAAAAATTATTTTTTCAAATTCAATTTTTTTCAATCGGTATTGCTTCTTGGGAGCCTTGTGAACAATTTCTGCTAGTTTTTAATCAGAAATTTGAATTTGACCATCTTAGTGAAAATGTCCAATTTGTTCAAATTCTGGCCTTATACTGAACCTGTACCCCCAAGCTCACCCTAACGTCCAACAAATTATTTTTTCAAATTCAATTTTTTTCAATCGGTACTGCTTCTTGGGAGCCTTGTGAACAATTTCTGCTAGTTTTTAATCAGAAATTTGAATTTGACCATTTTAGTCAAAATGTCCAATTTGTTCAAATTCTGGCCTTATACTGAACCTGTACCCCCAAGCTCACCCTAACGTCCAAAAAATTATTTTTTCAAATTCAATTTTTTTCAATCGGTATTGCTTCTTGGGAGCCATGTGAAAAATTTCTGTTAGTTTTTAATCAGAAATTTGAATTTGACCATTTTAGTGAAAATGTACAATTTGTTCAAATCTGACCTTATACTGAACCTGTACCCCCAAGCTCACCCTAACGTCCAACAAATTATTTTTTCAAATTCAATTTTTTTCGATCGGTACTGCTTCTTGGGAGCCTTGTGATCAATTTCTGCTAGTTTTTAATCAGAAATTTGAATTTGACCATTTTAGTCAAAATGTCCAATTTGTTCAAATCTGGCCTTATACTGAACCTGTACCCCCAAGCTCACCCTAACGTCCATAAATTTTTTTTTTCAAATTCAATTTTTTTCAATCGGTATTGCTTCTTGGGAGCCTTGTGAACAATTTCTGCTAGTTTTTAATCAGAAATTTGAATTTGACCATTTTAGTCAAAATGTCCAATTTGTTCAAATTCTGGCCTCATACTGAACCTGTACACCCAAGCTCACCCTAACGTCCAAAAAATTATTTTTTCAAATTAAATTTTTGTCAATCGGTATTGCTTCTTGGGAGCCTTATGAACAATTTCTGCTAGTTTTAATCAGAAATTTGAATTTGACCATTTTAGTCAAAATGTCCAATTTGTTCAATTTCTGGCCTCATACTGAACCTGTACCCCCAAGCTCACCCTAACGTCCAACAAATTATTTTTTCAAATTCAATTTTTTTCAATCGGTATTGCTTCTTGGGAGCCTTGTGAACAATTTCTGCTAGTTTTTAATCAGAAATTTGAATTTGACAATTTAAGTCAAAATGTCCAATTTGTTCAAATTCTGGCCTTATACTGAACCTGTACCCCCAAGCTCACCCTAACGTCCAAAACATTATTTTTTCAAATTCAATTTTTTTTCAATCGGTATTGCTATTTGGGAGCCTTGTGAACAATTTCTGTTAGTTTTTAATCAGAAATTTGAATTTGACCATTTTAGTGAAAATGTCCAATTTGTTCAAATCTGACCTTATACTGAACCTGTACCCCCAAGCTCACCCTAACGTCCAAAAAATTATTTTTTCAAATTCAATTTTTTTCGATCGGTACTGCTTCTTGGGAGCCTTGTGAACAATTTCTGCTAGTTTTTAATCAGAAATTTGAATTTGACCATTTTAGTCAAAATGTCCAATTTGTTCAAATTCTGGCCTCATACTGAACCTGTACACCCAAGCTCACCCTAACGTCCAAAAAATTATTTTTTCAAATTAAATTTTTGTCAATCGGTATTGCTTCTTGGGAGCCTTATGAACAATTTCTGCTAGTTTTAATCAGAAATTTGAATTTGACCATTTTAGTCAAAATGTCCAATTTGTTCAATTTCTGGCCTCATACTGAACCTGTACCCCCAAGCTCACCCTAACGTCCAACAAATTATTTTTTCAAATTCAATTTTTTTCAATCGGTATTGCTTCTTGGGAGCCTTGTGAACAATTTCTGCTAGTTTTTAATCAGAAATTTGAATTTGACAATTTTAGTCAAAATGTCCAATTTGTTCAAATTCTGGCCTTATACTGAACCTGTACACCCAAGCTCACCCTAACGTCCAAAAAATTATTTTTTCAAATTCAATTTTTTTTCAATCGGTATTGCTTTTTGGGAGCCTTGTGAACAATTTCTGCTAGTTTTTAATCAGAAATTTGAATTTGACCATTTTAGTGAAAATGTCCAATTTGTTCAAATTCTGGCCTTATACTGAACCTGTACACCCAAGCTCACCCTAACGTCCAAAAAATTATTTTTTCAAATTCAATTTTTTTTCAATCGGTATTGCTTTTTGGGAGCCTTGTGAACAATTTCTGCTAGTTTTTAATCAGAAATTTGAATTTGACCATTTTAGTCAAAATGTCCAATTTGTTCAAATTCTGGCCTTATACTGAACCTGTACCCCCAAGCTCACCCTAACATCCAAAAAATTATTTTTTCAAATTCAATTTTTTTCAATCGGTATTGCTTTTTGGGAGTCTTGTGAACAATTTCTGCTAATTTTTAATCAGAAATTTGAATTTGACCATTTTAGTCAATATGTCCAATTTGTTCAAATCTGGCCTTATACTGAACCTGTACCCCCAAGCTCACCCTAACGTCCATAAATTTTTTTTTTCAAATTCAATTTTTTTCAATCGGTATTGCTTCTTGGGAGCCTTGTGAACAATTTCTGCTAGTTTTTAATCAGAAATTTGAATTTGACCATTTTAGTCAAAATGTCCAATTTGTTCAAATTCTGGCCTTATACTGAACCTGTACCCCCAAGCTCACCCTAACGTCCAAAAAATTATTTTTTCAAATTCAATTTTTTTTTTTAGTCAAAATTGCTTCTTGGGAGCCTTGTGAACAATTTCTGCTAGTTTTTAATCAGAAATTTGAATTTGACCATTTTAGTCAAAATGTCCAATTTGTTCAAATTCTGGCCTTATACTAAACCTGTACCCCCAAGCTCACCCTAACGTCCATAAATTTTTTTTTTCAAATTCAATTTTTTTCAATCGGTATTGCTTCTTGGGAGCCTTGTGAACAATTTCTGCTAGTTTTTAATCAGAAATTTGAATTTGACCATTTTAGTCAAAATGTCCAATTTGTTCAAATTCTGGCCTTATACTGAACCTGTACCCCCAAGCTCACCCTAACGTCCAAAACATTTTCTTTTCAAATTCAATTTTTTTCAATCGGTATTGCTTCTTGGGAGCCTTGTGAACAATTTCTGCTAGTTTTTAATCAGAAATTTGAATTTGACCATTTTAGTGAAAATGTCCAATTTGTTCAAATTCTGGCCCTATACTGAACCTGTACCCCCAAGCTCACCCTAACGTCCAAAAAATTATTTTTTCAAATTCAATTTTTTCAATCGGTATTGCTTTTTGGGAGCCTTGTGAACAATTTCTGCTAGTTTTTAATCAGAAATTTGAATTTGACCATTTTAGTCAAAATGTCCAATTTGTTCAAATTCTGGCCTTATACTGAACCTGTACACCCAAGCTCACCCTAACGTCTAAAAAATTTTTTTTTCAAATTCAATTTTTTTCAATCGGTATTGCTTCTTGGGAGCCTTGTGAACAATTTCTGCTAGTTTTTAATCAGAAATTTGAATTTGACCATTTTAGTCAAAATGTCCAATTTGTTCAAGTTCTGGCCTTATACTGAACCTGTACACCCAAGCTCACCCTAACGTCCAAAAAATTATTTTTTCAAATTCAATTTTTTTTCAATAGGTATTGCTTCTTGGGAGCCTTGTGAACAATTTCTGCTAGTTTTTAATCAGAAATTTGAATTTGACCATTTTAGTCAAAATGTCCAATTTGTTCAAATTCTGGCCTTATACTGAACCTGTACACCCAAGCTCACCCTAACGTCCAAAAAATTATTTTTTCAAATTCAATTTTTTTTCAATAGGTATTGCTTCTTGGGAGCCTTGTGAACAATTTCTGCTAGTTTTTATTAAGAAATTTGAATTTGACCATTTTAGTCAAAATGTCCAATTTGTTTAACTTCTGGCCTTATACTGAACCTGTACCCCCAAGCTCACCCTAACGTCCAAAAAATTATTTTTTCAAATTCAATTTTTTTCGATCGGTATTGCTTCTTGGGAGCCTTGTGAAGAATTTCTGCTAGTTTTTAATCAGAAATTTGAATTTGACCATTTTAGTCAAAATGTCCAATTTGTTCAAATTCTGGCCTTACACTGAACCTGTACACCCAAGCTCACCCTAACGTCCAAAAAATTATTTTTTCAAATTCAATTTTTTTCAATCGGTATTGCTTTTTGAGAGCCTTGTGAACAGTTTCTGCTAGTTTTTAATCAGAAATTTGAATTTGACCATTTTAGTCAATATGTCCAATTTGTTCAAATTCTGGCCTTATACTGAACCTGTACCCCCAAGCTCACCCTAACGTCCATAAATTTTGTTTTTCAAATTCAATTTTTTTCAATCGGTATTGCTTCTTGGGAGCCTTGTGAACAATTTCTGCTAGTTTTTAATCAGAAATTTGAATTTGACCATTTTAGTCAAAATGTCCAATTTGTTCAAATTCTGGCCTTATACTGAACCTGTACCCCCAAGCTCACCCTAAAGTCCAAAACATTTTTTTTTCAAATTCAATTTTTTTCAATCGGTATTGCTTCTTGGGAGCCTTGTGAACAATTTCTGCTAGTTTTTAATCAGAAATTTGAATTTGACCATTTTAGTCAAAATGTCCAATTTGTTCAAATTCTGGCCTTATACTGAACCTGTACCCCCAAGCTCACCCTAACGTCCAAAAAATTATTTTTTCAAATTAAATTTTTTCAATTGTTATTGCTTCTTGGGAGCCTTGTGAACAGTTTCTGCTAGTTTTTAATCAGAAATTTGAATTTGACCATTTTAGTCAAAATGTCCAATTTGTTCAAATTCTGGCCTTATACTGAACCTGTACCCCAAGCTCACCCTAACGTCCAACAAATTATTTTTTCAAATTCAATTTTGTTCAATCGGTAGGCTTCTTGGGAACCTTGTGAACAGTTTCTGCTAGTTTTTAATCAGAAATTTGAATTTGACCATTTTAGTCAAAATGTCCAATTTGTTCAAATTCTGGCCTTATACTGAACCTGTACACCCAAGCTCACCCTAACGTCCAAAAAATTATTTTTTCAAATTCAATTTTTTTTCAATAGGTATTGCTTCTTGGGAGCCTTGTGAACAATTTCTGCTAGTTTTTATTAAGAAATTTGAATTTGACCATTTTAGTCAAAATGTCCAATTTGTTTAACTTCTGGCCTTATACTGAACCTGTACCCCCAAGCTCACCCTAACGTCCAACAAATTATTTTTTCAAATTCAATTTTTTTCAATCGGTATTGCTTTTTGAGAGCCTTGTGAACAATTTCTGCTAGTTTTTAATCAGAAATTTGAATCTGACCATTTTAGTCAAAATGACCAATTTGTTCAAATTCTGGCCTTATACTGAACCTGTACCCCCAAGCTCACCCTAACGTCCAAAAAATTATTTTTTCAAATTCAATTTTTTTCAATCGGTATTGATTTTTGGGAGCCTTGTGAACAATTTCTGCTAGTTTTTAATCAGAAATTTTAATTTGACCATTTTAGTCAAAATGTCCAATTTGTTCAAATTCTGGCCTTATACTGAACCTGTACCCCCAAGCTCACCCTAACATCCAAAAAATTATTTTTTCAAATTAAATTTTTTCAATCGGTATTGCTTCTTGGGAGTCTTGTGAACAATTTCTGCTAATTTTTAATCAGAAATTTGAATTTGACCATTTTAGTCAATATGTCCAATTTGTTCAAATTCTGGCCTTATACTGAACCTGTACCCCCAAGTTCACCCTAACGTCCATAAATTTTGTTTTTCAAATTCAATTTTTTTCAATCGGTATTGCTTCTTGGGAGCCTTGTGAACAATTTCTGCTAGTTTTTAATCAGAAATTTGAATTTGACCATTTTAGTGAAAATGTCCAATTTGTTCAAATTCTGGCCTTATACTGAACCTGTACCCCCAAGCTCACCCTAACGTCCAACAAATTATTTTTTCAAATTCAATTTTTTTCAATCGGTATTGCTTTTTGAGAGCCTTGTGAACAATTTCTGCTAGTTTTTAATCAGAAATTTGAATTTGACCATTTTAGTCAAAATGTCCAATTTGTTCAAATTCTGGCCTTATACTGAACCTGTACCCCCAACCTCACCCTAACGTCAAACAAATTATTTTTTCAAATTCAATTTTTCAATCGGTATTGCTTCTTGGGAGCCTTGTGAACAATTTCTGCTAGTTTTTAATCAGAAATTTGAATTTGACCAATTTAGTCAAAATGTCCAATTTGTTCAAATTCTGGCCTTATACTGAACCTGTACCCCCAAGCTCACCCTAACGTCCAAAAAATTATTTTTTCAAATTCAATTTTTTCAATCGGTATTGCTTCTTGGGAGCCTTGTGAACAGTTTCTGCTAGTTTTTAATCAGAAATTTGAATTTGACCATTTTAGTCAAAATGTCCAATTTGTTCAAATTCTGGCCTCATACTGAACCTGTACCCCCAAGCTCACCCTAACGTCCAACAAATTATTTTTTCAAATTAAATTTTTTTCAATCGGTATTGCTTCTTGGGAGCCTTGTGAACAATTTCTGCTAGTTTTTAATCAGAAATTTGAATTTGACCATTTTAGTCAAAATGTCCAATTTGTTCAAATTCTGGCCTTATACTGAACCTGTACCCCCAAGCTCACCCTAACGTCCAACAAATTATTTTTTCAAATTCAATTTTTTTCAATCGGTATTGCTTTTTGAGAGCCTTGTGAACAATTTCTGCTAGTTTTTAATTTAGAAATTTGAATTTGACCATTTTAGTCAAAATGTCCAATTTGTTCAAATTCAATATTTTCGATCGGTATTGCTTCTTGGGAGCCTTGTGAACAATTTCTGCTAGTTTTTAATCAGAAATTTGAATTTGACCATTTTAGTGAAAATGTCCAATTTGTTCAAATTCTGGCCTTATACTGAACCTGTACCCCAAGCTCACCCTAACGTCCAAAAAACTATTTTTTCAAATTCAATTTTTTTTCAATCGGTATTGCTTCTTGGGAGCCTTGTGAACAATTTCTGCTTGTTTTTAATCAGAAATTTGAATTTGACCATTTTAGCGAAAATGTCCAATTTGTTCAAATTCTGGCCTTTTACTGAAACCGTACCCCCAAGCTCACCCTAACGTCCAAAAAATTATTTTTTCAAATTCAATTTTTTTCAATCGGTATTGCTTTTTGGGAGCCTTGTGAACAATTTCTGCTAGTTTTTAATCAGAAATTTGAATTTGACCATTTTAGTCAAAATGTCCAATTTCTTCAAATCTGGCCTTATACTAAACCTGTACCCCCAAGCTCACCCTAACGTCCAAAAAATTATTTTTTCAAATTCAATTTTTTTCAATCGGTATTGCTTCTTGGGAGCCTTGTGAACAATTTCTGCTAGTTTTTAATCAGAAATTTGAATTTGACCATTTTAGTCAAAATGTCCAATTTGTTCAAATTCTGGCCTTATACTGAACCTGTACCCTCAAGCTCACCCTAACGTCCAAAAAATTATTTTTTCAAATTCAATTTTTTTCAATCGGTATTGCTTCTTGGGAGCCTTGTGAACATTTTCTGCTAGTTTTGAATCAGAAATTTGAATTTGACCATTTTAGTGAAAATGTCCAATTTCTTCAAATCTGGCCTTATACTGAACCTGTACCCCCAAGCTCACCCTAACGTCCAAAAAATTACTTTTTCAAATTCAATTTTTTTCAATCGGTATTGCTTCTTGGGAGCCTTGTGAACAATTTCTGCTAGTTTTTAATCAGAAATTTGAATTTGACCATTTTAGTCAAAATGTCCAATTTGTTCAAATTCTGGCCTTATACTGAACCTGTACCCCCAAGCTCATCCTAACGTCCAAAAAATTATTTTTTCAAATTCAATTTTTTTCAATCGGTATTGCTTCTTGGGAGCCTTGTGAACAATTTCTGCTAGTTTTTAATCAGAAATTTGAATTGGACCATTTTAGTCAAAATGTCCAATTTGTTCAAATTCTGACCTTATACTGAACCTGTACCCCCAAGCTCACCCTAACGTCCAAAAAATTACTTTTTCAAATTCAATTTTTTTCAATCGGTATTGCTTCTTGGGAGCCTTGTGAACAATTTCTGCTAGTTTTTAATCAGAAATTTGAATTTGACCATTTTAGTCAAAATGTCCAATTTCTTCAAATCTGGCCTTATACTAAACCTGTACCCCCAAGCTCACCCTAACGTCCACAAAATTATTTTTTCAAATTCAATTTTTTTCAATCGGTATTGCTTCTTGGGAGCCTTGTGAACAATTTCTGCTAGTTTTTAATCAGAAATTTGAATTTGACCATTTTAGTGAAAATGTCCAATTTGTTCAAATTCTGACCTTATACTGAACCTGTACCCCCAAGCTCACCCTAACGTCCAACAAATTATTTTTTCAAATTCAATTTTTTTCAATCGGTATTGCTTCTTGGGAGCCTTGTGAACAATTTCTGCTAGTTTTCAATCAGAAATTTGAATTTGACCATTTTAGTCAAAATGTCCAATTTGTTCAAATCTGGCCTTATACTGAATCTGTACCCCCAAGCTCACCCTAACGTCCAACAAATTATTTTTTCAAATTCAATTTTTTTCAATCGGTATTGCTTCTTGGGAGCCTTGTGAACAATTTCTGCTAGTTTTTAATCAGAAATTTGAATTTGACCATTTTAGTGAAAATGTCCAATTTGTTCAAATTCTGACCTTATACTGAACCTGTACCCCCAAGCTCACCCTAACGTCCAACAAATTATTTTTTCAAATTCAATTTTTTTCAATCGGTATTGCTTCTTGGGAGCCTTGTGAACAATTTCTGCTAGTTTTCAATTAGAAATTTGAATTTGACCATTTTAGTGAAAATGTCCAATTTGTTCAAATCTGATCTTATACTGAACCTGTACCCCCAAGCTCACCCTAACGTCCAACAAATTATTTTTTCAAATTCAATTTTTTTTCAATCGGTATTGCTTCTTGGGAGCCTTGTGAACAATTTCTGCTAGTTTTTAATCAGAAATTTGAATTTGACCATTTTAGTGAAAATGTCCAATTTCTTCAAATCTGGCCTTATACTGAACCTGTACCCCCAAGCTCACCCTAACGTCTACAATTTACTTTTTCAAATTCAATTTTTTTCAATCGGTATTGCTTCTTGGGAGCCTTGTGAACAATTTCTGCTAGTTTTTAATCAGAAATTTGAATTTGACCATTTTAGTGAAAATGTCCAATTTGTTCAAATTCTGGCCTTATACTGAACCTGTACCCCCAAGCTCACCCTAACGACCAAAAAAATATTTTTTCAAATTCAATTTTTTTCAATCGGTATTGCTACTTGGAAGCCTTGTGAACAATTTCTGCTAGTTTTTAATCAGAAATTTGAATTTGACCATTTTAGTCAAAATGTCCAATTTCTTCAAATCTGGCCTTATACTGAACCTGTACCCCCAAGCTAACCCCAACGTCCAACAAATTATTTTTTCAAATTCAATTTTTTTCAATCGGTATTGCTTCTTGGGAGCCTTGTGAACAATTTCTGCTAGTTTTTAATCAGAAATTTGAATTTGACCATTTTAGTCAAAATGTCCAATTTCTTCAAATCTGGCCATATACTGAACCTGTACCCCCAAGCTCACCCTAACGTCCAAAAAATTACTTTTTCAAATTCAATTTTTTTCAATCGGTATTGCTTCTTGGGAGCCTTGTGAACAATTTCTGCTAGTTTTTAATCAGAAATTTGAATTGGACCATTTTAATCAAAATGTCCAATTTGTTCAAATCTGGCCTTATACTGAACCTATACCCCCAAGCTCACCCTAACGTCCAAAAAATTATTTTTTCAAATTCAATGTTTTTCAATCGGTATTGCTTCTTGGGAGCCTTGTGAACAATTTCTGCTAGTTTTTAATCAGAAATTTGAATTTGACCATTTTAGTCAAAATGTCCAATTTGTTCAAATCTGGCCATATACTGAACCTGTACCCCAAAGCTCACCCTAACGTCCAAAAAATTATTTTTTCAAATTCAATTTTTTTCAATCGGTATTGCTTCTTGGAAGCCTTGTGAACAATTTCTGCTAATTTTTAATCAGAAATTTGAATTTGACCATTTTAGTCAAAATGTCCAATTTCTTCAAATCTGGCCTTATACTGAACCTGTACCCCCAAGCTCACCCCAACGTCCAAAAAATTATTTTTTCAAATTCAATTTTTTTCAATCGGTATTGCTTCTTGGGAGCCTTGTGAACAATTTCTGCTAGTTTTTAATCAGAAATTTGAATTTGACCATTTTAGTCAAAATGTCCAATTTCTTCAAATCTGGCCATATACTGAACCTGTACCCCCAAGCTCACCCTAACGTCCAAAAAATTATTTTTTCAAATTCAATTTTTTTTCAATCGGTATTGCTTCTTGGGAGCCTTGTGAACAATTTCTGCTAGTTTTTAATCAGAAATTTGAATTTGACCATTTTAGTGAAAATGTCCAATTTCTTCAAATCTGGCCTTATACTGAACCTGTACCCCCAAGCTCACCCTAACGTCCACAAAATTACTTTTTCAAATTCAATTTTTTTCAATCGGTATTGCTTCTTGGGAGCCTTGTGAACAATTTCTGCTAGTTTTTAATCAGAAATTTGAATTTGACCATTTTAGTGAAAATGTCCAATTTGTTCAAATTCTGGCCTTATACTGAACCTGTACCCCCAAGCTCACCCTAACGACCAAAAAAATATTTTTTCAAATTCAATTTTTTTCAATCGGTATTGCTACTTGGAAGCCTTGTGAACAATTTCTGTTAGTTTTTAATCAGAAATTTGAATTTGACCATTTTAGTCAAAATGTCCAATTTCTTCAAATCTGGCCTTATACTGAACCTGTACCCCCAAGCTCACCCCAACGTCCAACAAATTATTTTTTCAAATTCAATTTTTTTCAATCGGTATTGCTTCTTGGGAGCCTTGTGAACAATTTCTGCTAGTTTTTAATCAGAAATTTGAATTTGACCATTTTAGTCAAAATGTCCAATTTCTTCAAATCTGGCCATATACTGAACCTGTACCCCCAAGCTCACCCTAACGTCCAAAAAATTACTTTTTCAAATTCAATTTTTTTCAATCGGTATTGCTTCTTGGGAGCCTTGTGAACAATTTCTGCTAGTTTTTAATCAGAAATTTGAATTGGACCATTTTAGTCAAAATGTCCAATTTGTTCAAATCTGGCCTTATACTGAACCTATACCCCCAAGCTCACCCTAACGTCCAAAAAATTATTTTTTCAAATTCAATGTTTTTCAATCGGTATTGCTTCTTGGGAGCCTTGTGAACAATTTCTGCTAGTTTTTAATCAGAAATTTGAATTTGACCATTTTAGTCAAAATGTCCAATTTGTTCAAATCTGGCCATATACTGAACCTGTACCCCCAAGCTCACCCTAACGTCCAAAAAATTATTTTTTCAAATTCAATTTTTTTCAATCGGTATTGCTTCTTGGAAGCCTTGTGAACAATTTCTGCTAATTTTTAATCAGAAATTTGAATTTGACCATTTTAGTCAAAATGTCCAATTTCTTCAAATCTGGCCTTATACTGAACCTATACCCCCAAGCTCACCCTAACGTCCAAAAAATTATTTTTTCAAATTCAATGTTTTTCAATCGGTATTGCTTCTTGGGAGCCTTGTGAACAATTTCTGCTAGTTTTTAATCAGAAATTTGAATTTGACCATTTTAGTCAAAATGTCCAATTTGTTCAAATCTGGCCTTATACTGAACCTGTACCCCCAAGCTCACCCTAACGTCCAAAAAATTATTTTTTCAAATTCAATTTTTTTCAATCGGTATTGCTTCTTGGGAGCCTTGTGAACAATTTCTGCTAGTTTTTAATCAGAAATTTGAATTTGACCATTTTAGTCAAAATGTCCAATTTCTTCAAATCTGGCCTTATACTGAACCTGTACCCCCAAGCTCACCCCAACGTCCAAAAAATTATTTTTTCAAATTCAATTTTTTTCAATCGGTATTGCTTCTTGGGAGCCTTGTGAACAATTTCTGCTAGTTTTTAATCAGAAATTTGAATTTGACCATTTTAGTCAAAATGTCCAATTTCTTCAAATCTGGACATATACTGAACCTGTACCCCCAAGCTCACCCTAACGTCCAAAAAATTACTTTTTCAAATTCAATTTTTTTCAATCGGTATTGCTTCTTGGGAGCCTTGTGAACAATTTCTGCTAGTTTTCAATCAGAAATTTGAATTTGACCATTTAGTCAAAATGTCCAATTTGTTCAAATCTGGCCTTATACTGAACCTGTACCCCCAAGCTCACCCTAACGTCCAAAAAATTATTTTTTCAAATTCAATTTTTTTCAATCGGTATTGCTTCTTGGGAGCCTTGTGAACAATTTCTGCTAGTTTTTAATCAGAAATTTGAATTTGACCATTTTAGTGAAAATGTCCAATTTCTTCAAATCTGGCCTTATACTGAACCTGTACCCCCAAGCTCACCCTAACGTCCACAAAATTACTTTTTCAAATTCAATTTTTTTCAATCGGTATTGCTTCTTGGGAGCCTTGTGAACAATTTCTGCTAGTTTTTAATCAGAAATTTGAATTTGACCATTTTAGTGAAAATGTCCAATTTGTTCAAATTCTGGCCTTATACTGAACCTGTACCCCCAAGCTCACCCTAACGACCAAAAAAATATTTTTTCAAATTCAATTTTTTTCAATCGGTATTGCTACTTGGAAGCCTTGTGAACAATTTCTGCTAGTTTTTAATCAGAAATTTGAATTTGACCATTTTAGTCAAAATGTCCAATTTCTTCAAATCTGGCCTTATACTGAACCTGTACCCCCAAGCTCACCCCAACGTCCAACAAATTATTTTTTCAAATTCAATTTTTTTCAATCGGTATTGCTTCTTGGGAGCCTTGTGAACAATTTCTGCTAGTTTTTAATCAGAAATTTGAATTTGACCATTTTAGTCAAAATGTCCAATTTCTTCAAATCTGGCCATATACTGAACCTGTACCCCCAAGCTCACCCTAACGTCCAAAAAATTACTTTTTCAAATTCAATTTTTTTCAATCGGTATTGCTTCTTGGGAGCCTTGTGAACAATTTCTGCTAGTTTTTAATCAGAAATTTGAATTGGACCATTTTAGTCAAAATGTCCAATTTGTTCAAATCTGGCCTTATACTGAACCTATACCCCCAAGCTCACCCTAACGTCCAAAAAATTATTTTTTCAAATTCAATGTTTTTCAATCGGTATTGCTTCTTGGGAGCCTTGTGAACAATTTCTGCTAGTTTTTAATCAGAAATTTGAATTTGACCATTTTAGTCAAAATGTCCAATTTGTTCAAATCTGGCCATATACTGAACCTGTACCCCCAAGCTCACCCTAACGTCCAAAAAATTATTTTTTCAAATTCAATTTTTTTCAATCGGTATTGCTTCTTGGAAGCCTTGTGAACAATTTCTGCTAATTTTTAATCAGAAATTTGAATTTGACCATTTTAGTCAAAATGTCCAATTTCTTCAAATCTGGCCTTATACTGAACCTGTACCCCCAAGCTCACCCCAACGTCCAAAAAATTATTTTTTCAAATTCAATTTTTTTCAATCGGTATTGCTTCTTGGGAGCCTTGTGAACAATTTCTGCTAGTTTTTAATCAGAAATTTGAATTTGACCATTTTAGTCAAAATGTCCAATTTCTTCAAATCTGGCCATATACTGAACCTGTACCCCCAAGCTCACCCTAACGTCCAAAAAATTACTTTTTCAAATTCAATTTTTTTCAATCGGTATTGCTTCTTGGGAGCCTTGTGAACAATTTCTGCTAGTTTTCAATCAGAAATTTGAATTTGACCATTTAGTCAAAATGTCCAATTTGTTCAATCTTCTGGCCTTATACTGAACCTGTACCCCCAAGCTCACCCTAACGTCCAAAAATTTATATTTTCAAATTCAATTTTTTTCAATCGGTATTGCTTCTTGGGAGCCTTGTGAACAATTTCTGCTAGTTTTTATTCAGAAATTTGAATTTGACCATTTTAGTCAAAATGTCCAATTAGTTCAAATTCTGGCCTTTTACTGAACCTCTACCCCCAAGCTCACCCTAACGTCCAAAAAATTATTTTTTCAAATTCAATTTTTTTCAATCGGTATTGCTTCTTGGAAGCCTTGTGAACAATTTCTGCTAATTTTTAATCAGAAATTTGAATTTGACCATTTTAGTCAAAATGTCCAATTTCTTCAAATCTGGCCTTATACTGAACCTGTACCCCCAAGCTCACCCCAACGTCCAAAAAATTATTTTTTCAAATTCAATTTTTTTCAATCGGTATTGCTTCTTGGGAGCCTTGTGAACAATTTCTGCTAGTTTTTAATCAGAAATTTGAATTTGACCATTTTAGTCAAAATGTCCAATTTCTTCAAATCTGGCCATATACTGAACCTGTACCCCCAAGCTCACCCTAACGTCCAAAAAATTACTTTTTCAAATTCAATTTTTTTCAATCGGTATTGCTTCTTGGGAGCCTTGTGAACAATTTCTGCTAGTTTTCAATCAGAAATTTGAATTTGACCATTTAGTCAAAATGTCCAATTTGTTCAATCTTCTGGCCTTATACTGAACCTGTACCCCCAAGCTCACCCTAACGTCCAAAAATTTATATTTTCAAATTCAATTTTTTTCAATCGGTATTGCTTCTTGGGAGCCTTGTGAACAATTTCTGCTAGTTTTTATTCAGAAATTTGAATTTGACCATTTTAGTCAAAATGTCCAATTAGTTCAAATTCTGGCCTTTTACTGAACCTCTACCCCCAAGCTCACCCTAACGTCCAAAAAATTATTTTTTCAAATTCAATTTTTTTTCAATCGGTATTGCTTCTTGGGAGCCTTGTGAACAATTTCTGCTAGTTTTTAATCAGAAATTTGAATTTGACCATTTTAGTGAAAATGTCCAATTTGTTCAAATCTGGCCTTATACTGAACCTATACCCCCAAGCTCACCCTAACGTCCAAAAAATTTTTTTTTCAAATTCAATGTTTTTCAATCGGTATTGCTTCTTGGGAGCCTTGTGAACAATTTCTGCTAGTTTTTAATCAGAAATTTGAATTTGACCATTTTAGTCAAAATGTCCAATTTGTTCAAATCTGGCCTTATACTGAACCTGTACCCCCAAGCTCACCCTAACGTCCAAAAAATTATTTTTTCAAATTCAATTTTTTTCAATCGGTATTGCTTCTTGGGAGCCTTGTGAACAATTTCTGCTAGCTTTTAATCAGAAATTTGAATTTGACCATTTTAGTCAAAATGTCCAATTTCTTCAAATCTGGCCTTATACTGAACCTGTACCCCCAAGCTCACCCCAACGTCCAAAAAATTATTTTTTCAAATTCAATTTTTTTCAATCGGTATTGCTTCTTGGGAGCCTTGTGAACAATTTCTGCTAGTTTTTAATCAGAAATTTGAATTTGACCATTTTAGTCAAAATGTCCAATTTCTTCAAATCTGGACATATACTGAACCTGTACCCCCAAGCTCACCCTAACGTCCAAAAAATTACTTTTTCAAATTCAATTTTTTTCAATCGGTATTGCTTCTTGGGAGCCTTGTGAACAATTTCTGCTAGTTTTCAATCAGAAATTTGAATTTGACCATTTAGTCAAAATGTCCAATTTGTTCAAATCTGGCCTTATACTGAACCTGTACCCCCAAGCTCACCCTAACGTCCAAAAAATTATTTTTTCAAATTCAATTTTTTTCAATCGGTATAGCTTCTTGGGAGCCTTGTGAACATTTTCTGCTAGTTTTTAATCAGAAATTTGAATTTGACCATTTTAGTCAAAATGTCCAATTTCTTCAAATCTGGCCTTATACTGAACCTGTACCCCCAAGCTCACCCCAACGTCCAAAAAATTATTTTTTCAAATTCAATTTTTTTCAATCGGTATTGCTTCTTGGGAGCCTTGTGAACAATTTCTGCTAGTTTTCAATCAGAAATTTGAATTTGACCATTTAGTCAAAATGTCCAATTTGTTCAAATCTGGCCTTATACTGAACCTGTACCCCCAAGCTCACCCTAACGTCCAAAAAATTATTTTTTCAAATTCAATTTTTTTCAATCGGTATTGCTTCTTGGGAGCCTTGTGAACAATTTCTGCTAGTTTTCAATCAGAAATTTGAATTTGACCATTTAGTCAAAATGTCCAATTTGTTCAAATCTGGCCTTATACTGAACCTGTACCCCCAAGCTCACCCTAACGTCCAAAAAATTATTTTTTCAAATTCAATTTTTTTCAATCGGTATTGCTTCTTGGGAGCCTTGTGAACAATTTCTGCTAGTTTTTATTCAGAAATTTGAATTTGACCATTTTAGTGAAAATGTCCAATTTGTTCAAATTCTGGCCTTTTACTGAACCTCTACCCCCAAGCTCACCCTAACGTCCAAAAAATTATTTTTTCAAATTCAATTTTTTTCAATCGGTATTGCTTCTTGGGAGCCTTGTGAACAATTTCTGCTAGTTTTTAATCAGAAATTTGAATTTGACCATTTTAGTCAAAATGTCCAATTTCTTCAAATCTGGCCATATACTGAACCTGTACCCCCAAGCTCACCCTAACGTCCAAAAAATTACTTTTTCAAATTCAATTTTTTTCAATCGGTATTGCTTCTTGGGAGCCTTGTGAACAATTTCTGCTAGTTTTCAATCAGAAATTTGAATTTGACCATTTAGTCAAAATGTCCACTTTGTTCAAATCTGGCCTTATACTGAACCTGTACCCCCAAGCTCACCCTAACGTCCAAAAAATTAGTTTTTCAAATTCAATTTTTTTCAATCGGTATTGCTTCTTGGGAGCCTTGTGAACAATTTCTGCTAGTTTTTAATCAGAAATTTGAATTTGACCATTTTAGTCAAAATGTCCAATTTGTTCAAATTCTGGCCTTTTACTGAACCCGTACCCCCAAGCTCACCCTAACGTCCAAAAAATTATTTTTTCAAATTCAATTTTTTTTCAATCGGTATAGCTTCTTGGGAGCCTTGTGAACATTTTCTGCTAGTTTTTAATCAGAAATTTGAATTTGACCATTTTAGTCAAAATGTCCAATTTCTTCAAATCTGGCCTTATACTGAACCTGTACCCCCAAGCTCACCCCAACGTCCAAAAAATTATTTTTTCAAATTCAATTTTTTTCAATCGGTATTGCTTCTTGGGAGCCTTGTGAACAATTTCTGCTAGTTTTCAATCAGAAATTTGAATTTGACCATTTAGTCAAAATGTCCAATTTGTTCAAATCTGGCCTTATACTGAACCTGTACCCCCAAGCTCACCCTAACGTCCAAAAAATTATTTTTTCAAATTCAATTTTTTTCAATCGGTATTGCTTCTTGGGAGCCTTGTGAACAATTTCTGCTAGTTTTTAATCAGAAATTTGAATTTGACCATTTTAGTGAAAATGTCCAATTTCTTCAAATCTGGCCTTATACTGAACCTGTACCCCCAAGCTCACCCTAACGTCCACAAAATTACTTTTTCAAATTCAATTTTTTTCAATCGGTATTGCTTCTTGGGAGCCTTGTGAACAATTTCTGCTAGTTTTTAATCAGAAATTTGAATTTGACCATTTTAGTGAAAATGTCCAATTTGTTCAAATTCTGGCCTTATACTGAACCTGTACCCCCAAGCTCACCCTAACGACCAAAAAAATATTTTTTCAAATTCAATTTTTTTCAATCGGTATTGCTACTTGGAAGCCTTGTGAACAATTTCTGCTAGTTTTTAATCAGAAATTTGAATTTGACCATTTTAGTCAAAATGTCCAATTTCTTCAAATCTGGCCTTATACTGAACCTGTACCCCCAAGCTCACCCCAACGTCCAACAAATTATTTTTTCAAATTCAATTTTTTTCAATCGGTATTGCTTCTTGGGAGCCTTGTGAACAATTTCTGCTAGTTTTTAATCAGAAATTTGAATTTGACCATTTTAGTCAAAATGTCCAATTTCTTCAAATCTGGCCATATACTGAACCTGTACCCCCAAGCTCACCCTAACGTCAAAAAAATTACTTTTTCAAATTCAATTTTTTTCAATCGGTATTGCTTCTTGGGAGCCTTGTGAACAATTTCTGCTAGTTTTTAATCAGAAATTTGAATTGGACCATTTTAGTCAAAATGTCCAATTTGTTCAAATCTGGCCTTATACTGAACCTATACCCCCAAGCTCACCCTAACGTCCAAAAAATTATTTTTTCAAATTCAATGTTTTTCAATCGGTATTGCTTCTTGGGAGCCTTGTGAACAATTTCTGCTAGTTTTTAATCAGAAATTTGAATTTGACCATTTTAGTCAAAATGTCCAATTTGTTCAAATCTGGCCATATACTGAACCTGTACCCCCAAGCTCACCCTAACGTCCAAAAAATTATTTTTTCAAATTCAATTTTTTTCAATCGGTATTGCTTCTTGGAAGCCTTGTGAACAATTTCTGCTAATTTTTAATCAGAAATTTGAATTTGACCATTTTAGTCAAAATGTCCAATTTCTTCAAATCTGGCCTTATACTGAACCTGTACCCCCAAGCTCACCCCAACGTCCAAAAAATTATTTTTTCAAATTCAATTTTTTTCAATCGGTATTGCTTCTTGGGAGCCTTGTGAACAATTTCTGCTAGTTTTTAATCAGAAATTTGAATTTGACCATTTTAGTCAAAATGTCCAATTTCTTCAAATCTGGCCATATACTGAACCTGTACCCCCAAGCTCACCCTAACGTCCAAAAAATTACTTTTTCAAATTCAATTTTTTTCAATCGGTATTGCTTCTTGGGAGCCTTGTGAACAATTTCTGCTAGTTTTCAATCAGAAATTTGAATTTGACCATTTAGTCAAAATGTCCAATTTGTTCAATCTTCTGGCCTTATACTGAACCTGTACCCCCAAGCTCACCCTAACGTCCAAAAATTTATATTTTCAAATTCAATTTTTTTCAATCGGTATTGCTTCTTGGGAGCCTTGTGAACAATTTCTGCTAGTTTTTATTCAGAAATTTGAATTTGACCATTTTAGTCAAAATGTCCAATTAGTTCAAATTCTGGCCTTTTACTGAACCTCTACCCCCAAGCTCACCCTAACGTCCAAAAAATTATTTTTTCAAATTCAATTTTTTTTCAATCGGTATTGCTTCTTGGGAGCCTTGTGAACAATTTCTGCTAGTTTTTAATCAGAAATTTGAATTTGACCATTTTAGTGAAAATGTCCAATTTGTTCAAATCTGGCCTTATACTGAACCTATACCCCCAAGCTCACCCTAACGTCCAAAAAATTATTTTTTCAAATTCAATGTTTTTCAATCGGTATTGCTTCTAGGGAGCCTTGTGAACAATTTCTGCTAGTTTTTAATCAGAAATTTGAATTTGACCATTTTAGTCAAAATGTCCAATTTGTTCAAATCTGGCCTTATACTGAACCTGTACCCCCAAGCTCACCCTAACGTCCAAAAAATTATTTTTTCAAATTCAATTTTTTTCAATCGGTATTGCTTCTTTGGAGCCTTGTGAACAATTTCTGCTAGTTTTTAATCAGAAATTTGAATTTGACCATTTTAGTCAAAATGTCCAATTTCTTCAAATCTGGCCTTATACTGAACCTGTACCCCCAAGCTCACCCCAACGTCCAAAAAATTATTTTTTCAAATTCAATTTTTTTCAATCGGTATTGCTTCTTGGGAGCCTTGTGAACAATTTCTGCTAGTTTTTAATCAGAAATTTGAATTTGACCATTTTAGTCAAAATGTCCAATTTCTTCAAATCTGGACATATACTGAACCTGTACCCCCAAGCTCACCCTAACGTCCAAAAAATTACTTTTTCAAATTCAATTTTTTTCAATCGGTATTGCTTCTTGGGAGCCTTGTGAACAATTTCTGCTAGTTTTCAATCAGAAATTTGAATTTGACCATTTAGTCAAAATGTCCAATTTGTTCAAATCTGGCCTTATACTGAACCTGTACCCCCAAGCTCACCCTAACGTCCAAAAAATTATTTTTTCAAATTCAATTTTTTTCAATCGGTATTGCTTCTTGGGAGCCTTGTGAACAATTTTTGCTAGTTTTTATTCAGAAATTTGAATTTGACCATTTTAGTGAAAATGTCCAATTTGTTCAAATTCTGGCCTTTTACTGAACCTCTACCCCCAAGCTCACCCTAACGTCCAAAAAATTATTTTTTCAAATTCAATTTTTTTCAATCGGTATTGCTTCTTGGGAGCCTTGTGAACAATTTCTGCTAGTTTTTAATCAGAAATTTGAATTTGACCATTTTAGTCAAAATGTCCAATTTCTTCAAATCTGGCCATATACTGAACCTGTACCCCCAAGCTCACCCTAACGTCCAAAAAATTACTTTTTCAAATTCAATTTTTTTCAATCGGTATTGCTTCTTGGGAGCCTTGTGAACAATTTCTGCTAGTTTTCAATCAGAAATTTGAATTTGACCATTTAGTCAAAATGTCCAATTTGTTCAAATCTGGCCTTATACTGAACCTGTACCCCCAAGCTCACCCTAACGTCCAAAAAATTAGTTTTTCAAATTCAATTTTTTTCAATCGGTATTGCTTCTTGGGAGCCTTGTGAACAATTTCTGCTAGTTTTTAATCAGAAATTTGAATTTGACCATTTTAGTCAAAATGTCCAATTTGTTCAAATTCTGGCCTTTTACTGAACCCGTACCCCCAAGCTCACCCTAACGTCCAAAAAATTATTTTTTCAAATTCAATTTTTTTTCAATCGGTATAGCTTCTTGGGAGCCTTGTGAACATTTTCTGCTAGTTTTTAATCAGAAATTTGAATTTGACCATTTTAGTCAAAATGTCCAATTTCTTCAAATCTGGCCTTATACTGAACCTGTACCCCCAAGCTCACCCCAACGTCCAAAAAATTATTTTTTCAAATTCAATTTTTTTCAATCGGTATTGCTTCTTGGGAGCCTTGTGAACAATTTCTGCAAGTTTTTAATCAGAAATTTGAATTTGACCATTTTAGTCAAAATGTCCAATTTCTTCAAATCTGGACATATACTGAACCTGTACCCCCAAGCTCACCCTAACGTCCAAAAAATTACTTTTTCAAATTCAATTTTTTTCAATCGGTATTGCTTCTTGGGAGCCTTGTGAACAATTTCTGCTAGTTTTCAATCAGAAATTTGAATTTGACCATTTAGTCAAAATGTCCAATTTGTTCAAATCTGGCCTTATACTGAACCTGTACCCCCAAGCTCACCCTAACGTCCAAAAAATTATTTTTTCAAATTCAATTTTTTTCAATCGGTATTGCTTCTTGGGAGCCTTGTGAACAATTTCTGCTAGTTTTTATTCAGAAATTTGAATTTGACCATTTTAGTGAAAATGTCCAATTAGTTCAAATTCTGGCCTTTTACTGAACCTCTACCCCCAAGCTCACCCTAACGTCCAAAAAATTATTTTTTCAAATTCAATTTTTTTCAATCGGTATTGCTTCTTTGGAGCCTTGTGAACAATTTCTGCTAGTTTTTAATCAGAAATTTGAATTTGACCATTTTAGTCAAAATGTCCAATTTCTTCAAATCTGGCCATATACTGAACCTGTACCCCCAAGCTCACCCTAACGTCCAAAAAATTACTTTTTCAAATTCAATTTTTTTCAATCGGTATTGCTTCTTGGGAGCCTTGTGAACAATTTCTGCTAGTTTTCAATCAGAAATTTGAATTTGACCATTTAGTCAAAATGTCCAATTTGTTCAAATCTGGCCTTATACTGAACCTGTACCCCCAAGCTCACCCTAACGTCCAAAAAATTATTTTTTCAAATTCAATTTTTTTCAATCGGTATTGCTTCTTGGGAGCCTTGTGAACAATTTCTGCTAGTTTTTATTCAGAAATTTGAATTTGACCATTTTAGTGAAAATGTCCAATTAGTTCAAATTCTGGCCTTTTACTGAACCTCTACCCCCAAGCTCACCCTAACGTCCAAAAAATAATTTTTTCAAATTCAGTTTTTTTCAATCGGTATTGCTTCTTGGGAGCCTTGTGAACAATTTTTTGCTAGTTTTTAATCAGAAATTTGAATTTGACCATTTTAGTGAAAAAGACCAATTTGTTCAAATCTGGCCTTATACTGAACCTATACCCCCAAGCTCACCCTAACGTCCAAAAAATTATTTTTTCAAATTCAATGTTTTTCAATCGGTATTGCTTCTTGGGAGCCTTGTGAACAATTTCTGCTAGTTTTTAATCAGAAATTTGAATTGGACCATTTTAGTCAAAATGTCCAATTTCTTCAAATCTGGACTTATACTAAACCTGTATCCCCAAGCTCACCCTAACGTCCAAAAAATAATTTTTTCAAATTCAATTTTTTTCAATCGGTATTGCTTCTTGGGAGCCTTGTGAACAATTTCTGCTAGTTTTTAATCAGAAATTTGAATTTGACCATTTTAGTCAAAATGTCCAATTTGTTCAAATTCTGGCCTTATACTGAACCTGTACCCCCAAGCTCACCCTAACGTCCAACAAATTATTTTTTCAAATTCAATTTTTTTCAATCGGTATTGCTTCTTGGGAGCCTTGTGAACAATTTCTGCTAGTTTTTAATCAGAAATTTGAATTTGACCATTTTAGTGAAAATGTCCAATTTGTTCAAATTCTGGCCTTATACTGAACCTGTACCCCCAAGCTCACCCTAACGTCCAAAAAATTATTTTTTCAAATTCAATTTTTTTCAATCGGTATTGCTTCTTGGGAGCCTTGTGAACATTTTCTGCTAGTTTTTAATCAGAAATTTGAATTTGACCATTTTAGTCAAAATGTCCAATTTGTTCAAATTCTGGCCTTATACTAAACCTGTATCCCCAAGCTCACCCTAACGTCCAAAAAATAATTTTTTCAAATTCAATTTTTTTCAATCGGTATTGCTTCTTGGGAGCCTTGTGAACAATTTCTGCTAGTTTTTAATCAGAAATTTGAATTTGACCATTTTAGTCAAAATGTCCAATTTGTTCAAATTCTGGCCTTATACTGAACCTGTACCCCCAAGCTCACCCTAACGTCCAACAAATTATTTTTTCAAATTCAATTTTTTTCAATCGGTATTGCTTCTTTGGAGCCTTGTGAACAATTTCTGCTAGTTTTTAATCAGAAATTTGAATTTGACCATTTTAGTGAAAATGTCCAATTTGTTCAAATTCTGGCCTTATACTGAACCTGTACCCCCAAGCTCACCCTAACGTCCAAAAAATTATTTTTTCAAATTCAATTTTTTTCAATCGGTATTGCTTCTTGGGAGCCTTGTGAACATTTTCTGCTAGTTTTTAATCAGAAATTTGAATTTGACCATTTTAGTGAAAATATCCAATTTCTTCAAATCTGGCCTTATACTGAACCTGTACCCCCAAGCTCACCCTAACGTCCAAAAAATTACTTTTTCAAATTTAATTTTTTTCAATCGGTATTGCTTCTTGGGAGCCTTGTGAACAATTTCTGCTAGTTTTTAATCAGAAATTTGAATTTGACCATTTTAGTCAAAATGTCCAATTTGTTCAAATTCTAGCCTTATACTGAACCTGTACCCCCAAGCTCATCCTAACGTCCAAAAAATTATTTTTTCAAATTCAATTTTTTTCAATCGGTATTGCTTCTTGGGAGCCTTGTGAACAATTTCTGCTAGTTTTCAATCAGAAATTTGAATTTGACCATTTAGTCAAAATGTCCAATTTGTTCAAATCTGGCCTTATACTGAACCTGTACCCCCAAGCTCACCCTAACGTCCAAAAAATTATTTTTTCAAATTCAATTTTTTTCAATCGGTATTGCTTCTTGGGAGCCTTGTGAACAATTTCTGCTAGTTTTTAATCAGAAATTTGAATTTGACCATTTTAGTGAAAATGTCCAATTTGTTCAAATTCTGGCCTTATACTGAACCTGTACCCCCAAGCTCACCCTAACGACCAAAAAAATATTTTTTCAAATTCAATTTTTTTCAATCGGTATTGCTACTTGGAAGCCTTGTGAACAATTTCTGCTAGTTTTTAATCAGAAATTTGAATTTGACCATTTTAGTCAAAATGTCCAATTTCTTCAAATCTGGCCTTATACTGAACCTGTACCCCCAAGCTCACCCCAACGTCCAACAAATTATTTTTTCAAATTCAATTTTTTTCAATCGGTATTGCTTCTTGGGAGCCTTGTGAACAATTTCTGCTAGTTTTTAATCAGAAATTTGAATTTGACCATTTTAGTCAAAATGTCCAATTTGTTCAAATTCTGGCCTTATACTGAACCTGTACCCCCAAGCTCACCCTAACGTCCAAAAAATTATTTTTTCAAATTCAATTTTTTTCAATCGGTATTGCTTCTTGGGAGCCTTGTGAACATTTTCTGCTAGTTTTTAATCAGAAATTTGAATTTGACCATTTTAGTCAAAATGTCCAATTTGTTCAAATTCTGGCCTTATACTAAACCTGTACCCCCAAGCTCACCCTAACGTCCAAAAAATAATTTTTTCAAATTCAATTTTTTTCAATCGGTATTGCTTCTTGGGAGCCTTGTGAACAATTTCTGCTAGTTTTTAATCAGAAATTTGAATTTGACCATTTTAGTCAAAATGTCCAATTTGTTCAAATTCTGGCCTTATACTGAACCTGTACCCCCAAGCTCACCCTAACGTCCAACAAATTATTTTTTCAAATTCAATTTTTTTCAATCGGTATTGCTTCTTGGGAGCCTTGTGAACAATTTCTGCTAGTTTTTAATCAGAAATTTGAATTTGACCATTTTAGTGAAAATGTCCAATTTGTTCAAATTCTGGCCTTATACTGAACCTGTACCCCCAAGCTCACCCTAACGTCCAAAAAATTATTTTTTCAAATTCAATTTTTTTCAATCGGTATTGCTTCTTGGGAGCCTTGTGAACATTTTCTGCTAGTTTTTAATCAGAAATTTGAATTTGACCATTTTAGTGAAAATATCCAATTTCTTCAAATCTGGCCTTATACTGAACCTGTACCCCCAAGCTCACCCTAACGTCCAAAAAATTACTTTTTCAAATTCAATTTTTTTCAATCGGTATTGCTTCTTGGGAGCCTTGTGAACAATTTCTGCTAGTTTTCAATCAGAAATTTGAATTTGACCATTTTAGTCAAAATGTCCAATTTGTTCAAATTCTGGCCTTATACTGAACCTGTACCCCCAAGCTCATCCTAACGTCCAAAAAATTATTTTTTCAAATTCAATTTTTTTCAATCGGTATTGCTTCTTGGGAGCCTTGTGAACAATTTCTGCTAGTTTTCAATCAGAAATTTGAATTTGACCATTTAGTCAAAATGTCCAATTTGTTCAAATCTGGCCTTATACTGAACCTGTACCCCCAAGCTCACCCTAACGTCCAAAAAATTATTTTTTCAAATTCAATTTTTTTCAATCGGTATTGCTTCTTGGGAGCCTTGTGAACAATTTCTGCTAGTTTTTAATCAGAAATTTGAATTTGACCATTTTAGTGAAAATGTCCAATTTCTTCAAATCTGGCCTTATACTGAACCTGTACCCCCAAGCTCACCCTAACGTCCACAAAATTACTTTTTCAAATTCAATTTTTTTCAATCGGTATTGCTTCTTGGGAGCCTTGTGAACAATTTCTGCTAGTTTTTAATCAGAAATTTGAATTTGACCATTTTAGTGAAAATGTCCAATTTGTTCAAATTCTGGCCTTATACTGAACCTGTACCCCCAAGCTCACCCTAACGACCAAAAAAATATTTTTTCAAATTCAATTTTTTTCAATCGGTATTGCTACTTGGAAGCCTTGTGAACAATTTCTGCTAGTTTTTAATCAGAAATTTGAATTTGACCATTTTAGTCAAAATGTCCAATTTCTTCAAATCTGGCCTTATACTGAACCTGTACCCCCAAGCTCACCCCAACGTCCAACAAATTATTTTTTCAAATTCAATTTTTTTCAATCGGTATTGCTTCTTGGGAGCCTTGTGAACAATTTCTGCTAGTTTTTAATCAGAAATTTGAATTTGACCATTTTAGTCAAAATGTCCAATTTCTTCAAATCTGGCCATATACTGAACCTGTACCCCCAAGCTCACCCTAACGTCCAAAAAATTACTTTTTCAAATTCAATTTTTTTCAATCGGTATTGCTTCTTGGGAGCCTTGTGAACAATTTCTGCTAGTTTTTAATCAGAAATTTGAATTGGACCATTTTAGTCAAAATGTCCAATTTGTTCAAATCTGGCCTTATACTGAACCTATACCCCCAAGCTCACCCTAACGTCAAAAAAATTATTTTTTCAAATTCAATGTTTTTCAATCGGTATTGCTTCTTGGGAGCCTTGTGAACAATTTCTGCTAGTTTTTAATCAGAAATTTGAATTTGACCATTTTAGTCAAAATGTCCAATTTGTTCAAATCTGGCCTTTTACTGAACATGTACCCCCAAGCTCACCCTAACGTCCAAAAAATTATTTTTTCAAATTCAATTTTTTTCAATCGGTATTGCTTCTTGGAAGCCTTGTGAACAATTTCTGCTAATTTTTAATCAGAAATTTGAATTTGACCATTTTAGTCAAAATGTCCAATTTCTTCAAATCTGGCCTTATACTGAACCTGTACCCCCAAGCTCACCCCAACGTCCAAAAAATTATTTTTTCAAATTCAATTTTTTTTCAATCGGTATTGCTTCTTGGGAGCCTTGTGAACAATTTCTGCTAGTTTTTAATCAGAAATTTGAATTTGACCATTTTAGTGAAAATGTCCAATTTGTTCAAATCTGGCCTTATACTGAACCTATACCCCCAAGCTCACCCTAACGTCCAAAAAATTATTTTTTCAAATTCAATGTTTTTCAATCGGTATTGCTTCTTGGGAGCCTTGTGAACAATTTCTGCTAGTTTTTAATCAGAAATTTGAATTTGACCATTTTAGTCAAAATGTCCAATTTGTTCAAATCTGGCCTTATACTGAACCTGTACCCCCAAGCTCACCCTAACGTCCAAAAAATTATTTTTTCAAATTCAATTTTTTTCAATCGGTATTGCTTCTTGGGAGCCTTGTGAACAATTTCTGCTAGTTTTTAATCAGAAATTTGAATTTGACCATTTTAGTCAAAATGTCCAATTTCTTCAAATCTGGCCTTATACTGAACCTGTACCCCCAAGCTCACCCCAACGTCCAAAAAATTATTTTTTCAAATTCAATTTTTTTCAATCGGTATTGCTTCTTGGGAGCCTTGTGAACAATTTCTGCTAGTTTTTAATCAGAAATTTGAATTTGACCATTTTAGTCAAAATGTCCAATTTCTTCAAATCTGGACATATACTGAACCTGTACCCCCAAGCTCACCCTAACGTCCAAAAAATTACTTTTTCAAATTCAATTTTTTTCAATCGGTATTGCTTCTTGGGAGCCTTGTGAACAATTTCTGCTAGTTTTCAATCAGAAATTTGAATTTGACCATTTAGTCAAAATGTCCAATTTGTTCAAATCTGGCCTTATACTGAACCTGTACCCCCAAGCTCACCCTAACGTCCAAAAAATTATTTTTTCAAATTCAATTTTTTTCAATCGGTATTGCTTCTTGGGAGCCTTGTGAACAATTTCTGCTAGTTTTTAATCAGAAATTTGAATTTGACCATTTTAGTGAAAATGTCCAATTTGTTCAAATCTGGCCTTATACTGAACCTATACCCCCAAGCTCACCCTAACGTCCAAAAAATTATTTTTTCAAATTCAATGTTTTTCAATCGGTATTGCTTCTTGGGAGCCTTGTGAACAATTTCTGCTAGTTTTTAATCAGAAATTTGAATTTGACCATTTTAGTCAAAATGTCCAATTTGTTCAAATCTGGCCTTATACTGAACCTGTACCCCCAAGCTCACCCTAACGTCCAAAAAATTATTTTTTCAAATTCAATTTTTTTCAATCGGAATTGCTTCTTGGGAGCCTTGTGAACAATTTCTGCTAGTTTTTAATCAGAAATTTGAATTTGACCATTTTAGTCAAAATGTCCAATTTCTTCAAATCTGGCCTTATACTGAACCTGTACCCCCAAGCTCACCCCAACGTCCAAAAAATTATTTTTTCAAATTCAATTTTTTTCAATCGGTATTGCTTCTTGGGAGCCTTGTGAACAATTTCTGCTAGTTTTTAATCAGAAATTTGAATTTGACCATTTTAGTCAAAATGTCCAATTTCTTCAAATCTGGACATATACTGAACCTGTACCCCCAAGCTCACCCTAACGTCCAAAAAATTACTTTTTCAAATTCAATTTTTTTCAATCGGTATTGCTTCTTGGGAGCCTTGTGAACAATTTCTGCTAGTTTTCAATCAGAAATTTGAATTTGACCATTTAGTCAAAATGTCCAATTTGTTCAAATCTGGCCTTATACTGAACCTGTACCCCCAAGCTCACCCTAACGTCCAAAAAATTATTTTTTCAAATTCAATTTTTTTCAATCGGTATTGCTTCTTGGGAGCCTTGTGAACAATTTCTGCTAGTTTTTATTCAGAAATTTGAATTTGACCATTTTAGTGAAAATGTCCAATTTGTTCAAATTCTGGCCTTTTACTGAACCTCTACCCCCAAGCTCACCCTAACGTCCAAAAAATTATTTTTTCAAATTCAATTTTTTTCAATCGTTATTGCTTCTTGGGAGCCTTGTGAACAATTTCTGCTAGTTTTTAATCAGAAATTTGAATTTGACCATTTTAGTCAAAATGTCCAATTTCTTCAAATCTGGCCATATACTGAACCTGTACCCCCAAGCTCACCCTAACGTCCAAAAAATTACTTTTTCAAATTCAATTTTTTTCAATCGGTATTGCTTCTTGGGAGCCTTGTGAACAATTTCTGCTAGTTTTCAATCAGAAATTTGAATTTGACCATTTAGTCAAAATGTCCAATTTGTTCAAATCTGGCCTTATACTGAACCTGTACCCCCAAGCTCACCCTAACGTCCAAAAAATTATTTTTTCAAATTCAATTTTTTTCAATCGGTATTGCTTCTTGGGAGCCTTGTGAACAATTTCTGCTAGTTTTTAATCAGAAATTTGAATTTGACCATTTTAGTCAAAATGTCCAATTTGTTCAAATTCTGGCCTTTTACTGAACCCGTACCCCCAAGCTCACCCTAACGTCCAAAAAATTATTTTTTCAAATTCAATTTTTTTTCAATCGGTATAGCTTCTTGGGAGCCTTGTGAACATTTTCTGCTAGTTTTTAATCAGAAATTTGAATTTGACCATTTTAGTCAAAATGTCCAATTTCTTCAAATCTGGCCTTATACTGAACCTGTACCCCCAAGCTCACCCCAACGTCCAAAAAATTATTTTTTCAAATTCAATTTTTTTCAATCGGTATTGCTTCTTGGGAGCCTTGTGAACAATTTCTGCTAGTTTTTAATCAGAAATTTGAATTTGACCATTTTAGTCAAAATGTCCAATTTCTTCAAATCTGGACATATACTGAACCTGTACCCCCAAGCTCACCCTAACGTCCAAAAAATTACTTTTTCAAATTCAATTTTTTTCAATCGGTATTGCTTCTTGGGAGCCTTGTGAACAATTTCTGCTAGTTTTCAATCAGAAATTTGAATTTGACCATTTAGTCAAAATGTCCAATTTGTTCAAATCTGGCCTTATACTGAACCTGTACCCCCAAGCTCACCCTAACGTCCAAAAAATTATTTTTTCAAATTCAATTTTTTTCAATCGGTATTGCTTCTTGGGAGCCTTGTGAACAATTTCTGCTAGTTTTTATTCAGAAATTTGAATTTGACCATTTTAGTGAAAATGTCCAATTAGTTCAAATTCTGGCCTTTTACTGAACCTCTACCCCCAAGCTCACCCTAACGTCCAAAAAATTATTTTTTCAAATTCAATTTTTTTCAATCGGTATTGCTTCTTGGGAGCCTTGTGAACAATTTCTGCTAGTTTTTAATCAGAAATTTGAATTTGACCATTTTAGTCAAAATGTCCAATTTCTTCAAATCTGGCCATATACTGAACCTGTACCCCCAAGCTCACCCTAACGTCCAAAAAATTACTTTTTCAAATTCAATTTTTTTCAATCGGTATTGCTTCTTGGGAGCCTTGTGAACAATTTCTGCTAGTTTTCAATCAGAAATTTGAATTTGACCATTTAGTCAAAATGTCCAATTTGTTCAAATCTGGCCTTATACTGAACCTGTACCCCCAAGCTCACCCTAACGTCCAAAAAATTATTTTTTCAAATTCAATTTTTTTCAATCGGTGTTGCTTCTTGGGAGCCTTGTGAACAATTTCTGCTAGTTTTTATTCAGAAATTTGAATTTGACCATTTTAGTGAAAATGTCCAATTAGTTCAAATTCTGGCCTTTTACTGAACCTCTACCCCCAAGCTCACCCTAACGTCCAAAAAATTATTTTTTCAAATTCAGTTTTTTTCAATCGGTATTGCTTCTTGGGAGCCTTGTGAACAATTTTTTGCTAGTTTTTAATCAGAAATTTGAATTTGACCATTCTAGTGAAAAAGACCAATTTGTTCAAATCTGGCCTTATACTGAACCTATACCCCCAAGCTCACCCTAACGTCCAAAAAATTATTTTTTCAAATTCAATGTTTTTCAATCGGTATTGCTTCTTGGGAGCCTTGTGAACAATTTCTGCTAGTTTTTAATCAGAAATTTGAATTGGACCATTTTAGTCAAAATGTCCAATTTCTTCAAATCTGGACTTATACTAAACCTGTATCCCCAAGCTCACCCTAACGTCCAAAAAATAATTTTTTCAAATTCAATTTTTTTCAATCGGTATTGCTTCTTGGGAGCCTTGTGAACAATTTCTGCTAGTTTTTAATCAGAAATTTGAATTTGACCATTTTAGTCAAAATGTCCAATTTGTTCAAATTCTGGCCTTATACTGAACCTGTACCCCCAAGCTCACCCTAACGTCCAACAAATTATTTTTTCAAATTCAATTTTTTTCAATCGGTATTGCTTCTTTGGAGCCTTGTGAACAATTTCTGCTAGTTTTTAATCAGAAATTTGAATTTGACCATTTTAGTGAAAATGTCCAATTTGTTCAAATTCTGGCCTTATACTGAACCTGTACCCCCAAGCTCACCCTAACGTCCAAAAAATTATTTTTTCAAATTCAATTTTTTTCAATCGGTATTGCTTCTTGGGAGCCTTGTGAACATTTTCTGCTAGTTTTTAATCAGAAATTTGAATTTGACCATTTTAGTGAAAATGTCCAATTTCTTCAAATCTGGCCTTATACTGAACCTGTACCCCCAAGCTCACCCTAACGTCCAAAAAATTACTTTTTCAAATTCAATTTTTTTCAATCGGTATTGCTTCTTGGGAGCCTTGTGAACAATTTCTGCTAGTTTTTAATCAGAAATTTGAATTTGACCATTTTAGTCAAAATGTCCAATTTGTTCAAATTCTGGCCTTATACTGAACCTGTACCCCCAAGCTCATCCTAACGTCCAAAAAATTATTTTTTCAAATTCAATTTTTTTCAATCGGTATTGCTTCTTGGGAGCCTTGTGAACAATTTCTGCTAGTTTTTAATCAGAAATTTGAATTGGACCATTTTAGTCAAAATGTCCAATTTCTTCAAATCTGGCCTTATACTAAACCTGTACCCCCAAGCTCACCCTAACGTCCAAAAAATAATTTTTTCAAATTCAATTTTTTTCAATCGGTATTGCTTCTTGGGAGCCTTGTGAACAATTTCTGCTAGTTTTTAATCAGAAATTTGAATTTGACCATTTAGTCAAAATGTCCAATTTGTTCAAATTCTGACCTTATACTGAACCTGTACCCCCAAGCTCACCCTAACGTCCAACAAATTATTTTTTCAAATTCAATTTTTTTCAATCGGTATTGCTTCTTGGGAGCCTTGTGAACAATTTCTGCTAGTTTTCAATCAGAAATTTGAATTTGACCATTTTAGTCAAAATGTCAAATTTTTTAAAATCTGATCTTATACTGAACCTGTACCCCCAAGCTCACCCTAACGTCCAACAAATTATTTTTTCAAATTCAATTTTTTTTCAATCGGTATTGCTTCTTGGGAGCCTTGTGAACAATTTCTGCTAGTTTTTAATCAGAAATTTGAATTTGACCATTTTAGTGAAAATGTCCAATTTCTTCAAATCTGGCCTTATACTGAACCTGTACCCCCAAGCTCACCCTAACGTCCACAAAATTACTTTTTCAAATTCAATTTTTTTCAATCGGTATTGCTTCTTGGGAGCCTTGTGAACAATTTCTGCTAGTTTTTAATCAGAAATTTGAATTTGACCATTTTAGTGAAAATGTCCAATTTGTTCAAATTCTGGCCTTATACTGAACCTGTACCCCCAAGCTCACCCTAACGACCAAAAAAATATTTTTTCAAATTCAATTTTTTTCAATCGGAATTGCTTCTTGGAAGCCTTGTGAACAATTTCTGCTAGTTTTTAATCAGAAATTTGAATTTGACCATTTTAGTCAAAATGTCCAATTTCTTCAAATCTGGCCTTATACTGAACCTGTACCCCCAAGCTCACCCCAACGTCCAAAAAATTATTTTTTCAAATTCAATTTTTTTCAATCGGTATTGCTTCTTGGGAGCCTTGTGAACAATTTCTGCTAGTTTTTAATCAGAAATTTGAATTTGACCATTTTAGTCAAAATGTCCAATTTCTTCAAATCTGGCCATATACTGAACCTGTACCCCCAAGCTCACCCTAACGTCCAAAAAATTACTTTTTCAAATTCAATTTTTTTCAATCGGTATTGCTTCTTGGGAGCCTTGTGAACAATTTCTGCTAGTTTTCAATCAGAAATTTGAATTTGAGCATTTAGTCAAAATGTCCAATTTGTTCAAATCTGGCCTTATACTGAACCTGTACCCCCAAGCTCACCCTAACGTCCAAAAATTTATATTTTCAAATTCAATTTTTTTCAATCGGTATTGCTTCTTGGGAGCCTTGTGAACAATTTCTGCTAGTTTTTATTCAGAAATTTGAATTTGACCATTTTAGTGAAAATGTCCAATTAGTTCAAATTCTGGCCTTTTACTGAACCTCTACCCCCAAGCTCACCCTAACGTCCAACAAATTATTTTTTCAAATTCAATTTTTTTTCAATCGGTATTGCTTCTTGGGAGCCTTGTGAACAATTTCTGCTAGTTTTTAATCAGAAATTTGAATTTGACCATTTTAGTGAAAATGTCCAATTTCTTCAAATCTGGCCTTATACTGAACCTGTACCCCCAAGCTCACCCTAACGTCCACAAAATTACTTTTTCAAATTCAATTTTTTTCAATCGGTATTGCTTCTTGGGAGCCTTGTGAACAATTTCTGCTAGTTTTTAATCAGAAATTTGAATTTGACCATTTTAGTGAAAATGTCCAATTTGTTCAAATTCTGGCCTTATACTGAACCTGTACCCCCAAGCTCACCCTAACGACCAAAAAAATATTTTTTCAAATTCAATTTTTTTCAATCGGTATTGCTTCTTGGAAGCCTTGTGAACAATTTCTGCTAGTTTTTAATCAGAAATTTGAATTTGACCATTTTAGTCAAAATGTCCAATTTCTTCAAATCTGGCCTTATACTGAACCTGTACCCCCAAGCTCACCCCAACGTCCAAAAAATTATTTTTTCAAATTCAATTTTTTTCAATCGGTATTGCTTCTTGGGAGCCTTGTGAACAATTTCTGCTAGTTTTTAATCAGAAATTTGAATTTGACCATTTTAGTCAAAATGTCCAATTTCTTCAAATCTGGCCTTATACTGAACCTGTACCCCCAAGCTCACCCTAACGTCCAAAAATTTATATTTTCAAATTCAATTTTTTTCAATCGGTATTGCTTCTTGGGAGCCTTGTGAACAATTTCTGCTAGTTTTTATTCAGAAATTTGAATTTGACCATTTTAGTGAAAATGTCCAAATAGTTCAAATTCTGGCCTTTTACTGAACCTCTACCCCCAAGCTCACCCTAACGTCCAAAAAATTATTTTTTCAAATTCAATTTTTTTTCAATCGGTATTGCTTCTTGGGAGCCTTTTGAACATTTTCTGCTAGTTTTTAATCAGAAATTTGAATTTGACCATTTTAGTGAAAATGTCCAATTTGTTCAAATCTGGCCTTATACTGAACCTGTACCCCCAAGCTCACCCTAACGTCCAAAAAATTATTTTTTCAAATTCAGTTTTTTTCAATCGGTATTGCTTCTTGGGAGCCTTGTGAACAATTTCTGCTAGTTTTTAATCAGAAATTTGAATTTGACCATTTTAGTGAAAATGTCCAATTTGTTCAAATCTGGCCTTATACTGAACCTATACCCCCAAGCTCACCCTAACGTCCAAAAAATTATTTTTTCAAATTCAATGTTTTTCAATCGGTATTGCTTCTTGGGAGCCTTGTGAACAATTTCTGCTAGTTTTTAATCAGAAATTTGAATTTGACCATTTTAGTCAAAATGTCCAATTTGTTCAAATCTGGCCTTATACTGAACCTGTACCCCCAAGCTCACCCTAACGTCCAAAAAATTATTTTTTCAAATTCAATTTTTTTCAATCGGTATTGCTTCTTGGGAGCCTTGTGAACAATTTCTGCTAGTTTTTAATCAGAAATTTGAATTGGACCATTTTAGTCAAAATGTCCAATTTCTTCAAATCTGGCCTTATACTAAACCTGTACCCCCAAGCTCACCCTAACGTCCAAAAAATATTTTTTTCAAATTCAATTTTTTTCAATCGGTATTGCTTCTTGGGAGCCTTGTGAACATTTTCTGCTAGTTTTTAATCAGAAATTTGAATTTGACCATTTTAGTCAAAATGTCCAATTTCTTCAAATCTGGCCTTATACTGAACCTGTACCCCCAAGCTCACCCCAACGTCCAAAAAATTATTTTTTCAAATTCAATTTTTTTCAATCGGTATTGCTTCTTGGGAGCCTTGTGAACAATTTCTGCTAGTTTTTAATCAGAAATTTGAATTTGACCATTTTAGTCAAAATGTCCAATTTCTTCAAATCTGGACATATACTGAACCTGTATCCCCAAGCTCACCCTAACGTCCAACAAATTATTTTTTCAAATTCAATTTTTTTTCAATCGGTATTGCTTCTTGGGAGCCTTGTGAACAATTTCTGCTAGTTTTTAATCAGAAATTTGAATTTGACCATTTTAGTGAAAATGTCCAATTTCTTCAAATCTGGCCTTATACTGAACCTGTACCCCCAAGCTCACCCTAACGTCCACAAAATTACTTTTTCAAATTCAATTTTTTTCAATCGGTATTGCTTCTTGGGAGCCTTGTGAACAATTTCTGCTAGTTTTTAATCAGAAATTTGAATTTGACCATTTTAGTGAAAATGTCCAATTTGTTCAAATTCTGGCCTTATACTGAACCTGTACCCCCAAGCTCACCCTAACGACCAAAAAAATATTTTTTCAAATTCAATTTTTTTCAATCGGTATTGCTTCTTGGAAGCCTTGTGAACAATTTCTGCTAGTTTTTAATCAGAAATTTGAATTTGACCATTTTAGTCAAAATGTCCAATTTCTTCAAATCTGGCCTTATACTGAACCTGTACCCCCAAGCTCACCCCAACGTCCAAAAAATTATTTTTTCAAATTCAATTTTTTTTCAATCGGTATTGCTTCTTGGGAGCCTTGTGAACAATTTCTGCTAGTTTTTAATCAGAAATTTGAATTTGACCATTTTAGTCAAAATGTCCAATTTCTTCAAATCTGGCCATATACTGAACCTGTACCCCCAAGCTCACCCTAACGTCCAAAAAATTACTTTTTCAAATTCAATTTTTTTCAATTGGTATTGCTTCTTGGGAGCCTTGTGAACAATTTCTGCTAGTTTTCAATCAGAAATTTGAATTTGACCATTTTAGTCAAAATGTCCAATTTGTTCAAATCTGGCCTTATACTGAACCTGTACCCCCAAGCTCACCCTAACGTCCAAAAAATTATTTTTTCAAATTCAATTTTTTTCAATCGGTATTGCTTCTTGGGAGCCTTGTGAACAATTTCTGCTAGTTTTTAATCAGAAATTTGAATTGGACCATTTTAGTCAAAATGTCCAATTTCTTCAAATCTGGCCTTATACTAAACCTGTACCCCCAAGCTCACCCTAACGTCCAAAAAATATTTTTTTCAAATTCAATTTTTTTCAATCGGTATTGCTTCTTGGGAGCCTTGTGAACATTTTCTGCTAGTTTTTAATCAGAAATTTGAATTTGACCATTTTAGTCAAAATGTCCAATTTGTTCAAATCTGGCCTTATACTGAACCTGTACCCCCAAGCTCACCCCAACGTCCAAAAAATTATTTTTTCAAATTCAATTTTTTTCAATCGGTATTGCTTCTTGGGAGCCTTGTGAACAATTTCTGCTAGTTTTTAATCAGAAATTTGAATTTGACCATTTTAGTCAAAATGTCCAATTTCTTCAAATCTGGACATATACTGAACCTGTACCCCCAAGCTCACCCTAACGTCCAACAAATTATTTTTTCAAATTCAATTTTTTTTCAATCGGTATTGCTTCTTGGGAGCCTTGTGAACAATTTCTGCTAGTTTTTAATCAGAAATTTGAATTTGACCATTTTAGTGAAAATGTCCAATTTCTTCAAATCTGGCCTTATACTGAACCTGTACCCCCAAGCTCACCCTAACGTCCACAAAATTACTTTTTCAAATTCAATTTTTTTCAATCGGTATTGCTTCTTGGGAGCCTTGTGAACAATTTCTGCTAGTTTTTAATCAGAAATTTGAATTTGACCATTTTAGTGAAAATGTCCAATTTGTTCAAATTCTGGCCTTATACTGAACCTGTACCCCCAAGCTCACCCTAACGACCAAAAAAATATTTTTTCAAATTCAATTTTTTTCAATCGGTATTGCTTCTTGGAAGCCTTGTGAACAATTTCTGCTAGTTTTTAATCAGAAATTTGAATTTGACCATTTTAGTCAAAATGTCCAATTTCTTCAAATCTGGCCTTATACTGAACCTGTACCCCCAAGCTCACCCCAACGTCCAAAAAATTATTTTTTCAAATTCAATTTTTTTTCAATCGGTATTGCTTCTTGGGAGCCTTGTGAACAATTTCTGCTAGTTTTTAATCAGAAATTTGAATTTGACCATTTTAGTCAAAATGTCCAATTTCTTCAAATCTGGCCATATACTGAACCTGTACCCCCAAGCTCACCCTAACGTCCAAAAAATTACTTTTTCAAATTCAATTTTTTTCAATCGGTATTGCTTCTTGGGAGCCTTGTGAACAATTTCTGCTAGTTTTCAATCAGAAATTTGAATTTGACCATTTAGTCAAAATGTCCAATTTGTTCAAATCTGGCCTTATACTAAACCTGTACCCCCAAGCTCACCCTAACGTCCAAAAAATTATTTTTTCAAATTCAATTTTTTTTCAATCGGTATTGCTTCTTGGGAGCCTTTTGAACATTTTCTGCTAGTTTTTAATCAGAAATTTGAATTTGACCATTTTAGTGAAAATGTCCAATTTGTTCAAATCTGGCCTTATACTGAACCTGTACCCCCAAGCTCACCCTAACGTCCAAAAAATTATTTTTTCAAATTCAGTTTTTTTCAATCGGTATTGCTTCTTGGGAGCCTTGTGAACAATTTCTGCTAGTTTTTAATCAGAAATTTGAATTTGACCATTTTAGTGAAAATGTCCAATTTGTTCAAATCTGGCCTTATACTGAACCTATACCCCCAAGCTCACCCTAACGTCCAAAAAATTATTTTTTCAAATTCAATGTTTTTCAATCGGTATTGCTTCTTGGGAGCCTTGTGAACAATTTCTGCTAGTTTTTAATCAGAAATTTGAATTTGACCATTTTAGTCAAAATGTCCAATTTCTTCAAATCTGGACATATACTGAACCTGTACCCCCAAGCTCACCCTAACGTCCAAAAAATTATTTTTTCAAATTCAATTTTTTTCAATCGGTATTGCTTCTTGGGAGCCTTGTGAACAATTTCTGCTAGTTTTTAATCAGAAATTTGAATTGGACCATTTTAGTCAAAATGTCCAATTTCTTCAAATCTGGCCTTATACTAAACCTGTACCCCCAAGCTCACCCTAACGTCCAAAAAATATTTTTTTCAAATTCAATTTTTTTCAATCGGTATTGCTTCTTGGGAGCCTTGTGAACATTTTCTGCTAGTTTTTAATCAGAAATTTGAATTTGACCATTTTAGTCAAAATGTCCAATTTCTTCAAATCTGGCCTTATACTGAACCTGTACCCCCAAGCTCACCCCAACGTCCAAAAAATTATTTTTTCAAATTCAATTTTTTTCAATCGGTATTGCTTCTTGGGAGCCTTGTGAACAATTTCTGCTAGTTTTTAATCAGAAATTTGAATTTGACCATTTTAGTCAAAATGTCCAATTTCTTCAAATCTGGACATATACTGAACCTGTACCCCCAAGCTCACCCTAACGTCCAAAAAATTACTTTTTCAAATTCAATTTTTTTCAATCGGTATTGCTTCTTGGGAGCCTTGTGAACAATTTCTGCTAGTTTTCAATCAGAAATTTGAATTTGACCATTTAGTCAAAATGTCCAATTTGTTCAAATCTGGCCTTATACTGAACCTGTACCCCCAAGCTCACCCTAACGTCCAAAAAATTATTTTTTCAAATTAAATTTTTTTCAATCGGTATTGCTTCTTGGGAGCCTTGTGAACAATTTCTGCTAGTTTTTATTCAGAAATTTGAATTTGACCATTTTAGTGAAAATGTCCAATTAGTTCAAATTCTGGCCTTTTACTGAACCTCTACCCCCAAGCTCACCCTAACGTCCAAAAAATTATTTTTTCAAATTCAATTTTTTTCAATCGGTATTGCTTCTTGGGAGCCTTGTGAACAATTTCTGCTAGTTTTTAATCAGAAATTTGAATTTGACCATTTTAGTCAAAATGTCCAATTTCTTCAAATCTGGCCATATACTGAACCTGTACCCCCAAGCTCACCCTAACGTCCAAAAAATTACTTTTTCAAATTCAATTTTTTTCAATCGGTATTGCTTCTTGGGAGCCTTGTGAACAATTTCTGCTAGTTTTTAATCAGAAATTTGAATTTGACCATTTTAGTCAAAATGTCCAATTTGTTCAAATCTGGCCTTATACTGAACCTGTACCCCCAAGCTCACCCTAACGTCCAAAAAATTATTTTTTCAAATTCAATTTTTTTCAATCGGTATTGCTTCTTGGGAGCCTTGTGAACAATTTCTGCTAGTTTTTAATCAGAAATTTGAATTGGACCATTTTAGTCAAAATGTCCAATTTCTTCAAATCTGGCCTTATACTAAACCTGTACCCCCAAGCTCACCCTAACGTCCAAAAAATATTTTTTTCAAATTCAATTTTTTTCAATCGGTATTGCTTCTTGGGAGCCTTGTGAACATTTTCTGCTAGTTTTTAATCAGAAATTTGAATTTGACCATTTTAGTCAAAATGTCTAATTTCTTCAAATCTGGCCTTATACTGAACCTGTACCCCCAAGCTCACCCCAACGTCCAAAAAATTATTTTTTCAAATTCAATTTTTTTCAATCGGTATTGCTTCTTGGGAGCCTTGTGAACAATTTCTGCTAGTTTTTAATCAGAAATTTGAATTTGACCATTTTAGTCAAAATGTCCAATTTCTTCAAATCTGGCCATATACTGAACCTGTACCCCCAAGCTCACCCTAACGTCCAAAAAATTACTTTTTCAAATTCAATTTTTTTCAATCGGTATTGCTTCTTGGGAGCCTTGTGAACAATTTCTGCTAGTTTTTAATCAGAAATTTGAATTGGACCATTTTAGTCAAAATGTCCAATTTCTTCAAATCTGGCCTTATACTAAACCTGTACCCCCAAGCTCACCCTAACGTCCAAAAAATATTTTTTTCAAATTCAATTTTTTTCAATCGGTATTGCTTCTTGGGAGCCTTGTGAACATTTTCTGCTAGTTTTTAATCAGAAATTTGAATTTGACCATTTTAGTCAAAATGTCCAATTTCTTCAAATCTGGCCTTATACTGAACCTGTACCCCCAAGCTCACCCCAACGTCCAAAAAATTATTTTTTCAAATTCAATTTTTTTCAATCGGTATTGCTTCTTGGGAGCCTTGTGAACAATTTCTGCTAGTTTTTAATCAGAAATTTGAATTTGACCATTTTAGTCAAAATGTCCAATTTCTTCAAATCTGGACATATACTGAACCTGTACCCCCAAGCTCACCCTAACGTCCAAAAAATTACTTTTTCAAATTCAATTTTTTTCAATCGGTATTGCTTCTTGGGAGCCTTGTGAACAATTTCTGCTAGTTTTCAATCAGAAATTTGAATTTGACCATTTAGTCAAAATGTCCAATTTGTTCAAATCTGGCCTTATACTGAACCTGTACCCCCAAGCTCACCCTAACGTCCAAAAAATTATTTTTTCAAATTCAATTTTTTTCAATCGGTATTGCTTCTTGGGAGCCTTGTGAACAATTTCTGCTAGTTTTTATTCAGAAATTTGAATTTGACCATTTTAGTGAAAATGTCCAATTAGTTCAAATTCTGGCCTTTTACTGAACCTCTACCCCCAAGCTCACCCTAACGTCCAAAAAATTATTTTTTCAAATTCAATTTTTTTCAATCGGTATTGCTTCTTGGGAGCCTTGTGAACAATTTCTGCTAGTTTTTAATCAGAAATTTGAATTTGACCATTTTAGTGAAAATGTCCAATTTCTTCAAATCTGGCCATATACTGAACCTGTACCCCCAAGCTCACCCTAACGTCCAAAAAATTACTTTTTCAAATTCAATTTTTTCAATCGGTATTGCTTCTTGGGAGCCTTGTGAACAATTTCTGCTAGTTTTCAATCAGAAATTTGAATTTGACCATTTAGTCAAAATGTCCAATTTGTTCAAATCTGGCCTTATACTGAACCTGTACCCACAAGCTCACCCTAACGTCCAAAAAATTATTTTTTCAAATTCAATTTTTTTCAATCGGTATTGCTTCTTGGGAGCCTTGTGAACAATTTCTGCTAGTTTTTAATCAGAAATTTGAATTTGACCATTTTAGTGAAAATGTCCAATTTCTTCAAATCTGGCCTTATACTGAACCTGTACCCCCAAGCTCACCCTAACGTCCACAAAATTACTTTTTCAAATTCAATTTTTTTCAATCGGTATTGCTTCTTGGGAGCCTTGTGAACAATTTCTGCTAGTTTTCAATCAGAAATTTGAATTTGACCATTTAGTCAAAATGTCCAATTTGTTCAAATCTGGCCTTATACTGAACCTGTACCCCCAAGCTCACCCTAACGTCCAAAAAATTATTTTTTCAAATTCAATTTTTTTCAATCGGTATTGCTTCTTGGGAGCCTTGTGAACAATTTCTGCTAGTTTTTAATCAGAAATTTGAATTTGACCATTTTAGTGAAAATGTCCAATTTCTTCAAATCTGGCCTTATACTGAACCTGTACCCCCAAGCTCACCCTAACGTCCACAAAATTACTTTTTCAAATTCAATTTTTTTCAATCGGTATTGCTTCTTGGGAGCCTTGTGAACAATTTCTGCTAGTTTTCAATCAGAAATTTGAATTTGACCATTTAGTCAAAATGTCCAATTTGTTCCTAACGTCCAAAAAATTACTTTTTCAAATTAAATTTTTTTCAATCGGTATTGCTTCTTGGGAGCCTTGTGAACAATTTCTGCTAGTTTTTAATCAGAAATTTGAATTTGACCATTTTAGTGAAAATGTCCAATTTGTTCAAATCTGGCCTTATACTGAACCTGTACCCCCAAGCTCACCCTAACGACCAAAACAATATTTTTTCAAATTCAATTTGTTTCAATCGGTATTGCTTCTTGGGAGCCTTGTGAACAATTTCTGCTAGTTTTCAATCAGAAATTTGAATTTGACCATTTAGTCAAAATGTCCAATTTCTTCAAATCTTGCCTTATACTGAACCTGTACCCCCAAGCTCACCCTAACGTCCAAAAAATTATTTTTTCAAATTCAATTTTTTTCAATCGGTATTGCTTCTTGGGAGCCTTGTGAACAATTTCTGCTAGTTTTTAATCAGAAATTTGAATTTGACCATTTTAGTGAAAATGTCCAATTAGTTCAAATTCTGGCCTTTTACTGAACCTCTACCCCCAAGCTCACCCTAACGTCCAAAAAATTATTTTTTCAAATTCAATTTTTTTCAATCGGTATTGCTTCTTGGGAGCCTTGTGAACAATTTCTGCTAGTTTTTAATCAGAAATTTGAATTTGACCATTTTAGTCAAAATGTCCAATTTCTTCAAATCTGGCCATATACTGAACCTGTACCCCCAAGCTCACCCTAACGTCCAAAAAATTACTTTTTCAAATTCAATTTTTTTCAATCGGTATTGCTTCTTGGGAGCCTTGTGAACAATTTCTGCTAGTTTTCAATCAGAAATTTGAATTTGACCATTTAGTCAAAATGTCCAATTTGTTCAAATCTGGCCTTATACTGAACCTGTACCCACAAGCTCACCCTAACGTCCAAAAAATTATTTTTTCAAATTCAATTTTTTTCAATCGGTATTGCTTCTTGGGAGCCTTGGGAACAATTTCTGCTAGTTTTTAATCAGAAATTTGAATTTGACCATTTTAGTGAAAATGTCCAATTTCTTCAAATCTGGCCTTATACTGAACCTGTACCCCCAAGCTCACCCTAACGTCCACAAAATTACTTTTTCAAATTCAATTTTTTTCAATCGGTATTGCTTCTTGGGAGCCTTGTGAACAATTTCTGCTAGTTTTCAATCAGAAATTTGAATTTGACCATTTAGTCAAAATGTCCAATTTGTTCAAATCTGGCCTTATACTGAACCTGTACCCCCAAGCTCACCCTAACGTCCAAAAAATTATTTTTTCAAATTCAATTTTTTTCAATCGGTATTGCTTCTTGGGAGCCTTGTGAACAATTTCTGCTAGTTTTTAATCAGAAATTTGAATTTGACCATTTTAGTGAAAATGTCCAATTTCTTCAAATCTGGCCTTATACTGAACCTGTACCCCCAAGCTCACCCTAACGTCCACAAAATTACTTTTTCAAATTCAATTTTTTTCAATCGGTATTGCTTCTTTGGAGCCTTGTGAACAATTTCTGCTAGTTTTCAATCAGAAATTTGAATTTGACCATTTAGTCAAAATGTCCAATTTGTTCCTAACGTCCAAAAAATTACTTTTTCAAATTAAATTTTTTTCAATCGGTATTGCTTCTTGGGAGCCTTGTGAACAATTTCTGCTAGTTTTTAATCAGAAATTTGAATTTGACCATTTTAGTGAAAATGTCCAATTTGTTCAAATCTGGCCTTATACTGAACCTGTACCCCCAAGCTCACCCTAACGACCAAAACAATATTTTTTCAAATTCAATTTGTTTCAATCGGTATTGCTTCTTGGGAGCCTTGTGAACAATTTCTGCTAGTTTTTAATCAGAAATTTGAATTTGACCATTTTAGTCAAAATGTCCAATTTCTTCAAATTCTGGCCTTATACTGAACCTGTACCCCCAAGCTCACCCTAACGTCCAAAAAATTACTTTTTCAAATTCAATTTTTTTCAATCGGTATTGCTTCTTGGGAGCCTTGTGAACAATTTCTGCTAGTTTTTAATCAGAAATTTGAATTTGACCATTTTAGTGAAAATGTCCAATTTCTTCAAATCTTGCCTTATACTGAACCTGTACCCCCAAGCTCACCCTAATGTCCAAAAAATTATTTTTTCAAATTCAATTTTTTTCAATCGGTATTGCTTCTTGGGAGCCTTGTGAACAATTTCTGCTAGTTTTTAATCAGAAATTTGAATTTGACCATTTTAGTCAAAATGTCCAATTTCTTCAAATTCTGGTTTTATACTGAACCTGTACCCCCAAAGCTCACCCTAACGACCAAAACAATATTTTTTCAAATTCAATTTTTTTCAATCGGTATTGCTTCTTGGGAGCCTTGTGAACAATTTCTGCTAGTTTTTAATCAGAAATTTAAATTTGACCATTTTAGTGAAAATGTCCAATTTCTTCAAATCTGGCCTTATACTGAACCTGTACCCCCAAGCTCACCCTAATGTCCAAAACAATATTTGTTCAAATTCAATTTTTTTCAATCGGTATTGCTTCTTGGGAGCCTTGTGAACAATTTCTGCTAGTTTTTAATCAGAAATTTGAATTTGACCATTTTAGTCAAAATGTCCAATTTCTTCAAATTCTGGCCTTATACTGAACCTGTACCCCCAAGCTCACCCTAACGTCCAAAAAATTATTTTTTCAAATTCAATTTTTTTCAATCGGTATTGCTTCTTGGGAGCCTTGTGAACAATTTCTGCTAGTTTTTAATCAGAAATTTGAATTTGAAAATTTTAGTGAAAATGTCCAATTTGTTCAAATCTGGCCTTATACTGAACCTGTACCCCCAAGCTCACCCTAACGTCCAAAAAATTACTTTTTCAAATTAAATTTTTTTTCAATCGGTATTGCTTCTTGGGAGCCTTGTGAACAATTTCTGCTAGTTTTTAATCAGAAATTTGAATTTGACCATTTTAGTCAAAATGTCCAATTTCTTCAAATCTGGCCTTATACTGAACCTGTACCCCCAAGCTCACCCTAACGTCCAAAAAATTATTTTTTCAAATTAAATTTTTTTCAATCGGTATTGCTTCTTGGGAGCCTTGTGAACAATTTCTGCTAGTTTTTAATCAGAAATTTGAATTTGACCATTTTAGTCAAAATGTCCAATTTGTTCAAATCTGGCCTTATACTGAACCTGTACCCCCAAGCTCACCCTAACGTCCAAAAAATTATTTTTTCAAATTCAATTTTTTTTTAATCGGTATTGCTTCTTGGGAGCCTTGTGAACAATTTCTGCTAGTTTTTAATCAGAAATTTGAATTTGACCATTTTAGTCAAAATGTCCAATTTGTTCAAATTCTGGCCTTATACTGAACCTGTACCCCCAAGCTCACCCTAACGTCCAAAAAATTATTTTTTCAAATTCAATTTTTTTTTAATCGGTATTGCTTCTTGGGAGCCTTGTGAACAATTTCTGCTAGTTTTTAATCAGAAATTTGAATTTGACCATTTTAGTCAAAATGTCCAATTTCTTCAAATTCTGGCCTTATACTGAACCTGTACCCCCAAGCTCACCCTAACGTCCAAAAAAATATTTTTTCAAATTCAATTTTTTTTCAATTGGTATTGCTTCTTGGGAGCCTTGTGAACAATTTCTGCTAGTTTTTAATCAGAAATTTGAATTTGACCATTTAGTGAAAATTTCCAATTTGTTCAAATTCTGGCCTTATACTGAACCTGTACCCCCAAGCTCACCCTAACGACCAAAACAATATTTTTTCAAATTCAATTTTTTTCAATCGGTATTGCTTCTTGGGAGCCTTGTGAACAATTTCTGCTAGTTTTTAATCAGAAATTTGAATTTGACAATTTTAGTCAAAATGTCCAATTTCTTCAAATTCTGGCCTTATACTGAACCTGTACCCCCAAGCTCACCCTAACGTCCAAAAAATTACTTTTTCAAATTAAATTTTTTTCAATCGGTATTGCTTCTTGGGAGCCTTGTGAACAATTTCTGCTAGTTTTTAATCAGAAATTTGAATTTGACCATTTTAGTCAAAATGTCCAATTTCTTCAAATCTGGCCTTATACTGAACCTGTACCCCCAAGCTCACCCTAACGACCAAAACAATATTTTTTCAAATTCAATTTTTTTCAATCGGTATTGCTTCTTGGGAGCCTTGTGAACAATTTCTGCTAGTTTTTAATCAGAAATTTGAATTTGACCATTTTAGTCAAAATGTCCAATTTCTTCAAATTCTGGCCTTATACTGAACCTGTACCCCCAAGCTCACCCTAACGTCCAAAAAATTACTTTTTCAAATTCAATTTTTTTCAATCGGTATTGCTTCTTGGGAGCCTTGTGAACAATTTCTGCTAGTTTTTAATCAGAAATTTGAATTTGACCATTTTAGTGAAAATGTCCAATTTCTTCAAATCTTGCCTTATACTGAACCTGTACCCCCAAGCTCACCCTAATGTCCAAAAAATTATTTTTTCAAATTCAATTTTTTTCAATCGGTATTGCTTCTTGGGAGCCTTGTGAACAATTTCTGCTAGTTTTTAATCAGAAATTTGAATTTGACCATTTTAGTCAAAATGTCCAATTTCTTCAAATTCTGGTTTTATACTGAACCTGTACCCCCAAAGCTCACCCTAACGACCAAAACAATATTTTTTCAAATTCAATTTTTTTCAATCGGTATTGCTTCTTGGGAGCCTTGTGAACAATTTCTGCTAGTTTTTAATCAGAAATTTAAATTTGACCATTTTAGTGAAAATGTCCAATTTCTTCAAATCTGGCCTTATACTGAACCTGTACCCCCAAGCTCACCCTAATGTCCAAAACAATATTTGTTCAAATTCAATTTTTTTCAATCGGTATTGCTTCTTGGGAGCCTTGTGAACAATTTCTGCTAGTTTTTAATCAGAAATTTGAATTTGACCATTTTAGTCAAAATGTCCAATTTCTTCAAATTCTGGCCTTATACTGAACCTGTACCCCCAAGCTCACCCTAACGTCCAAAAAATTATTTTTTCAAATTAAATTTTTTTCAATCGGTATTGCTTCTTGGGAGCCTTGTGAACAATTTCTGCTAGTTTTTAATCAGAAATTTGAATTTGACCATTTTAGTCAAAATGTCCAATTTCTTCAAATCTGGCCTTATACTGAACCTGTACCCCCAAGCTCACCCTAACGTCCAAAAAATTACTTTTTCAAATTCAATTTTTTTCAATCGGTATTGCTTCTTGGGAGCCTTGTGAACAATTTCTGCTAGTTTTTAATCAGAAATTTGAATTTGAAAATTTTAGTGAAAATGTCCAATTTGTTCAAATCTGGCCTTATACTGAACCTGTACCCCCAAGCTCACCCTAACGACCAAAACAATATTTTTTCAAATTCAATTTTTTTCAATCGGTATTGCTTCTTGGGAGCCTTGTGAACAATTTCTGCTAGTTTTTAATCAGAAATTTGAATTTGACCATTTTAGTCAAAATGTCCAATTTGTTCAAATTCTGGCCTTATACTGAACCTGTACCCCCAAGCTCACCCTAACGTCCAAAAAATTATCTTTTCAAATTAAATTTTTTTTCAATCGGTATTGCTTCTTGGGAGCCTTGTGAACAATTTCTGCTAGTTTTTAATCAGAAATTTGAATTTGACCATTTTAGTCAAAATGTCCAATTTCTTCAAATCTGGCCTTATACTGAACCTGTACCCCCAAGCTCACCCTAACGTCCAAAAAATTATTTTTTCAAATTAAATTTTTTTCAATCGGTATTGCTTCTTGGGAGCCTTGTGAACAATTTCTGCTAGTTTTTAATCAGAAATTTGAATTTGACCATTTTAGTCAAAATGTCCAATTTGTTCAAATCTGGCCTTATACTGAACCTGTACCCCCAAGCTCACCCTAACGTCCAAAAAATTATTTTTTCAAATTCAATTTTTTTTTAATCGGTATTGCTTCTTGGGAGCCTTGTGAACAATTTCTGCTAGTTTTTAATCAGAAATTTGAATTTGACCATTTTAGTGAAAATGTCCAATTTGTTCAAATTCTGGCCTTTTACTGAACCTGTACCCCCAGGCTCACCCTAATGACCAATAAAAATTTTTTCAAATTCAATTTTTTTTTAATCAGTGTTGCTTCTTGGGAGCCTTGTGAACAATTTCTGCTAGTTTTTAATCAGAAATTTGAATTTGACCATTTTAGTGAAAATGTCCAATTTGTTCAAATCTGGCCTTATACTGAACCTGTACCCCCAAGCTCACCCTAACGTCCAACAAATTATTTTTTCAAATTCAATTTTTTTTCAATCGGTATTGCTTCTTGGGAGCCTTGTGAACAATTTCTGCTAGTTTTTAATCAGAAATTTGAATTTGACCATTTTAGTGAAAATGTCCAATTTGTTCAAATTCTGGCCTTTTACTGAACCCGTACCCCCAAGCTCACCCTAACGTCCAAAAAATTATTTTTTCAAATTCAATTTTTTTCAATCGGTATTGCTTCTTGGGAGCCTTGTGAACAATTTCTGCTAGTTTTTAATCAGAAATTTGAATTTGACCATTTTAGTGAAAATGTCCAATTTGTTCAAATCTGGCCTTATACTGAACCTGTACCCCCAAGCTCACCCTAACGTCCAAAAAATTATTTTTTCAAATTCAATTTATTTCAATCGGTATTGCTTCTTGGGAGCCTTGTGAACAATTTCTGCTAGTTTTTAATCAGAAATTTGAATTTGACCATTTTAGTCAAAATGTCCAATTTGTTCAAATTCTGGCCTTACATGTATACTGAACCTGTACCCCCAAGCTCACCCTAACGTCCAAAAAATTATTTTTTCAAATTCAATTTTTTTTTAATCGGTATTGCTTCTTGGGAGCCTTGTGAACAATTTCTGCTAGTTTTTAATCAGAAATTTGAATTTGACCATTTTAGTCAAAATGTCCAATTTGTTCAAATTCTGGCCTTATACTGAACCTGTACCCCCAAGCTCACCCTAACGTCCAAAAAATTATTTTTTCAAATTAAATTTTTTTCAATCGGTATTGCTTCTTGGGAGCCTTGTGAACAATTTCTGCTAGTTTTTAATCAGAAATTTGAATTTGACCATTTTAGTCAAAATGTCCAATTTCTTCAAATCTGGCCTTATACTGAACCTGTACCCCCAAGCTCACCCTAACGTCAAAAAAATTATTTTTTCAAATTAAATTTTTTTCAATCGGTATTGCTTCTTGGGAGCCTTGTGAACAATTTCTGCTAGTTTTTAATCAGAAATTTGAATTTGACCATTTTAGTCAAAATGTCCAATTTGTTCAAATCTGGCCTTATACTGAACCTGTACCCCCAAGCTCACCCTAACGTCCAAAAAATTATTTTTTCAAATTCAATTTTTTTTTAATCGGTATTGCTTCTTGGGAGCCTTGTGAACAATTTCTGCTAGTTTTTAATCAGAAATTTGAATTTGACCATTTTAGTCAAAATGTCCAATTTGTTCAAATTCTGGCCTTTTACTGAACCTGTACCCCCAGGCTCACCCTAATGACCAAAAAAATATTTTTTCAAATTCAATTTTTTTTTAATCAGTATTGCTTCTTGGGAGCCTTGTGAACAATTTCTGCTAGTTTTTAATCAGAAATTTGAATTTGACCATTTTAGTCAAAATGTCCAATTTGTTCAAATTCTGGCCTTATACTGAACCTGTACCCCCAAGCTCACCCTAACGTCCAAAAAAATTTTTTTTCAAATTCAATTTTTTTCAATCGGTATTGCTTCTTGGGAGCCTTGTGAACAATTTCTGCTAGTTTTTAATCAGAAATTTGAATTTGACCATTTTAGTCAAAATGTCCAATTTGTTCAAATCTGGCCTTATACTGAACCTGTACCCCCAAGCTCACCCTAACGTCCAAAAAATTATTTTTTCAAATTCAATTTTTTTTTTAATCGGTATTGCTTCTTGGGAGCCTTGTGAACAATTTCTGCTAGTTTTTAATCAGAAATTTGAATTTGACCATTTTAGTCAAAATGTCCAATTTGTTCAATTTCTGGCCTTATACTGAACCTGTACCCCCAAGCTCACCCTAACGTTCAAAAAATTATTTTTTCAAATTCAATTATTTTTCAATCGGTATTGCTTCTTGGGAGCCTTTTGAACAATTTCTGCTAGTTTTTAATCAGAAATTTGAATTTGACCATTTTAGTCAAAATGTCCAATTTGTTCAATCTTCTGGCCTTATACTGAACCTGTACCCCCAAGCTCACCCTAATGACCAAAAAAATATTTTTTCAAATTCAATTTTTTTCAATCGGTATTGTTTCTTGGGAGCCTTGTGAATAATTTCTGCTAGTTTTTAATCAGAAATTTGAATTTGACCATTTTAGTCAAAATGTCCAATTTGTTCAAATCTGGCCTTATACTGAACCTGTACCCCCAAGCTCACCCTAACGTCCAAAAAATTATTTTTTCAAATTCAATTTTTATTTTAATCGGTATTGCTTCTTGGGAGCCTTGTGAACAATTTCTGCTAGTTTTTAATCAGAAATTTGAATTTGACCATTTTAGTCAAAATGTCCAATTTGTTCAATTTCTGGCCTTATACTGAACCTGTACCCCCAAGCTCACCCTAACGTTCAAAAAATTATTTTTTCAAATTCAATTTTTTTTCAATCGGTATTGCTTCTTGGGAGCCTTTTGAACAATTTCTGCTAGTTTTTAATCAGAAATTTGAATTTGACCATTTTAGTCAAAATGTCCAATTTGTTCAATCTTCTGGCCTTATACTGAACCTGTACCCCCAAGCTCACCCTAATGACCAAAAAATTATTTTTTCAAATTCAATTTTTTTTCAATCGGTATTGCTTCTTGGGAGCCTTGTGAACAATTTCTGCTAGTTTTTAATCAGAAATTTGAATTTGACCATTTTAGTCAAAATGTCCAATTTGTTCAAATCTGGCCTTATACTGAACCTGTACCCCCAAGCTCACCCTAACGTCCAAAAAATTATTTTTTCAAATTCAATTTTTATTTTAATCGGTATTGCTTCTTGGGAGCCTTGTGAACAATTTCTGCTAGTTTTTAATCAGAAATTTGAATTTATCCATTTTAGTCAAAATGTCCAATTTGTTCAAATTCTGGCCTTTTACTGAACATGTACCCCCAAGCTCACCCTAACGTCCAAAAAATTATTTTTTCAAATTCAATTTGTTTCAATCGGTATTGCTTCTTGGGAGCCTTGTGAACAATTTCTGCTAGTTTTTAATCAGAAATTTGAATTTGACCATTTAAGTGAAAATGTCCAATTTGTTCAAATCTGGCCTTATACTGAACCTAAACCCCCAAGCTCACCCTAACGTCCAAAAAATTATTTTTTTAAATTCAATTTTTTTCAATTGGTATTGCTTCTTGGGAGCCTTGTGAACAATTTCTGCTAGTTTTTAATCAGAAATTTGAATTTGACCATTTTAGTCAAAATGTCCAATTTGTTCAAATCTGGCCTTATACTGAACCTGTAGCCCCAAGCTCACCCTAACGTCCAAAAATTCTTTTTTCAAATTCAATTTTTTTCAATCGGTATTGCTTCTTGGGAGCCTTTTGAACAATTTCTGCTAGTTTTTAATCAGAAATTTGAATTTGACCATTTTAGTCAAAATGTCCAATTTGTTCAATTTCTGGCCTTATACTGAACCTGTACCCCCAAGCTCACCCTAACGTTCAAAAAATTATTTTTTCAAATTCAATTTTTTTTCAATCGGTATTGCTTCTTGGGAGCCTTTTGAACAATTTCTGCTAGTTTTTAATCAGAAATTTGAATTTGACCATTTTAGTCAAAATGTCCAATTTGTTCAATCTTCTGGCCTTATACTGAACCTGTACCCCCAAGCTCACCCTAATGACCAAAAAAATATTTTTTCAAATTCAATTTTTTTTCAATCGGTATTGCTTCTTGGGAGCCTTGTGAACAATTTCTGCTAGTTTTTAATCAGAAATTTGAATTTGACCATTTTAGTCAAAATGTCCAATTTGTTCAAATCTGGCCTTATACTGAACCTGTACCCCCAAGCTCACCCTAACGTCCAAAAAATTATTTTTTCAAATTCAATTTTTATTTTAATCGGTATTGCTTCTTGGGAGCCTTGTGAACAATTTCTGCTAGTTTTTAATCAGAAATTTGAATTTATCCATTTTAGTCAAAATGTCCAATTTGTTCAAATTCTGGCCTTTTACTGAACATGTACCCCCAAGCTCACCCTAACGTCCAAAAAATTATTTTTTCAAATTCAATTTGTTTCAATCGGTATTGCTTCTTGGGAGCCTTGTGAACAATTTCTGCTAGTTTTTAATCAGAAATTTGAATTTGACCATTTAAGTGAAAATGTCCAATTTGTTCAAATCTGGCCTTATACTGAACCTAAAACCCCAAGCTCACCCTAACGTCCAAAAAATTATTTTTTTAAATTCAATTTTTTTCAATTGGTATTGCTTCTTGGGAGCCTTGTGAACAATTTCTGCTAGTTTTTAATCAGAAATTTGAATTTGACCATTTTAGTCAAAATGTCCAATTTGTTCAAATCTGGCCTTATACTGAACCTGTAGCCCCAAGCTCACCCTAACGTCCAAAAATTCTTTTTTCAAATTCAATTTTTTTCAATCGGTATTGCTTCTTGTGAGCCTTGTGAACAATTTCTGCTAGTTTTTAATCAGAAATTTGAATTTGACCATTTTAGTCAAAATGTCCAATTTGTTCAAATCTGGCCTTATACTGAACCTGTACCCCCAAGCTCACCCTAACGTCCAAAAAATTATTTTTTCAAATTCATTTTTTTTTTAATCCGTATTGCTTCTTGGGAGCCTTGTGAACAATTTCTGCTAGTTTTTAATCAGAAATTTGAATTTGACCATTTTAGTCAAAATGTCCAATTTGTTCAAATTCTGGCCTTTTACTGAACCTGTACCCCCAGGCTCACCCTAATGACCAAAAAAATATTTTTTCAAATTCAATTTTTTTTTAATCAGTATTGGTTCTTGGGAGCCTTGTGAACAATTTCTGCTAGTTTTTAATCAGAAATTTGAATTTGACCATTTTAGTCAAAATGTCCAATTTGTTCAAATTCTGGCCTTATACTGAACCTGTACCCCCAAGCTCACCCTAACGTCCAAAAATTTTTTTTTTCAAATTCAATTTTTTTCAATCGGTATTGCTTCTTGGGAGCCTTGTGAACAATTTCTGCTAGTTTTTAATCAGAAATTTGAATTTGACCATTTTAGTCAAAATGTCCAATTTGTTCAAATCTGGCCTTATACTGAACCTGTACCCCCAAGCTCACCCTAACGTCCAAAAAATTATTTTTTCAAATTCAATTTTTATTTTAATCGGTATTGCTTCTTGGGAGCCTTGTGAACAATTTCTGCTAGTTTTTAATCAGAAATTTGAATTTGACCATTTTAGTCAAAATGTCCAATTTGTTCAATTTCTGGCCTTATACTGAACCTGTACCCCCAAGCTCACCCTAACGTTCAAAAAATTATTTTTTCAAATTCAATTATTTTTCAATCGGTATTGCTTCTTGGGAGCCTTTTGAACAATTTCTGCTAGTTTTTAATCAGAAATTTGAATTTGACCATTTTAGTCAAAATGTCCAATTTGTTCAATCTTCTGGCCTTATACTGAACCTGTACCCCCAAGCTCACCCTAATGACCAAAAAAATATTTTTTCAAATTCAATTTTTTTCAATCGGTATTGTTTCTTGGGAGCCTTGTGAATAATTTCTGCTAGTTTTTAATCAGAAATTTGAATTTGACCATTTTAGTCAAAATGTCCAATTTGTTCAAATCTGGCCTTATACTGAACCTGTACCCCCAAGCTCACCCTAACGTCCAAAAAATTATTTTTTCAAATTCAATTTTTATTTTAATCGGTATTGCTTCTTGGGAGCCTTGTGAACAATTTCTGCTAGTTTTTAATCAGAAATTTGAATTTGACCATTTTAGTCAAAATGTCCAATTTGTTCAATTTCTGGCCTTATACTGAACCTGTACCCCCAAGCTCACCCTAACGTTCAAAAAATTATTTTTTCAAATTAAATTTTTTTTCAATCGGTATTGCTTCTTGGGAGCCTTTTGAACAATTTCTGCTAGTTTTTAATCAGAAATTTGAATTTGACCATTTTAGTCAAAATGTCCAATTTGTTCAATCTTCTGGCCTTATACTGAACCTGTACCCCCAAGCTCACCCTAATGACCAAAAAAATATTTTTTCAAATTCAATTTTTTTTCAATCGGTATTGCTTCTTGGGAGCCTTGTGAACAATTTCTGCTAGTTTTTAATCAGAAATTTGAATTTGACCATTTTAGTCAAAATGTCCAATTTGTTCAAATCTGGCCTTATACTGAACCTGTACCCCCAAGCTCACCCTAACGTCCAAACAATTATTTTTTCAAATTCAATTTTTATTTTAATCGGTATTGCTTCTTGGGAGCCTTGTGAACAATTTCTGCTAGTTTTTAATCAGAAATTTGAATTTGACCATTTTAGTCAAAATGTCCAATTTGTTCAAATTCTGGCCTTTTACTGAACATGTACCCCCAAGCTCACCCTAACGTCCAAAAAATTATTTTTTCAAATTCAATTTTTTTCAATCGGTATTGCTTCTTGGGAGCCTTGTGAACAATTTCTGCTAGTTTTTAATCAGAAATTTGAATTTGACCATTTAAGTGAAAATGTCCAATTTGTTCAAATCTGGCCTTATACTGAACCTAAACCCCCAAGCTCACCCTAACGTCCAAAAAATTATTTTTTTAAATTCAATTTTTTTCAATTGGTATTGCTTCTTGGGAGCCTTGTGAACAATTTCTGCTAGTTTTTAATCAGAAATTTGAATTTGACCATTTTAGTCAAAATGTCCAATTTGTTCAAATCTGGCCTTATACTGAACCTGTAGCCCCAAGCTCACCCTAACGTCCAAAAATTCTTTTTTCAAATTCAATTTTTTTCAATCGGTATTGCTTCTTGGGAGCCTTGTGAACAATTTCTGCTAGTTTTTAATCAGAAATTTGAATTAGACCATTTTAGTCAAAATGTCCAATTTGTTCAAATCTGGCCTTATACTGAACCTGTACCCCCAAGCTCACCCTAACGTCCAAAAAATTATTTTTTCAAATTAAATTTTTTTCAATCGGTATTGCTTCTTGGGAGCCTTGTGAACAATTTCTGCTAGTTTTTAATCAGAAATTTGAATTTGACCATTTTAGTCAATATGTCCAATTTGTTCAAATCTGGCCTTTACTGAACCTGTACACCCAAGGTCACCCTAACGTCCAAAAAATTATTTTTTCAAATTCAATTTTTTTCAATCGGTATTGCTTTTTGGGTGCCTTGTGAACAATTTCTGCTAGTTTTTAATCAGAAATTTGAATTTGACCATTTTAGTCAAAATGTCCAATTTGTTCAAATCTGGCCTTATACTGAACCTGTACCCCCAAGCTCACCCTAACGTCCAAAAAATTATTTTTTCAAATTCAATTTTTTTTTAATCGGTATTGCTTCTTGGGAGCCTTGTGAACAATTTCTGCTAGTTTTTAATCAGAAATTTAAATTTGACCATTTTTAGTCAAAATGTCCAATTTGTTCAAATCTGGCCTTATACTGAACCTGTACCCCCAAGCTCACCCTAACGTCCAAAAAATTATTTTTTCAAATTCAATTTTTTTTCAATCGGTATTGCTTCTTGGGAGCCTTGTGAACAATTTCTGCTAGTTTTTAATCAGAAATTTGAATTTGACCATTTTAGTCAAAATGTCCAATTTGTTCAAATTCTGGCCTTATACTGAACCTGTACCCCCAAGCTCACCCTAACGTCCAAAAAATTATTTTTTCAAATTCAATTTTTTTTCAATCGGTATTGCTTCTTGGGAGCCTTTTGAACAATTTCTGCTAGTTTTTAATCAGAAATTTGAATTTGACCATTTTAGTCAAAATGTCCAATTTGTTCAAATTCTGGCCTTATACTGAACCTGTACCCCCAAGCTTACCCTAATGACCAAAACAATATTTTTTCAAATTCAATTTTTTTCAATCGGTATTGCTTCTTGGGAGCCTTGTAACAATTTCTGCTAGTTTTTAATCAGAAATTTGAATTTGACCATTTTAGTCAAAATGTCCAATTTTTTCACATTCTGGCCTTATACTGAACCTGTACCCCCAAGCTCACTCTAACGTCCAAAAAAATATATTTTCAAATTCAATTTTTTTCAATCGGTATTGCTTCTTGGGAGCCTTGTGAACAATTTCTGCTAGTTTTTAATCAGAAATTTGAATTTGACCATTTTAGTCAAAATGTCCAATTTGTTCAAATCTGGCCTTATACTGAACCTGTACCCCCAAGCTCATCCTAACGTCCAAAAAATTATTTTTTCAAATTAAATTTTTTTCAATCGGTATTGCTTCTTGGGAGCCTTGTGAACAATTTCTGCTAGTTTTTAATCAGAAATTTGAATTTGACCATTTTAGTCAAAATGTCCAATTTGTTCAAATTCTGGCCTTATACTGAACCTGTACCCCCAAGCTTCAAATTCAATTTTTTTCAATCGGTATTGCTTCTTGGGAGCCTTGTGAACAATTTCTGCTCGTTTTTAATCAGAAATTTGAATTTGACCATTTTAGTCAAAATGTCCAATTTGTTCAAATTCTGGCCTTATACTGAACCTGTACCCCCAAGCTCACCCTAACGTCCAAAAAATTATTTTTTCAAATTAAATTTTTTTCAATCGGTATTGCTCCTTGGGAGCCTTGTGAACAATTTCTGCTAGTTTTTAATCAGAAATTTGAATTTGACCATTTTAGTGAAAATGTCCAATTTGTTCAAATCTGGCCTTATACTGAACCTGTACCCCCAAGCTCACCCTAACGTCCAAAAAATTATTTTTTCAAATTCAATTTTTTTTTAATCGGTATTGCTTCTTGGGAGCCTTGTGAACAATTTCTGGTAGTTTTTAATCAGAAATTTGAATTTGACCATTTTAGTCAAAATGTCCAATTTGTTCAAATTCTGGCCTTATACTGAACCTGTACCCCCAAGCTCACCCTAACGTCCAAAAAATTATTTTTTCAAATTCAATTTTTTTCAATCGGTATTGCTTCTTGGGAGCCTTGTGAACAATTTCTGCTAGTTTTTAATCAGAAATTTGAATTTGACCATTTTAGTCAAAATGTCCAATTTCTTCAAATCTGGCCTTATACTGAACCTGTACCCCCAAGCTCACCCTAACGTCCAAAAAATTATTTTTTCAAATTCAATTTTTTTTTAATCGGTATTGCTTCTTGGGAGCCTTCTTAACAATTTCTGGTAGTTTTTAATCAGAAATTTGAATTTGACCATTTTAGTCAAAATGTCCAATTTGTTCAAATTCTGGCCTTATACTGAACCTGTACCCCCAAGCTCACCCTAACGTCCAAAAAATTATTTTTTCAAATTAAATTTTTTTCAATCGGTATTGCTTCTTGGGAGCCTTGTGAACAATTTCTGCTAGTTTTTAATCAGAAATTTGAATTTGACCATTTTAGTCAAAATGTCCAATTTGTTCAAATTCTGGCCTTTTTCTGAACCTGTACCCCCAGGCTCACCCTAATGACCAAAAAAATATTTTTTCAAATTCAATTTTTTTTTAATCAGTATTGCTTCTTGGGAGCCTTGTGAACAATTTCTGCTAGTTTTTAATCAGAAATTTGAATTTGACCATTTTAGTCAAAATGTCCAATTTGTTCAAATTCTGGCCTTATACTGAACCTGTACCCCCAAGCTCACCCTAACGTCCAAAAATTTTTTTTTTCAAATTAAATTTTTTTCAATCGGTATTGCTTCTTGGGAGCCTTGTGAACAATTTCTGCTCGTTTTTAATCAGAAATTTGAATTTGACCATTTTAGTCAAAATGTCCAATTTGTTCAAATTCTGGCCTTATACTGAACCTGTACCCCCAAGCTCACCCTAACGTCCAAAAAATTATTTTTTCAAATTCAATTTTTTTTTAATCGGTATTGCTTCTTGGGAGCCTTGTGAACAATTTCTGGTAGTTTTTAATCAGAAATTTGAATTTGACCATTTTAGTCAAAATGTCCAATTTGTTCAAATTCTGGCCTTATACTGAACCTGTACCCCCAAGCTCACCCTAACGTCCAAAAAATTATTTTTTCAAATTAAATTTTTTTCAATCGGTATTGCTTCTTGGGAGCCTTGTGAACAATTTCTGCTAGTTTTTAATCAGAAATTTGAATTTGACCATTTTAGTCAAAATGTCCAATTTGTTCAAATCTGGCCTTATACTGAACCTGTACCCCCAAGCTCACCCTAACGTCCAAAACATTATTTTTTCAAATTCAATTTTTTTTTATCGGTATTGCTTCTTGGGAGCCTTGTGAACAATTTCTGCTAGTTTTTAATCAGAAATTTGAATTTGACCATTTTAGTCAAAATGTCCAATTTGTTCAAATTCTGGCCTTATACTGAACCTGTACCCCCAAGCTCACCCTAACGTCCAACAAATTATTTTTTCAAATTCAATTTTTTTTCAATCGGTATTGCTTCTTGGGAGCCTTTTGAACAATTTCTGCTAGTTTTTAATCAGAAATTTGAATTTGACCATTTTAGTCAAAAATGTTCAAATTCTGGCCTTATACTGAACCTGTACCCCCAAGCTCACCCTAATGACCAAAAAAATATTTTTTCAAATTCAATTTTTTTCAATCGGTATTGCTTCTTGGGAGCCTTGTGAACAATTTCTGCTAGTTTTTAATCAGAAATTTGAATTTGACCATTTTAGTCAAAATGTCCAATTTGTTCAAATTCTGGCCTTATACTGAACCTGTACCCCCAAGCTCACCCTAACGTCCAAAAAAATATATTTTCAAATTCAATTTTTTTCAATCGGTATTGCTTCTTGGGAGCCTTGTGAACAATTTCTGCTAGTTTTTAATCAGAAATTTGAATTTGACCATTTTAGTCAAAATGTCCAATTTGTTCAAATCTGGCCTTATACTGAACCTGTACCCCGAAGCTCATCCTAACGTCCAAAAAATTATTTTTTCAAATTCAATTTTTTTTCAATCGGTATTGCTTCTTGGGAGCCTTGTGAACAATTTCTGCTAGTTTTTAATCAGAAATTTGAATTTGACCATTTTAGTCAATATGTCCAATTTGTTCAAATTCTGGCCTTTTACTGAACATGTACCCCCAAGCTCACCCTAACGTCCAAAAAATTATTTTTTCAAATTCAATTTTTTTCAATCGGTATTGCTTCTTAGGAGCCTTGTGAACAATTTCTGCTAGTTTTTAATCAGAAATTTGAATTTGACCATTTTAGTCAATATGTCCAATCTGTTCAAATCTGGCCTTATACTGAACCGAACCCCCAAGCTCACCCTAACGACCAAAACAATATTTTTTCAAATTCAATTTTTTTCAATCGGTATTGCTTCTTGGGAGCCTTGTGAACAATTTCTGCTAGTTTTTAATCAGAAATTTGAATTTGACCATTTTAGTGAAAATGTCCAATTTGTTCAAATTCTGGCCTTATACTGAACTTGTACCCCCAAGCTCACCCTAACGTCCAACAAAATATATTTTCAAATTCAATTTTTTTCAATCGGTATTGCTTCTTGGGAGCCTTGTGAACAATTTCTGCTAGTTTTTAATCAGAAATTTGAATTTGACCATTTTAGTCAAAATGTCCAATTTGTTCAAATCTGGCCTTATACTGAACCTGTACCCCGAAGCCTTGTGAACAATTTCTGTTAGTTTTTAATCAGAAATTTGAATTTATCCATTTTAGTCAAAATGTCCAATTTGTTCAAATTCTGGCCTTTTACTGAACATGTACCCCCAAGCTCACCCTAACGTCCAAAAAATTATTTTTTCAAATTCAATTTTTTTCAATCGGTATTGCTTCTTGGGAGCCTTGTGAACAATGTCTGCTAGTTTTTAATCAGAAATTTGAATTTGACCATTTTAGTCAATATGTCCAATTTGTTCAAATTCTGGCCTTATACTGAACCTGTACCCCCAAGCTCACCCTAACGACCAATTCAATATTTTTTCAAATTCAATTTTTTTCAATCGGTATTGTTTCTTGGGAGCCTTGTGAACAGTTTCTGCTAGTTTTTAATCAGAAATTTGAATTTGACCATTTTAGTCAAAATGTCCAATTTGTTCAAATTCTGGCCTTATACTGAACCTGTACCCCCAAGCTCACCCTAACGTCCAAAAAAATATATTTTCAAATTCAATTTTTTTCAATCGGTATTTCTTCTTAGGAGCCTTGTGAACAATTTCTGCTAGTTTTTAATCAGAAATTTGAATTTGACCATTTTAGTCAAAATGTCCAATTTGTTCAAATCTGGCCTTATACTGAACCTGTACCCCGAAGCTCATCCTAACGTCCAAAAAATTATTTTTTCAAATTCAATTTTTTTTCAATCGGTATTGCTTCTTGGGAGCCTTGTGAACAATTTCTGCTAGTTTTTAATCAGAAATTTGAATTTATCCATTTTAGTCAAAATGTCCAATTTGTTCAAATTCTGGCCTTTTACTGAACATGTACCCCCAAGCTCACCCTAACGTCCAAAAAATTATTTTTTCAAATTCAATTTTGTTCAATCGGTATTGCTTCTTAGGAGCCTTGTGAACAATTTCTGCTAGTTTTTAATCAGAAATTTGAATTTGACCATTTTAGTCAATATGTCCAATCTGTTCAAATCTGGCCTTATACTGAACCGAACCCCCAAGCTCACCCTAACGTCCAAAAAATTATTTTTTCAAATTCAATTTTTTTCAATCGGTATTGCTTCTTAGGAGCCTTGTGAACAATTTCTGCTAGTTTTTAATCAGAAATTTGAATTTGACCATTTTAGTCAAAATGTCCAATTTGTTCAAATTCTGGCCTTATACTGAACCTGTACCCCCAAGCTCACCCTAACGACCAAAACAATATTTTTTCAAATTCAATTTTTTTCAATCGGTATTGCTTCTTGGGAGCCTTGTGAACAATTTCTGCTAGTTTTTAATCAGAAATTTGAATTTGACCATTTTAGTCAAAATGTCCAATTTGTTCAAATCTGGCCTTATACTGAACCTGTACCCCCAAGCTCACCCTAACGTCCAAAAAATTATTTTTTCAAATTCAATTTTTTTTTTATCGGTATTGCTTCTTGGGAGCCTTGTGAACAATTTCTGCTAGTTTTTAATCAGAAATTTGAATTTGACCATTTTAGTCAAAATGTCCAATTTGTTCAAATTCTGGCCTTATACTGAACCTGTACCCCCAAGCTCACCCTAACGTCCAACAAATTATTTTTTCAAATTCAATTTTTTTTCAATCGGTATTGCTTCTTGGGAGCCTTTTGAACAATTTCTGCTAGTTTTTAATCAGAAATTTGAATTTGACCATTTTAGTCAAAATGTCCAATTTGTTCAAATTCTGGCCTTATACTGAACCTGTACCCCCAAGCTCACCCTAATGACCAAAAAAATATTTTTTCAAATTCAATTTTTTTCAATCGGTATTGCTTCTTGGGAGCCTTGTGAACAATTTCTGCTAGTTTTTAATCAGAAATTTGAATTTGACCATTTTAGTCAAAATGTCCAATTTGTTCAAATCTGGCCTTATACTGAACCTGTACCCCGAAGCTCATCCTAACGTCCAAAAAATTATTTTTTTAAATTCAATTTTTTTTCAATCGGAATTGCTTCTTGGGAGCCTTGTGAACAATTTCTGCTAGTTTTTAATCAGAAATTTGAATTTATCCATTTTAGTCAAAATGTCCAATTTGTTCAAATTCTGGCCTTTTACTGAACATGTACCCCCAAGCTCACCCTAACGTCCAAAAAATTATTTTTTCAAATTAAATTTTTTTCAATCGGTATTGCTTCTTAGGAGCCTTGTGAACAATTTCTGCTAGTTTTTAATCAGAAATTTGAATTTGACCATTTTAGTCAATATGTCCAATCTGTTCAAATCTGGCCTTATACTGAACCGAACCCCCAAGCTCACCCTAACGTCCAAAAAATTATTTTTTCAAATTAAATTTTTTTCAATCGGTATTGCTTCTTGGGAGCCTTGTGAACAATGTCTGCTAGTTTTTAATCAGAAATTTGAATTTGACCATTTTAGTCAAAATGTCCAATTTGTTCAAATTCTGGCCTTATACTGAACCTGTACCACCAAGCTCACCCTAACGTCCAAAAAAATATATTTTCAAATTCAATTTTTTTCAATCGGTATTGCTTCTTGGGAGCCTTGTGAACAATTTCTGCTAGTTTTTAATCAGAAATTTTAATTTGACCATTTTAGTCAATATGTCCAATCTGTTCAAATCTGGCCTTATACTGAACCGAACCCCCAAGCTCACCCTAACGTCCAAAAAATTATTTTTTCAAATTCAATTTTTTTCAAACGGTATTGCTTCTTGGGAGCCTTGTGAACAATTTCTGCTAGTTTTTAATCAGAAATTTGAATTTGACCATTTTAGTCAAAATGTCCAATTTGTTCAAATTCTGGCCTTATACTGAACCTGTACCCCCAAGCTCACCCTAACGTCCAAAAAATTATTTTTTCAAATTCAATTTTTTTTTTATCGGTATTGCTTCTTGGGAGCCTTGTGAACAATTTCTGCTAGTTTTTAATCAGAAATTTGAATTTGACCATTTTAGTCAAAATGTCCAATTTGTTCAAATTCTGGCCTTATACTGAACCTGTACCCCCAAGCTCACCCTAACGTCCAACAAATTATTTTTTCAAATTCAATTTTTTTTCAATCGGTATTGCTTCTTGGGAGCCTTTTGAACAATTTCTGCTAGTTTTTAATCAGAAATTTGAATTTGACCATTTTAGTCAAAATGTCCAATTTGTTCAAATTCTGGCCTTATACTGAACCTGTACCACCAAGCTCACCCTAACGTCCAAAAAAATATATTTTCAAATTCAATTTTTTTCAATCGGTATTGCTTCTTGGGAGCCTTGTGAACAATTTCTGCTAGTTTTTAATCAGAAATTTTAATTTGACCATTTTAGTCAATATGTCCAATCTGTTCAAATCTGGCCTTATACTGAACCGAACCCCCAAGCTCACCCTAACGTCCAAAAAATTATTTTTTCAAATTCAATTTTTTTCAAACGGTATTGCTTCTTGGGAGCCTTGTGAACAATTTCTGCTAGTTTTTAATCAGAAATTTGAATTTGACCATTTTAGTCAAAATGTCCAATTTGTTCAAATTCTGGCCTTATACTGAACCTGTACCCCCAAGCTCACCCTAACGTCCAAAAAATTATTTTTTCAAATTCAATTTTTTTTTTATCGGTATTGCTTCTTGGGAGCCTTGTGAACAATTTCTGCTAGTTTTTAATCAGAAATTTGAATTTGACCATTTTAGTCAAAATGTCCAATTTGTTCAAATTCTGGCCTTATACTGAACCTGTACCCCCAAGCTCACCCTAATGACCAAAAAAATATTTTTTCAAATTCAATTTTTTTCAATCGGTATTGCTTCTTGGGAGCCTTGTGAACAATTTCTGCTAGTTTTTAATCAGAAATTTTAATTTGACCATTTTAGTCAATATGTCCAATCTGTTCAAATCTGGCCTTATACTGAACCGAACCCCCAAGCTCACCCTAACGTCCAAAAAATTATTTTTTCAAATTCAATTTTTTTCAAACGGTATTGCTTCTTGGGAGCCTTGTGAACAATGTCTGCTAGTTTTTAATCAGAAATTTGAATTTGACCATTTTAGTCAAAATGTCCAATTTGTTCAAATTCTGGCCTTATACTGAACCTGTACCCCCAAGCTCACCCTAACGTCCAAAAAATTATTTTTTCAAATTCAATTTTTTTTTTATCGGTATTGCTTCTTGGGAGCCTTGTGAACAATTTCTGCTAGTTTTTAATCAGAAATTTGAATTTGACCATTTTAGTCAAAATGTCCAATTTGTTCAAATTCTGGCCTTATACTGAACCTGTACCCCCAAGCTCACCCTAACGTCCAACAAATTATTTTTTCAAATTCAATTTTTTTCAAACGGTATTGCTTCTTGGGAGCCTTGTGAACAATGTCTGCTAGTTTTTAATCAGAAATTTGAATTTGACCATTTTAGTCAAAATGTCCAATTTGTTCAAATTCTGGCCTTATACTGAACCTGTACCCCCAAGCTCACCCTAACGACCAAAACAATATTTTTTCAAATTCAATTTTTTTCAATCGGTATTGCTTCTTGGGAGCCTTGTGAACAATTTCTGCTAGTTTTTAATCAGAAATTTGAATTTGACCATTTTAGTCAAAATGTCCAATTTGTTCAAATCTGGCCTTATACTGAACCTGTACCCCCAAGCTCACCCTAACGTCCAAAAAATTATTTTTTCAAATTCAATTTTTTTTTTATCGGTATTGCTTCTTGGGAGCCTTGTGAACAATTTCTGCTAGTTTTTAATCAGAAATTTGAATTTGACCATTTTAGTCAAAATGTCCAATTTGTTCAAATTCTGGCCTTATACTGAACCTGTACCCCCAAGCTCACCCTAACGTCCAACAAATTATTTTTTCAAATTAATTTTTTTTTCAATCGGTATTGTTTCTTGGGAGCCTTTTGAACAATTTCTGCTAGTTTTTAATCAGAAATTTGAATTTGACCATTTTAGTCAAAATGTCCAATTTGTTCAAATTCTGGCCTTATACTGAACCTGTACCCCCAAGCTCACCCTAATGACCAAAAAAATATTTTTTCAAATTCAATTTTTTTTAATCGGTATTGCTTCTTGGGAGCCTTGTGAACAATTTCTGCTAGTTTTTAATCAGAAATTTGAATTTGACCATTTTAGTCAAAATGTCCAATTTGTTCAAATCTGGCCTTATACTGAACCTGTACCCCGAAGCTCATCCTAACGTCCAAAAAATTATTTTTTTAAATTCAATTTTTTTTCAATCGGTATTGCTTCTTGGGAGCCTTGTGAACAATTTCTGCTAGTTTTTAATCAGAAATTTGAATTTATCCATTTTAGTCAAAATGTCCAATTTGTTCAAATTCTGGCCTTTTACTGAACATGTACCCCCAAGCTCACCCTAACGTCCAAAAAATTATTTTTTCAAATTCAATTTTTTTCAATCGGTATTGCTTCTTAGGAGCCTTGTGAACAATTTCTGCTAGTTTTTAATCAGAAATTTGAATTTGACCATTTTAGTCAATATGTCCAATCTGTTCAAATCTGGCCTTATACTGAACCGAACCCCCAAGCTCACCCCAACGTCCAAAAAATTATTTTTTCAAATTCAATTTTTTTCAATCGGTATTGCTTCTTGGGAGCCTTGTGAACAATGTCTGCTAGTTTTTAATCAGAAATTTGAATTTGACCATTTTAGTCAAAATGTCCAATTTGTTCAAATTCTGGCCTTATACTGAACCTGTACCCCCAAGCTCACCCTAACGTCCAAAAAAATATATTTTCAAATTCAATTTTTTTCAATCGGTATTGCTTCTTGGGAGCCTTGTGAACAATTTCTGCTAGTTTTTAATCAGAAATTTTAATTTGACCATTTTAGTCAAAATGTCCAATTTGTTCAAATCTGGCCTTATACTGAACCTGTACCCCGAAGCTCATCCTAACGTCCAAAAAATTATTTTTTCAAATTCAATTTTTTTCAATCGGTATTGCTTCTTGGGAGCCTTGTGAACAATGTCTGCTAGTTTTTAATCAGAAATTTGAATTTGACCATTTTAGTCAAAATGTCCAATTTGTTCAAATTCTGGCCTTATACTGAACCTGTACCCCCAAGCTCACCCTAACGACCAAAACAATATTTTTTCAAATTCAATTTTTTTCAATCGGTATTGCTTCTTGGGAGCCTTGTGAACAATTTCTGCTAGTTTTTAATCAGAAATTTGAATTTGACCATTTTAGTCAAAATGTCCAATTTGTTCAAATCTGGCCTTATACTGAACCTGTACCCCCAAGCTCACCCTAACGTCCAAAAAATTATTTTTTCAAATTCAATTTTTTTTATATCGGTATTGCTTCTTGGGAGCCTTGTGAACAATTTCTGCTAGTTTTTAATCAGAAATTTGAATTTGACCATTTTAGTCAAAATGTCCAATTTGTTCAAATTCTGGCCTTATACTGAACCTGTACCCCCAAGCTCACCCTAACGTCCAACAAATTATTTTTTCAAATTCAATTTTTTTTCAATCGGTATTGCTTCTTGGGAGCCTTGTGAACAATTTCTGCTAGTTTTTAATCAGAAATTTGAATTTGACCATTTTAGTCAAAAATGTTCAAATTCTGGCCTTATACTGAACCTGTACCCCCAAGCTCACCCTAATGACCAAAAAAATATTTTTTCAAATTCAATTTTTTTCAATCGGTATTGCTTCTTGGGAGCCTTGTGAACAATTTCTGCTAGTTTTTAATCAGAAATTTGAATTTGACCATTTTAGTCAAAATGTCCAATTTGTTCAAAATCTGGCCTTATACTGAACCTGTACCCCCAAGCTCACCCTAACGTCCAAAAAAATATATTTTCAAATTCAATTTTTTTCAATCGGTATTGCTTCTTGGGAGCCTTGTGAACAATTTCTGCTAGTTTTTAATCAGAAATTTGAATTTGACCATTTTAGTCAAAATGTCCAATTTGTTCAAATCTGGCCTTATACTGAACCTGTACCCCCAAGCTCACCCTAACGTCCAAAAAATTATTTTTTCAAATTCAATTTTTTTTTTATCGGTATTGCTTCTTGGGAGCCTTGTGAACAATTTCTGCTAGTTTTTAATCAGAAATTTGAATTTGACCATTTTAGTCAAAATGTCCAATTTGTTCAAATTCTGGCCTTATACTGAACCTGTACCCCCAAGCTCACCCTAACGTCCAACAAATTATTTTTTCAAATTCAATTTTTTTTCAATCGGTATTGCTTCTTGGGAGCCTTTTGAACAATTTCTGCTAGTTTTTAATCAGAAATTTGAATTTGACCATTTTAGTCAAAAATGTTCAAATTCTGGCCTTATACTGAACCTGTACCCCCAAGCTCACCCTAATGACCAAAAAAATATTTTTTCAAATTCAATTTTTTTCAATCGGTATTGCTTCTTGGGAGCCTTGTGAACAATTTCTGCTAGTTTTTAATCAGAAATTTGAATTTGACCATTTTAGTCAAAATGTCCAATTTGTTCAAATTCTGGCCTTATACTGAACCTGTACCCCCAAGCTCACCCTAACGTCCAAAAAAATATATTTTCAAATTCAATTTTTTTCAATCGGTATTGCTTCTTGGGAGCCTTGTGAACAATTTCTGCTAGTTTTTAATCAGAAATTTGAATTTGACCATTTTAGTCAAAATGTCCAATTTGTTCAAATCTGGCCTTATACTGAACCTGTACCCCGAAACTCATCCTAACGTCCAAAAAATTATTTTTTCAAATTCAATTTTTTTTCAATCGGTATTGCTTCTTGGGAGCCTTGTGAACAATTTCTGCTAGTTTTTAATCAGAAATTTGAATTTGACCATTTTAGTCAATATGTCCAATTTGTTCAAATTCTGGCCTTTTACTGAACATGTACCCCCAAGCTCACCCTAACGTCCAAAAAATTATTTTTTCAAATTCAATTTTTTTCAATCGGTATTGCTTCATAGGAGCCTTGTGAACAATTTCTGCTAGTTTTTAATCAGAAATTTGAATTTGACCATTTTAGTCAAAATGTCCAATTTGTTCAAATCTGGCCTTATACTGAACCTGTACCCCGAAGCTCATCCTAACGTCCAAAAAATTATTTTTTCAAATTCAATTTTTTTTCAATCGGTATTGCTTCTTGGGAGCCTTGTGAACAATTTCTGCTAGTTTTTAATCAGAAATTTGAATTTATCCATTTTAGTCAAAATGTCCAATTTGTTCAAATTCTGGCCTTTTACTGAACATGTACCCCCAAGCTCACCCTAACGTCCAAAAAATTATTTTTTCAAATTCAATTTTTTTCAATCGGTATTGCTTCTTGGGAGCCTTGTGAACAATGTCTGCTAGTTTTTAATCAGAAATTTGAATTTGACCATTTTAGTCAAAATGTCCAATTTGTTCAAATTCTGGCCTTAAACTGAACCTGTACCCCCAAGCTCACCCTAACGACCAATTCAATATTTTTTCAAATTCAATTTTTTTCAATCGGTATTGTTTCTTGGGAGCCTTGTGAACAGTTTCTGCTAGTTTTTAATCAGAAATTTGAATTTGACCATTTTAGTCAAAATGTCCAATTTGTTCAAATTCTGGCCTTATACTGAACCTGTACCCCCAAGCTCACCCTAACGTCCAAAAAAATATATTTTCAAATTCAATTTTTTTCAATCGGTATTTCTTCTTAGGAGCCTTGTGAACAATTTCTGCTAGTTTTTAATCAGAAATTTGAATTTGACCATTTTAGTCAAAATGTCCAATTTGTTCAAATCTGGCCTTATACTGAACCTGTACCCCGAAGCTCATCCTAACGTCCAAAAAATTATTTTTTCAAATTCAATTTTTTTTCAATCGGTATTGCTTCTTGGGAGCCTTGTGAACAATTTCTGCTAGTTTTTAATCAGAAATTTGAATTTATCCATTTTAGTCAAAATGTCCAATTTGTTCAAATTCTGGCCTTTTACTGAACATGTACCCCCAAGCTCACCCTAACGTCCAAAAAATTATTTTTTCAAATTCAATTTTGTTCAATCGGTATTGCTTCTTAGGAGCCTTGTGAACAATTTCTGCTAGTTTTTAATCAGAAATTTGAATTTGACCATTTTAGTCAATATGTCCAATCTGTTCAAATCTGGCCTTATACTGAACCGAACCCCCAAGCTCACCCTAACGTCCAAAAAATTATTTTTTCAAATTCAATTTTTTTCAAACGGTATTGCTTCTTGGGAGCCTTGTGAACAATGTCTGCTAGTTTTTAATCAGAAATTTGAATTTGACCATTTTAGTCAAAATGTCCAATTTGTTCAAATTCTGGCCTTATACTGAACCTGTACCCCCAAGCTCACCCTAACGACCAAAACAATATTTTTTCAAATTCAATTTTTTTCAATCGGTATTGCTTCTTGGGAGCCTTGTGAACAATTTCTGCTAGTTTTTAATCAGAAATTTGAATTTGACCATTTTAGTCAAAATGTCCAATTTGTTCAAATCTGGCCTTATACTGAACCTGTACCCCCAAGCTCACCCTAACGTCCAAAAAATTATTTTTTCAAATTCAATTTTTTTTTTATCGGTATTGCTTCTTGGGAGCCTTGTGAACAATTTCTGCTAGTTTTTAATCAGAAATTTGAATTTGACCATTTTAGTCAAAATGTCCAATTTGTTCAAATCTGGCCTTATACTGAACCTGTACCCCGAAACTCATCCTAACGTCCAAAAAATTATTTTTTCAAATTCAATTTTTTTTCAATCGGTATTGCTTCTTGGGAGCCTTGTGAACAATTTCTGCTAGTTTTTAATCAGAAATTTGAATTTGACCATTTTAGTCAATATGTCCAATTTGTTCAAATTCTGGCCTTTTACTGAACATGTACCCCCAAGCTCACCCTAACGTCCAAAAAATTATTTTTTCAAATTCAATTTTTTTCAATCGGTATTGCTTCTTAGGAGCCTTGTGAACAATTTCTGCTAGTTTTTAATCAGAAATTTGAATTTGACCATTTTAGTCAAAATGTCCAATTTGTTCAAATCTGGCCTTATACTGAACCTGTACCCCGAAGCTCATCCTAACGTCCAAAAAATTATTTTTTCAAATTCAATTTTTTTTCAATCGGTATTGCTTCTTGGGAGCCTTGTGAACAATTTCTGCTAGTTTTTAATCAGAAATTTGAATTTATCCATTTTAGTCAAAATGTCCAATTTGTTCAAATTCTGGCCTTTTACTGAACATGTACCCCCAAGATCACCCTAACGTCCAAAAAATTATTTTTTCAAATTCAATTTTTTTCAATCGGTATTGCTTCTTGGGAGCCTTGTGAACAATGTCTGCTAGTTTTTAATCAGAAATTTGAATTTGACCATTTTAGTCAAAATGTCCAATTTGTTCAAATTCTGGCCTTATACTGAACCTGTACCCCCAAGCTCACCCTAACGACCAATTCAATATTTTTTCAAATTCAATTTTTTTCAATCGGTATTGTTTCTTGGGAGCCTTGTGAACAGTTTCTGCTAGTTTTTAATCAGAAATTTGAATTTGACCATTTTAGTCAAAATGTCCAATTTGTTCAAATTCTGGCCTTATACTGAACCTGTACCCCCAAGCTCACCCTAACGTCCAAAAAAATATATTTTCAAATTCAATTTTTTTCAATCGGTATTTCTTCTTAGGAGCCTTGTGAACAATTTCTGCTAGTTTTTAATCAGAAATTTGAATTTGACCATTTTAGTCAAAATGTCCAATTTGTTCAAATCTGGCCTTATACTGAACCTGTACCCCGAAGCTCATCCTAACGTCCAAAAAATTATTTTTTCAAATTCAATTTTTTTTCAATCGGTATTGCTTCTTGGGAGCCTTGTGAACAATTTCTGCTAGTTTTTAATCAGAAATTTGAATTTATCCATTTTAGTCAAAATGTCCAATTTGTTCAAATTCTGGCCTTTTACTGAACATGTACCCCCAAGCTCACCCTAACGTCCAAAAAATTATTTTTTCAAATTCAATTTTGTTCAATCGGTATTGCTTCTTAGGAGCCTTGTGAACAATTTCTGCTAGTTTTTAATCAGAAATTTGAATTTGACCATTTTAGTCAATATGTCCAATCTGTTCAAATCTGGCCTTATACTGAACCGAACCCCCAAGCTCACCCTAACGTCCAAAAAATTATTTTTTCAAATTCAATTTTTTTCAAACGGTATTGCTTCTTGGGAGCCTTGTGAACAATGTCTGCTAGTTTTTAATCAGAAATTTGAATTTGACCATTTTAGTCAAAATGTCCAATTTGTTCAAATTCTGGCCTTATACTGAACCTGTACCCCCAAGCTCACCCTAACGACCAAAACAATATTTTTTCAAATTCAATTTTTTTCAATCGGTATTGCTTCTTGGGAGCCTTGTGAACAATTTCTGCTAGTTTTTAATCAGAAATTTGAATTTGACCATTTTAGTCAAAATGTCCAATTTGTTCAAATCTGGCCTTATACTGAACCTGTACCCCCAAGCTCACCCTAACGTCCAAAAAATTATTTTTTCAAATTCAATTTTTTTTTTATCGGTATTGCTTCTTGGGAGCCTTGTGAACAATTTCTGCTAGTTTTTAATCAGAAATTTGAATTTGACCATTTTAGTCAAAATGTCCAATTTGTTCAAATTCTGGCCTTATACTGAACCTGTACCCCCAAGCTCACCCTAACGTCCAACAAATTATTTTTTCAAATTCAATTTTTTTTCAATCGGTATTGCTTCTTGGGAGCCTTTTGAACAATTTCTGCTAGTTTTTAATCAGAAATTTGAATTTGACCATTTTAGTCAAAATGTCCAATTTGTTCAAATTCTGGCCTTATACTGAACCTGTACCCCCAAGCTCACCCTAATGACCAAAAAAATATTTTTTCAAATTCAATTTTTTTCAATCGGTATTGCTTCTTGGGAGCCTTGTGAACAATTTCTGCTAGTTTTTAATCAGAAATTTGAATTTGACCATTTTAGTCAAAATGTCCAATTTGTTCAAATTCTGGCCTTATACTGAACCTGTACCCCCAAGCTCACCCTAACGTCCAAAAAAATATATTTTCAAATTCAATTTTTATCAATCGGTATTGCTTCTTGGGAGCCTTGTGAACAATTTCTGCTAGTTTTTAATCAGAAATTTGAATTTGACCATTTTAGTCAAAATGTCCAATTTGTTCAAATCTGGCCTTATACTGAACCTGTACCCCCAAGCTCATCCTAACGTCCAAAAAATTATTTTTTCAAATTAAATTTTTTTTCAATCGGTATTGCTTCTTGGGAGCCTTTTGAACAATTTCTGCTAGTTTTTAATCAGAAATTTGAATTTGACCATTTTAGTCAAAATGTCCAATTTGTTCAAATTCTGGCCTTATACTGAACCTGTACCCCCAAGCTCACCCTAATGACCAAAAAAATATTTTTTCAAATTCAATTTTTTTCAATCGGTATTGCTTCTTGGGAGCCTTGTGAACAATTTCTGCTAGTTTTTAATCAGAAATTTGAATTTGACCATTTTAGTCAAAATGTCCAATTTGTTCAAATTCTGGCCTTATACTGAACCTGTACCCCCAAGCTCACCCTAACGTCCAAAAAAATATATTTTCAAATTCAATTTTTATCAATCGGTATTGCTTCTTGGGAGCCTTGTGAACAATTTCTGCTAGTTTTTAATCAGAAATTTGAATTTGACCATTTTAGTCAAAATGTCCAATTTGTTCAAATCTGGCCTTATACTGAACCTGTACCCCCAAGCTCATCCTAACGTCCAAAAAATTATTTTTTCAAATTAAATTTTTTTTCAATCGGTATTGCTTCTTGGGAGCCTTGTGAACAATTTCTGCTAGTTTTTAATCAGAAATTTGAATTTGACCATTTTAGTCAATATGTCCAATTTGTTCAAATTCTGGCCTTTTACTGAACATGTACCCCCAAGCTCACCCTAACGTCCAAAAAATTATTTTTTCAAATTCAATTTTTTTCAATCGGTATTGCTTCTTAGGAGCCTTGTGAACAATTTCTGCTAGTTTTTAATCAGAAATTTGAATTTGACCATTTTAGTCAATATGTCCAATCTGTTCAAATCTGGCCTTATACTGAACCGAACCCACAAGCTCACCCTAACGTCCAAAAAATTATTTTTTTAAATTCAATTTTTTTCAATCGGTATTGCTTCTTGGGAGCCTTGTGAACAATGTCTGCTAGTTTTTAATCAGAAATTTGAATTTGACCATTTTAGTGAAAATGTCCAATTTGTTCAAATTCTGGCCTTTTACTGAACCTGTACCCCCAAGCTCACCCTAACGACCAAAACAATATTTTTTCAAATTCAATTTTTTTCAATCGGTATTGCTTCTTGGGAGCCTTGTGAACAATTTCTGCTAGTTTTTAATCAGAAATTTGAATTTGACCATTTAGTCAAAATGTCCAATTTGTTCAAATCTGGCCTTATACTGAACCTGTACCCCCAAGCTCACCCTAACGTCCAAAAAATTATTTTTCTCAAATTCAATTTTGTTCAATCGGTATTGCTTTTTGGGAGCCTTGTGAACAATTTCTGCTAGTTTTTATTCAGAAATTTGAATTTGACCATTTTAGTGAAAATGTCCAATTTGTTCAAATCTGGCCTTATACTGAACCTATACCCCCAAGCTCACCCTAAAGTCCAAAACAATATTTTTCTCAAATTAAATTTTTTTCAATCGGTATTGCTTCTTGGGAGCCTTGTGAACAATTTCTGCTAGTTTTTAATCAGAAATTTGAATTTATCCATTTTAGTCAAAATGTTCAATTTGTTCAAATTCTGGCCTTTTACTGAACATGTACCCCCAAGCTCACCCTAACGACCAAAACAATATTTTTTCAAATTCAATTTTTTTCAATCGGTATTGCTTCTTGGGAGCCTTGTTAACAATTTCTGCTAGTTTTTAATCAGAAATTTGAATTTGACCATTTTAGTCAAAATGTCCAATTTGTTCAAATTCTGGCCTTATACTGAACCTGTACCCCCAAGCTCACCCTAACGTCCAAAAAAATATATTTTCAAATTCAATTTTTTTCAATCGGTATTGCTTCTTGGGAGCCTTGTGAACAATTTCTGCTAGTTTTTAATCAGAAATTTGAATTTGACCATTTTAGTCAAAATGTCCAATTTGTTCAAATCTGGCCTTATACTGAACCTGTACCCCCAAGCTCATCCTAACGTCCAAAAAATTATTTTTTCAAATTCAATTTCTTTCAATCGGTATTGCTTCTTAGGAGCCTTGTGAACAATTTCTGCTAGTTTTTAATCAGAAATTTGAATTTATCCATTTTAGTCAAAATGTCCAATTTGTTCAAATTCTGGCCCTTTACTGAACATGTACCCCCAAGCTCACCCTAACGTCCAAAAAATTACTTTTTCAAATTCAATTTTTTTCAATCGGTATTGCTTCTTAGGAGCCTTGTGAACAATTTCTGCTAGTTTTTAATCAGAAATTTGAATTTGACCATTTTAGTCAATATGTCCAATCTGTTCAAATCTGGCCTTATACTGAACCGAACCCACAAGCTCACCCTAACGTCCAAAAAATTATTTTTTTAAATTCAATTTTTTTCAATCGGTATTGCTTCTTGGGAGCCTTGTGAACAATGTCTGCTAGTTTTTAATCAGAAATTTGAATTTGACCATTTTAGTCAAAATGTCCAATTTGTTCAAATTCTGGCCTTTTACTGAACCTGTACCCCCAAGCTCACCCTAACGACCAAAACAATATTTTTTCAAATTCAATTTTTTTCAATCGGTATTGCTTCTTGGGAGCCTTGTGAACAATTTCTGCTAGTTTTTAATCAGAAATTTGAATTTGACCATTTAGTCAAAATGTCCAATTTGTTCAAATCTGGCCTTATACTGAACCTGTACCCCCAAGCTCACCCTAACGTCCAAAAAATTATTTTTCTCAAATTCAATTTTTTTCAATCGGTATTGCTTTTTGGGAGCCTTGTGAACAATTTCTGCTAGTTTTTATTCAGAAATTTGAATTTGACCATTTTAGTGAAAATGTCCAATTTGTTCAAATCTGGCCTTATACTGAACCTATACCCCCAAGCTCACCCTAAAGTCCAAAACAATATTTTTCTCAAATTAAATTTTTTTCAATCGGTATTGCTTCTTGGGAGCCTTGTGAACAATTTCTGCTAGTTTTTAATCAGAAATTTGAATTTATCCATTTTAGTCAAAATGTTCAATTTGTTCAAATTCTGGCCTTTTACTGAACATGTACCCCCAAGCTCACCCTAACGACCAAAACAATATTTTTTCAAATTCAATTTTTTTCAATCGGTATTGCTTCTTGGGAGCCTTGTTAACAATTTCTGCTAGTTTTTAATCAGAAATTTGAATTTGACCATTTTAGTCAAAATGTCCAATTTGTTCAAATTCTGGCCTTATACTGAACCTGTACCCCCAAGCTCACCCTAACGTCCAAAAAAATATATTTTCAAATTCAATTTTTTTCAATCGGTATTGCTTCTTAGGAGCCTTGTGAACAATTTCTGCTAGTTTTTAATCAGAAATTTGAATTTGACCATTTTAGTCAATATGTCCAATCTGTTCAAATCTGGCCTTATACTGAACCGAACCCACAAGCTCACCCTAACGTCCAAAAAATTATTTTTTTAAATTCAATTTTTTTCAATCGGTATTGCTTCTTGGGAGCCTTGTGAACAATGTCTGCTAGTTTTTAATCAGAAATTTGAATTTGACCATTTTAGTCAAAATGTCCAATTTGTTCAAATTCTGGCCTTTTACTGAACCTGTACCCCCAAGCTCACCCTAACGACCAAAACAATATTTTTTCAAATTCAATTTTTTTCAATCGGTATTGCTTCTTGGGAGCCTTGTGAACAATTTCTGCTAGTTTTTAATCAGAAATTTGAATTTGACCATTTAGTCAAAATGTCCAATTTGTTCAAATCTGGCCTTATACTGAACCTGTACCCCCAAGCTCACCCTAACGTCCAAAAAATTATTTTTCTCAAATTCAATTTTTTTCAATCGGTATTGCTTTTTGGGAGCCTTGTGAACAATTTCTGCTAGTTTTTATTCAGAAATTTGAATTTGACCATTTTAGTGAAAATGTCCAATTTGTTCAAATCTGGCCTTATACTGAACCTATACCCCCAAGCTCACCCTAAAGTCCAAAACAATATTTTTCTCAAATTAAATTTTTTTCAATCGGTATTGCTTCTTGGGAGCCTTGTGAACAATTTCTGCTAGTTTTTAATCAGAAATTTGAATTTATCCATTTTAGTCAAAATGTTCAATTTGTTCAAATTCTGGCCTTTTACTGAACATGTACCCCCAAGCTCACCCTAACGACCAAAACAATATTTTTTCAAATTCAATTTTTTTCAATCGGTATTGCTTCTTGGGAGCCTTGTTAACAATTTCTGCTAGTTTTTAATCAGAAATTTGAATTTGACCATTTTAGTCAAAATGTCCAATTTGTTCAAATTCTGGCCTTATACTGAACCTGTACCCCCAAGCTCACCCTAACGTCCAAAAAAATATATTTTCAAATTCAATTTTTTTCAATCGATATTGCTTTTTGGGAGCCTTGTGAACAATTTCTGCTAGTTTTTAATCAGAAATTTGAATTTGACCATTTTAGTCAAAATGTCCAATTTGTTCAAATCTGGCCTTATACTGAACCTGTACCCCCAAGCTCATCCTAACGTCCAAAAAATTATTTTTTCAAATTCAATTTCTTTCAATCGGTATTGCTTCTTAGGAGCCTTGTGAACAATTTCTGCTAGTTTTTAATCAGAAATTTGAATTTATCCATTTTAGTCAAAATGTCCAATTTGTTCAAATTCTGGCCCTTTACTGAACATGTACCCCCAAGCTCACCCTAACGTCCAAAAAATTATTTTTTCAAATTCAATTTTTTTCAATCGGTATTGCTTCTTAGGAGCCTTGTGAACAATTTCTGCTAGTTTTTAATCAGAAATTTGAATTTGACCATTTTAGTCAATATGTCCAATCTGTTCAAATCTGGCCTTATACTGAACCTGTACCCCCAAGCTCACCCTAACGACCAAAACAATATTTTTTCAAATTCAATTTTTTTCAATCGGTATTGCTTCTTGGGAGCCTTGTGAACAATTTCTACTAGTTTTTAATCAGAAATTTGAATTTGACCATTTTAGTCAATATGTCCAATCTGTTCAAATCTGGCCTTATACTGAACCTGTACCCCCAAGCTCACCCTAACGACCAAAACAATATTTTTTCAAATTCAATTTTTTTCAATCGGTATTGCTTCTTGGGAGCCTTGTGAACAATTTCTACTAGTTTTTAATCAGAAATTTGAATTTGACCATTTTAGTCAAAATGTCCAATTTGTTCAAATCTGGCCTTATACTGAACCTGTACCCCCAAGCTCACCCTAACGTCCAAAAAATTATTTTTTCAAATTCATTTTTTTTAAATCGGTGTTGCTTCTTGGGAGCCTTGTGAACAATTTCTGCTAGTTTTTAATCAGAAATTTGAATTTGACCATTTTAGTCAAAATGTCCAATTTGTTCAAATTCTGGCCTTATACTGAACCTGTACCCCCAAGCTCACCCTAACGTCCAAAAAATTATTTTTTCAAATTCAATTTTTTTTCAATCGGTATTGCTTCTTGGGAGCCTTTTGAACAATTTCTGCTAGTTTTTAATCAGAAATTTGAATTTGACCATTTTAGTCAAAATGTCCAATTTGTTCAAATTCTGGCCTTATACTGAACCTGTACCCCAAAGCTCACCCTAATGACCAAAAAAATATTTTTTCAAATTCAATTTTTTTCAATCGGTATTGCTTCTTGGGAGCCTTGTGAACAATTTCTGCTAGTTTTTAATCAGAAATTTGAATTTGACCATTTTAGTCAAAATGTCCAATTTGTTAAATTCTGGCCTTATACTGAACCTGTACCCCCAAGCTCACCCTAACGTCCAAAAAAATATATTTTCAAATTCAATTTTTTTCAATCGGTATTGCTTCTTGGGAGCCTTGTGAACAATTTCTGCTAGTTTTTAATCAGAAATTTGAATTTGACCATTTTAGTCAAAATGTCCAATTTGTTCAAATCTGGCCTTATACTGAACCTGTACCCCCAAGCTCATCCTAACGTCCAAAAAATTATTTTTTCAAATTCAATTTTTTTTTAATCAGTATTGCTTCTTGGGAGCCTTGTGAACAATTTCTGCTAGTTTTTAATCAGAAATTTGAATTTGACCATTTTAGTCAAAATGTCCAATTTGTTCAAATTCTGGCCTTTTACTGAACATGTACCCCCAAGCTCACCCTAACGTCCAAAAAATTATTTTTTCAAATTCAATTTTTTTTCAATCGGTATTGCTTCTTGGGAGCCTTGTGAACAATTTCTGCTAGTTTTTAATCAGAAATTTGAATTTGACCATTTTAGTCAAAATGTCCAATTTGTTCAAATCTGGCCTTATACTGAACCTGTACCCCCAAGCTCATCCTAACGTCCAAAAAATTATTTTTCTCAAATTCAATTTTTTTCAATCGGTATTGCTTTTTGGGAGCCTTGTGAACAATTTCTGCTAGTTTTTATTCAGAAATTTGAATTTGACCATTTTAGTGAAAATGTCCAATTTGTTCAAATCTGGCCTTATACTGAACCTATACCCCCAAGCTCACCCTAACGACCAAAACAATATTTTTTCAAATTCAATTTTTTTCAATCGGTATTGCTTCTTGGGAGCCTTGTGAACAATTTCTACTAGTTTTTAATCAGAAATTTGAATTTGACCATTTTAGTCAAAATGTCCAATTTGTTCAAATCTGGCCTTATACTGAACCTGTACCCCCAAGCTCACCCTAACGTCCAAAAAAATATATTTTCAAATTCAATTTTTTTCAATCGGTATTGCTTCTTGGGAGCCTTGTGAACAATTTCTGCTAGTTTTTAATCAGAAATTTGAATTTGACCATTTTAGTCAAAATGTCCAATTTGTTCAAATCTGGCCTTATACTGAACCTGTACCCCAAAGCTCATCCTAACGTCCAAAAAATTATTTTTTCAAATTCAATTTTTTTTCAATCGGTATTGCTTCTTGGGAGCCTTGTGAACAATTTCTGCTAGTTTTTAATCAGAAATTTGAATTTATCCATTTTAGTCAAAATGTCCAATTTGTTCAAATCTGGCCTTATACTGAACCTGTACCCCCAAGCTCACCCTAACGACCAAAACAATATTTTTTCAAATTCAATTTTTTTCAATCGGTATTGCTTCTTGGGAGCCTTGTGAACAATTTCTACTAGTTTTTAATCAGAAATTTGAATTTGACCATTTTAGTCAAAATGTCCAATTTGTTCAAATCTGGCCTTATACTGAACCTGTACCCCCAAGCTCACCCTAACGTCCAAAAAATTATTTTTTCAAATTCAATTTTTTTTTATTCGGTGTTGCTTCTTGGGAGCCTTGTGAACAATTTCTGCTAGTTTTTAATCAGAAATTTGAATTTATCCATTTTAGTCAAAATGTCCAATTTGTTCAAATTCTGGCCTTTTACTGAACATGTACCCCCAAGCTCACCCTAACGTCCAAAAAATTATTTTTTCAAATTCAATTTTTTTCAATCGGTATTGCTTCTTAGGAGCCTTGTGAACAATTTCTGCTAGTTTTTAATCAGAAATTTGAATTTGACCATTTTAGTCAATATGTCCAATCTGTTCAAATCTGGCCTTATACTGAACCGAACCCCCAAGCTCACCCTAACGTCCAAAAAATTATTTTTTCAAATTCAATTTTTTTCAATCGGTATTGCTTCTTGGGAGCCTTGTGAACAATGTCTGCTAGTTTTTAATCAGAAATTTGAATTTGACCATTTTAGTGAAAATGTCCAATTTGTTCAAATTCTGGCCTTATACTGAACCTGTACCCCCAAGCTCACCCTAACGACCAAAACAATATTTTTTCAAATTCAATTTTTTTCAATCGGTATTGCTTCTTGGGAGCCTTGTGAACAATTTCTGCTAGTTTTTAATCAGAAATTTGAATTTGACCATTTAGTCAAAATGTCCAATTTGTTCAAATTCTGGCCTTATACTGAACCTGTACCCCCAAGCTCACCCTAACGTCCAAAAAATTATTTTTTCAAATTCAATTTTTTTCAATCGGTATTGCTTTTTGGGAGCCTTGTGAACAATTTCTGCTAGTTTTTATTCAGAAATTTGAATTTGACCATTTTAGTGAAAATGTCCAATTTGTTCAAATCTGGCCTTATACTGAACCTATACCCCCAAGCTCACCCTAACGTCCAAAAAATTATTTTTTCAAATTCAATTTTTTTCAATCGGTATTGCTTCTTGGGAGCCTTGTGAACAATTTCTGCTAGTTTTTAATCAGAAATTTGAATTTATCCATTTTAGTCAAAATGTCCAATTTGTTCAAATTCTGGCCTTTTACTGAACATGTACCCCCAAGCTCACCCTAACGTCCAAAAAATTATTTTTTCAAATTCAATTTTTTTCAATCGGTATTGCTTCTTAGGAGCCTTGTGAACAATTTCTGCTAGTTTTTAATCAGAAATTTGAATTTGACCATTTTAGTCAATATGTCCAATCTGTTCAAATCTTGCCTTATACTGAACCTGTACCCCCAAGCTCACCCTAACGTCCAAAAAATTATTTTTTCAAATTCAATTTTTTTCAATCGGTATTGCTTCTTGGGAGCCTTGTGAACAATGTCTGCTAGTTTTTAATCAGAAATTTGAATTTGACCATTTTAGTGAAAATGTCCAATTTGTTCAAATTCTGGCCTTATACTGAACCTGTTCCCCCAAGCTCACCCTAACGACCAAAACAATATTTTTTCAAATTCAATTTTTTTCAATCGGTATTGCTTCTTGGGAGCCTTGTGAACAATTTCTGCTAGTTTTTAATCAGAAATTTGAATTTGACCATTTTAGTCAAAATGTCCAATTTGTTCAAATTCTGGCCTTATACTGAACCTGTACCCCCAAGCTCACCCTAACGTCCAAAAAAATATATTTTCAAATTCAATTTTTTTCAATCGGTATTGCTTCTTGGGAGCCTTGTGAACAATTTCTGCTAGTTTTTAATCAGAAATTTGAAATTGTCCATTTTAGTCAAAATGTCCAATTTGTTCAAATCTGGCCTTATACTGAACCTGTACCCCCAAGCTCATCCTAACGTCCAAAAAATTATTTTTTCAAATTAAATTTTTTTTCAATCGGTATTGCTTCTTGGGAGCCTTGTGAACAATTTCTGCTAGTTTTTAATCAGAAATTTGAATTTATCCATTTTAGTCAAAATGTCCAATTTGTTCAAATTCTGGCCTTATACTGAACATGTACCCCCAAGCTCACCCTAACGTCCAAAAAATTATTTTTTCAAATTAAATTTTTTTCAATCGGTATTGCTTCTTAGGAGCCTTGTGAACAATTTCTGCTAGTTTTTAATCATAAATTTGAATTTGACCATTTTAGTCAAAATGTCCAATTTGTTCAAATTCTGGCCTTATACTGAACCTGTACCCCCAAGCTCACCCTAACGTCCAAAAAAATATATTTTCAAATTCAATTTTTTTCAATCGGTATTGCTTCTTGGGAGCCTTGTGAACAATTTCTGCTAGTTTTTAATCAGAAATTTGAAATTGTCCATTTTAGTCAAAATGTCCAATTTGTTCAAATCTGGCCTTATACTGAACCTGTACCCCCAAGCTCATCCTAACGTCCAAAAAATTATTTTTTCAAATTCAATTTTTTTTCAATCGGTATTGCTTCTTGGGAGCCTTGTGAACAATTTCTGCTAGTTTTTAATCAGAAATTTGAATTTATCCATTTTAGTCAAAATGTCCAATTTGTTCAAATTCTGGCCTTATACTGAACATGTACCCCCCAAGCTCACCCTAACGTCCAAAAAATTATTTTTTCAAATTCAATTTTTTTCAATCGGTATTGCTTCTTAGGAGCCTTGTGAACAATTTCTGCTAGTTTTTAATCATAAATTTGAATTTGACCATTTTAGTCAATATGTCCAATCTGTTCAAATCTGGCCTTATACTGAACCGGTACCCCCCAAGCTCACCCTAACGTCCAAAAAATTATTTTTTTAAATTCAATTTTTTTCAATCGGTATTGCTTCTTGGGAGCCTTGTGAACAATGTCTGCTAGTTTTTAATCAGAAATTTTAATTTGACCATTTTAGTGAAAATGTCCAATTTCTTCAAATTCTGGCCTTATACTGAACCTGTACCCCCAAGCTCACCCTAACGACCAAAACAATATTTTTTCAAATTCAATTTTTTTCAATCGGTATTGCTTCTTGGGAGCCTTGTGAACAATTTCTGCTAGTTTTTAATCAGAAATTTGAATTTGACCATTTAGTCAAAATGTCCAATTTGTTCAAATCTGGCCTTATACTGAACCTATACCCCCAAGCTCACCCTAACGTCCAAAAAAATATTTTTTCAAATTAAATTTTTTTCAATCGGTATTGCTTTTTGGGAGCCTTGTGAACAATTTCTGCTAGTTTTTATTCAGAAATTTGAATTTGACCATTTTAGTGAAAATTTCCAATTTGTTCAAATCTGGCCTTATACTGAACCTATACCCCAAAGCTCACCCTAACGTCCAAAAAATTATTTTTCTCAAATTCAATTTTTTTTCAATCGGTATTGCTTCTTGGGAGCCTTGTGAACAATTTCTGCTAGTTTTTATTCAGAAATTTGAATTTGACCATTTTAGTGAAAATGTCCAATTTGTTCAAATCTGGCCTTATACTGAACCTATACCCCCAAGCTCACCCTAACGTCCAAAACAATATTTTTCTCAAATTAAATTTTTTTCAATCGGTATTGCTTCTTGGGAGCCTTGTGAACAATTTCTGCTAGTTTTTAATCAGAAATTTGAATTTATCCATTTTAGTCAAAATGTCCAATTTGTTCAAATTCTGGCCTTTTACTGAACATTACCCCCAAGCTCACCCTAACGATCAAAACAATAATTTTTCAAATTCAATTTTTTTCAATCATTATTGCTTCTTGGGAGCCTTGTGAACAATTTCTGCTAGTTTTTAATCAGAAATTTGAATTTGACCATTTTAGTCAAAATGTCCAATTTGTTCAAATTCTGGCCTTATACTGAACCTGTACCCCCAAGCTCACCCTAACGTCCAAAACAATATATTTTCAAATTCAATTTTTTTCAATCGGTATTGCTTCTTGGGAGCCTTGTGAACAATTTCTGCTCGTTTTTAATCAGAAATTTGAATTTGACCATTTTAGTCAAAATGTCCAATTTGTTCAAATTCTGGCCTTATACTGAACCTGTACCCCCAAGCTCATCCTAACGTCCAAAAAATTATTTTTTCAAATTCAATTTTTTTTCAATCGGTATTGCTTCTTGGGAGCCTTGTGAACAATTTCTGCTAGTTTTTAATCAGAAATTTGAATTTATCCATTTTAGTCAAAATGTCCAATTTGTTCAAATTCTGGCCTTTTACTGAACATGTACCCCCAAGCTCACCCTAACGTCCAAAAAATTATTTTTTCAAATTAAATTTTTTTCAATCGGTATTGCTTCTTAGGAGCCTTGTGAACAATTTCTGCTAGTTTTTAAACAGAAATTTGAATTTGACCATTTTAGTCAATATGTCCAATCTGTTCAAATCTGGCCTTATACTGAACCTGTACCCCCAAGCTCACCCTAACGACCAAAACAATATTTTTTCAAATTCAATTTTTTTCAATCGGTATTGCTTCTTGGGAGCCTTGTGAACAATTTCTACTAGTTTTTAATCAGAAATTTGAATTTGACCATTTTAGTCAATATGTCCAATCTGTTCAAATCTGGCCTTATACTGAACCGGTACCCCCAAGCTCACCCTAACGTCCAAAAAATTATTTTTTTAAATTCAATTTTTTTCAATCGGTATTGCTTCTTGGGAGCCTTGTGAACAATGTCTGCTAGTTTTTAATCAGAAATTTTAATTTGACCATTTTAGTGAAAATGTCCAATTTCTTCAAATTCTGGCCTTATACTGAACCTGTACCCCCAAGCTCACCCTAACGACCAAAACAATATTTTTTCAAATTCAATTTTTTTCAATCGGTATTGCTTCTTGGGAGCCTTGTGAACAATTTCTGCTAGTTTTTAATCAGAAATTTGAATTTGACCATTTAGTCAAAATGTCCAATTTGTTCAAATCTGGCCTTATACTGAACCTATACCCCCAAGCTCACCCTAACGTCCAAAAAATTATTTTTTCAAATTAAATTTTTTTCAATCGGTATTGCTTTTTGGGAGCCTTGTGAACAATTTCTGCTAGTTTTTATTCAGAAATTTGAATTTGACCATTTTAGTGAAAATTTCCAATTTGTTCAAATCTGGCCTTATACTGAACCTATACCCCAAAGCTCACCCTAACGTCCAAAAAATTATTTTTCTCAAATTCAATTTTTTTTCAATCGGTATTGCTTCTTGGGAGCCTTGTGAACAATTTCTGCTAGTTTTTATTCAGAAATTTGAATTTGACCATTTTAGTGAAAATGTCCAATTTGTTCAAATCTGGCCTTATACTGAACCTATACCCCCAAGCTCACCCTAACGTCCAAAACAATATTTTTCTCAAATTAAATTTTTTTCAATCGGTATTGCTTCTTGGGAGCCTTGTGAACAATTTCTGCTAGTTTTTAATCAGAAATTTGAATTTATCCATTTTAGTCAAAATGTCCAATTTGTTCAAATTCTGGCCTTTTACTGAACATTACCCCCAAGCTCACCCTAACGATCAAAACAATAATTTTTCAAATTCAATTTTTTTCAATCGGTATTGCTTCTTGGGAGCCTTGTGAACAATTTCTGCTAGTTTTTAATCAGAAATTTGAATTTGACCATTTTAGTCAAAATGTCCAATTTGTTCAAATTCTGGCCTTATACTGAACCTGTACCCCCAAGCTCACCCTAACGTCCAAAACAATATATTTTCAAATTCAATTTTTTTCAATCGGTATTGCTTCTTGGGAGCCTTGTGAACAATTTCTGCTAGTTTTTAATCAGAAATTTGAATTTGACCATTTTAGTCAAAATGTCCAATTTGTTCAAATTCTGGCCTTATACTGAACCTGTACCCCCAAGCTCATCCTAACGTCCAAAAAATTATTTTTTCAAATTCAATTTTTTTTCAATCGGTATTGCTTCTTGGGAGCCTTGTGAACAATTTCTGCTAGTTTTTAATCAGAAATTTGAATTTATCCATTTTAGTCAAAATGTCCAATTTGTTCAAATTCTGGCCTTTTACTGAACATGTACCCCCAAGCTCACCCTAACGTCCAAAAAATTATTTTTTCAAATTAAATTTTTTTCAATCGGTATTGCTTCTTAGGAGCCTTGTGAACAATTTCTGCTAGTTTTTAAACAGAAATTTGAATTTGACCATTTTAGTCAATATGTCCAATCTGTTCAAATCTGGCCTTATACTGAACCTGTACCCCCAAGCTCACCCTAACGACCAAAACAATATTTTTTCAAATTCAATTTTTTTCAATCGGTATTGCTTCTTGGGAGCCTTGTGAACAATTTCTACTAGTTTTTAATCAGAAATTTGAATTTGACCATTTTAGTCAAAATGTCCAATTTGTTCAAATCTGGCCTTATACTGAACCTGTACCCCAAAGCTCACCCTAACGTCCAAAAAATTATTTTTTCAAATTCAATTTTTTTTTAATCGGTGTTGCTTCTTGGGAGCCTTGTGAACAATTTCTGCTAGTTTTTAATCAGAAATTTGAATTTGACCATTTTAGTCAAAATGTCCAATTTGTTCAAATTCTGGCCTTATACTGAACCTGTACCCCCAAGCTCACCCTAACGTCCAAAAAAATATATTTTCAAATTCAATTTTTTTCAATCGGTATTGCTTCTTGGGAGCCTTGTGAACAATTTCTGCTAGTTTTTAATCAGAAATTTGAATTTATCCATTTTAGTCAAAATGTCCAATTCGTTCAAATCTGGCCTTATACTGAACCTGTACCCCCAAGCTCATCCTAACGTCCAAAAAATTATTTTTTCAAATTCAATTTTTTTTCAATCGGTATTGCTTCTTGGGAGCCTTGTGAACAATTTCTGCTAGTTTTTAATCAGAAATTTGAATTTATCCATTTTAGTCAAAATGTCCAATTTGTTCAAATTCTGGCCTTATACTGAACATGTACCCCCAAGCTCACCATAACGTCCAAAAAATTATTTTTTCAAATTCAATTTTTTTCAATCGGTATTGCTTCTTAGGAGCCTTGTGAACAATTTCTGCTAGTTTTTAATCATAAATTTGAATTTGACCATTTTAGTCAATATGTCCAATCTGTTCAAATCTGGCCTTATACTGAACCGGTACCCCCCAAGCTCACCCTAACGTCCAAAAAATTATTTTTTTAAATTCAATTTTTTTCAATCGGTATTGCTTCTTGGGAGCCTTGTGAACAATGTCTGCTAGTTTTTAATCAGAAATTTTAAGTTGACCATTTTAGTGAAAATGTCCAATTTCTTCAAATTCTGGCCTTATACTGAACCTGTACCCCCAAGCTCACCCTAACGACCAAAACAATATTTTTTAAAATTCAATTTTTTTCAATCGGTATTGCTTCTTGGGAGCCTTGTGAACAATTTCTGCTAGTTTTTAATCAGAAATTTGAATTTGACCATTTAGTCAAAATGTCCAATTTGTTCAAATCTGGCCTTATACTGAACCTATACCCCCAAGCTCACCCTAACGTCCAAAAAATTATTTTTTCAAATTAAATTTTTTTCAATCGGTATTGCTTTTTGGGAGCCTTGTGAACAATTTCTGCTAGTTTTTATTCAGAAATTTGAATTTGACCATTTTAGTGAAAATTTCCAATTTGTTCAAATCTGGCCTTATACTGAACCTATACCCCAAAGCTCACCCTAACGTCCAAAAAATTATTTTTCTCAAATTCAATTTTTTTTCAATCGGTATTGCTTCTTGGGAGCCTTGTGAACAATTTCTGCTAGTTTTTATTCAGAAATTTGAATTTGACCATTTTAGTGAAAATGTCCAATTTGTTCAAATCTGGCCTTATACTGAACCTATACCCCCAAGCTCACCCTAACGTCCAAAAAATTATTTTTTCAAATTCAATTTTTTTTTCAATCGGTATTGCTTCTTGGGAGCCTTGTGAACAATTTCTGCTAGTTTTTAATCAGAAATTTGAATTTATCCATTTTAGTCAAAATGTCCAATTTGTTCAAATTCTGGCCTTTTACTGAACATTACCCCCAAGCTCACCCTAACGATCAAAACAATATTTTTTCAAATTCAATTTTTTTCAATCGGTATTGCTTCTTGGGAGCCTTGTGAACAATTTCTGCTAGTTTTTAATCAGAAATTTGAATTTGACCATTTTAGTCAAAATGTCCAATTTGTTCAAATTCTGGCCTTATACTGAACCTGTACCCCCAAGCTCACCCTAACGTCCAAAACAATATATTTTCAAATTCAATTTTTTTCAATCGGTATTGCTTCTTGGGAGCCTTGTGAACAATGTCTGCTAGTTTTTAATCAGAAATTTGAATTTGACCATTTTAGTGAAAATGTCCAATTTGTTCAAATTCTGGCCTTATACTGAACCTGTACCCCCAAGCTCAACCTAACGACCAAAACAATATTTTTTCAAATTCAATTTTTTTCAATCGGTATTGCTTCTTGGGAGCCTTGTGAACAATTTCTGCTAGTTTTTAATCAGAAATTTGAATTTGACCATTTTAGTCAAAATGTCCAATTTGTTCAAATTCTGGCCTTATACTGAACCTGTACCCCCAAGCTCACCCTAACGTCCAAAAAAATATATTTTCAAATTCAATTTTTTTCAATCGGTATTGCTTCTTGGGAGCCTTGTGAACAATTTCTGCTAGTTTTTAGTCAGAAATTTGAAATTGACCATTTTAGTCAAAATGTCCAATTTGTTCAAATCTGGCCTTATACTGAACCTGTACCCCCAAGCTCATCCTAACGTCCAAAAAATTATTTTTTCAAATTCAATTTTTTTCAATCGGTATTGCTTCTTAGGAGCCTTGTGAACAATTTCTGCTAGTTTTTAATCATAAATTTGAATTTGACCATTTTAGTCAATATGTCCAATCTGTTCAAATCTGGCCTTATACTGAACCGGTACCCCCAAGCTCACCCTAACGTCCAAAAAATTATTTTTTTAAATTCAATTTTTTTCAATCGGTATTGCTTCTTGGGAGCCTTGTGAACAATGTCTGCTAGTTTTTAATCAGAAATTTTAATTTGACCATTTTAGTGAAAATGTCCAATTTCTTCAAATTCTGGCCTTATACTGAACCTGTACCCCCAAGCTCACCCTAACGACCAAAACAATATTTTTTCAAATTCAATTTTTTTCAATCGGTATTGCTTCTTGGGAGCCTTGTGAACAATTTCTGCTAGTTTTTAATCAGAAATTTGAATTTGACCATTTAGTCAAAATGTCCAATTTGTTCAAATCTGGCCTTATACTGAACCTGTACCCCCAAGCTCACCCTAACGTCCAAAAAATTATTTTTTCAAATTCAATTTTTTTCAATCGGTATTGCTTTTTGGGAGCCTTGTGAACAATTTCTGCTAGTTTTTATTCAGAAATTTGAATTTGACCATTTTAGTGAAAATGTCCAATTTGTTCAAATCTGGCCTTATACTGAACCTATACCCCCAAGCTCACCCTAACGTCCAAAAAATTATTTTTTCAAATTCAATTGTTTTCAATCGGTCTTGCTTCTTGGGAGCCTTGTGAACAATTTCTGCTAGTTTTTAATCAGAAATTTGAATTTGACCATTTAGTCAAAATGTCCAATTTCTTCAAATCTGGCCTTATACTGAACCTATACCCCCAAGCTCACCCTAACGTCCAAAAAATTATTTTTTCAAATTCAATTTTTTTCAATCGGTATTGCTTCTTGGGAGCCTTGTGAACAATTTCTGCTAGTTTTTAATCAGAAATTTGAATTTATCCATTTTAGTCAAAATGTCCAATTTGTTCAAATTCTGGCCTTATACTGAACCTGTACCCCCAAGCTCACCCTAACGTCCAAAAAATTTTTTTTTCAAATTCAATTTTTTTCAATCGGTATTGCTTCTTGGGAGCCTTGTGAACAATTTCTGCTAGTTTTTAATCAGAAATTTGAATTTGACCATTTTAGTCAAAATGTCCAATTTGTTCAAATTCTGGCCTTATACTGAACCTGTACCCCCAAGCTCACCCTAACGACCAAAACAATATTTTTTCAAATTCAATTTTTTTCAATCGGTATTGCTTCTTGGGAGCCTTGTGAACAATTTCTGCTAGTTTTTAATCAGAAATTTGAATTTGACCATTTTAGTCAAAATGTCCAATTTGTTCAAATTCTGGCCTTATACTGAACCTGTACCTCCAAGCTCACCCTAACGTCCAAAAAAATATATTTTCAAATTCAATTTTTTTCAATCGGTATTGCTTCTTGGGAGCCTTGTGAACAATTTCTGCTAGTTTTTAATCAGAAATTTGAATTTGACCATTTTAGTCAAAATGTCCAATTTGTTCAAATCTGGCCTTATACTGAACCTGTACCCCCAAGCTCATCCTAACGTCCAAAAAATTATTTTTTCAAATTCAATTTTTTTTCAATCGGTATTGCTTCTTTGGAGCCTTGTGAACAATTTCTGCTAGTTTTTAATCAGAAATTTGAATTTATCCATTTTAGTCAAAATGTCCAATTTGTTCAAATTCTGGCCTTTTACTGAACATGTACCCCCAAGCTCACCCTAGCGTCCAAAAAATTATTTTTTCAAATTCAATTTTTTTCAATCGGTATTGCTTCTTAGGAGCCTTGTGAACAATTTCTGCTAGTTTTTAATCATAAATTTGAATTTGACCATTTTAGTGAAAATGTCCAATTTGTTTAAATCTGGCCTTATACTGAACCTGTACCCCCAAGCTCACCCTAACGTCCAAAAAATTATTTTTTCAAATTCAATTTTTTTCAATCGGTATTGCTTTTTGGGAGCCTTGTGAACAATTTCTGCTAGTTTTTAATCAGAAATTTGAATTTGACCATTTTAGTGAAAATGTCCAATTTGTTCAAATCTGGCCTTATACTGAACCTATACCCCCAAGCTCACCCTAACGTCCAAAAAATTATTTTTTTAAATTCAATTTTTTTCAATCGGTATTGCTTCTTGGGAGCCTTGTGAACAATGTCTGCTAGTTTTTAATCAGAAATTTTAATTTGACCATTTTAGTGAAAATGTCCAATTTCTTCAAATTCTGGCCTTATACTGAACCTGTACCCCCAAGCTCACCCTAACGACCAAAACAATATTTTTTCAAATTCAATTTTTTTCAATCGGTATTGCTTCTTGGGAGCCTTGTGAACAATTTCTGCTAGTTTTTAATCAGAAATTTGAATTTGACCATTTAGTCAAAATGTCCAATTTGTTCAAATCTGGCCTTATACTGAACCTGTACCCCCAAGCTCACCCTAACGTCCAAAAAATTATTTTTTCAAATTAAATTTTTTTCAATCGGTATTGCTTTTTGGGAGCCTTGTGAACAATTTCTGCTAGTTTTTATTCAGAAATTTGAATTTGACCATTTTAGTGAAAATGTCCAATTTGTTCAAATCTGGCCTTATACTGAACCTATACCCCCAAGCTCACCCTAACGTCCAAAAAATTATTTTTTCAAATTCAATTTTTTTCAATCGGTATTGCTTCTTGGGAGCCTTGTGAACAATTTCTGCTAGTTTTTAATCAGAAATTTGAATTTATCCATTTTAGTCAAAATGTCCAATTTCTTCAAATCTGGCCTTTTACTGAACCTATACCCCCAAGCTCACCCTAACGTCCAAAAAATTATTTTTTCAAATTCAATTTTTTTCAATCGGTATTGCTTCTTGGGAGCCTTGTGAACAATTTCTGCTAGTTTTTAATCAGAAATTTGAATTTATCCATTTTAGTCAAAATGTCCAATTTGTTCAAATTCTGGCCTTATACTGAACATGTACCCCCAAGCTCACCCTAACGTCCAAAAAATTATTTTTTCAAATTCAATTTTTTTCAATCGGTATTGCTTCTTAGGAGCCTTGTGAACAATTTCTGCTAGTTTTTAATCATAAATTTGAATTTGACCATTTTAGTCAATATGTCCAATCTGTTCAAATTCTGGCCTTATACTGAACCTGTACCCCCAAGCTCACCCTAACGACCAAAACAATATTTTTTCAAATTCAATTTTTTTCAATCGGTATTGCTTCTTGGGAGCCTTGTGAACAATTTCTGCTAGTTTTTAATCAGAAATTTGAATTTGACCATTTAGTCAAAATGTCCAATTTGTTCAAATCTGGCCTTATACTGAACCTGTACCCCCAAGCTCACCCTAACGTCCAAAAAATTATTTTTTCAAATTCAATTTTTTTCAATCGGTATTGCTTTTTGGGAGCCTTGTGAACAATTTCTGCTAGTTTTTATTCAGAAATTTGAATTTGACCATTTTAGTGAAAATGTCCAATTTGTTCAAATCTGGCCTTATACTGAACCTATACCCCCAAGCTCACCCTAACGTCCAAAAAATTATTTTTTCAAATTCAATTTTTTTCAATCGGTATTGCTTCTTGGGAGCCTTGTGAACAATTTCTGCTAGTTTTTAATCAGAAATTTGAATTTATCCATTTTAGTCAAAATGTCCAATTTCTTCAAATCTGGCCTTTTACTGAACCTATACCCCCAAGCTCACCCTAACGTCCAAAAAATTATTTTTTCAAATTCAATTTTTTTCAATCGGTATTGCTTCTTGGGAGCCTTGTGAACAATTTCTGCTAGTTTTTAATCAGAAATTTGAATTTATCCATTTTAGTCAAAATGTCCAATTTGTTCAAATTCTGGCCTTTTACTGAACATGTACCCCCAAGCTCACCCTAACGTCCAAAAAATTATTTTTTCAAATTCAATTTTTTTTAATCGGTATTGCTTCTTAGGAGCCTTGTGAACAATTTCTGCTAGTTTTTAATCAGAAATTTGAATTTGACCATTTTAGTCAATATGTCCAATCTGTTCAAATCTTGCCTTATACTGAACCTGTACCCCCAAGTTCACCCTAACGTCCAAAAAATTATTTTTTCAAATTCAATTTTTTTTCAATCGGTATTGCTTCTTGGGAGCCTTGTGAACAATGTCTGCTAGTTTTTAATCAGAAATTTTAATTTGACCTTTTTAGTGAAAATGTCCAATTTCTTCAAATTCTGGCCTTATACTGAACCTGTACCCCCAAGCTCACCCTAACGTCCAAAAATTTTTTTTTTCAAATTCAATTTTTTTTCAATCGGTATTGCTTCTTGGGAGCCTTGTGAACAATGTCTGCTAGTTTTTAATCAGAAATTTTAATTTGACCATTTTAGTGAAAATGTCCAATTTGTTCAAATTCTGGCCTTATACTGAACCTGTACCCCCAAGCTCACCCTAACGACCAAAACAATATTTTTTCAAATTCAATTTTTTTCAATCGGTATTGCTTCTTGGGAGCCTTGTGAACAATTTCTGCTAGTTTTTAATCAGAAATTTGAATTTGACCATTTAGTCAAAATGTCCAATTTGTTCAAATCTGGCCTTATACTGAACCTGTACCCCCAAGCTCACCCTAACGTCCAAAAAATTATTTTTTCAAATTCAATTTTTTTCAATCGGTATTGCTTTTTGGGAGCCTTGTGAACAATTTCTGCTAGTTTTTAATCAGAAATTTGAATTTGACCATTTTAGTGAAAATATCCAATTTGTTCAAATCTGGCCTTTTACTGAACCTGTACCCCCAAGCTCACCCTAACGTCCAAAAAATTATTTTTTCAAATTCAATTTTTTTCAATCGGTATTGCTTTTTGGGAGCCTTGTGAACAATTTCTGCTAGTTTTTAATCAGAAATTTGAATTTGACCATTTTAGTGAAAATGTCCAATTTGTTCAAATCTGGCCTTATACTGAACCTATACCCCCAAGCTCACCCTAACGTCCAAAAAATTATTTTTTCAAATTCAATTTTTTTCAATTGGTATTGCTTCTTGGGAGCCTTGTGAACAATTTCTGCTAGTTTTTAATCAGAAATTTGAATTTGACCATTTTAGTCAAAATGTCCAATTTGTTCAAATCTGGCCTTATACTGAACCTGTACCCCCAAGCTCACCCTAACGTCCAAAAAATTATTTTTTCAAATTCAATTTTTTTCAATCGGTATTGCTTTTTTGGAGCCTTGTGAACAATTTCTGCTAGTTTTTATTCAGAAATTTGAATTTGACCATTTTAGTGAAAATGTCCAATTTGTTCAAATCTGGCCTTATACTGAACCTATACCCCCAAGCTCACCCTAACGTCCAAAAAATTATTTTTTCAAATTAAATTTTTTTCAATCGGTATTGCTTCTTGGGAGCCTTGTGAACAATTTCTGCTAGTTTTTAATCAGAAATTTGAATTTGACCATTTTAGTCAAAATGTCCAATTTGTTCAAATTCTGGCCTTTTACTGAACATGTACCCCCAAGCTCACCCTAACGTCCAAAAAATTATTTTTTCAAATTCAATTTTTTTCAATCGGTATTGCTTTTTGGGAGCCTTGTGAACAATTTCTGCTAGTTTTTATTCAGAAATTTGAATTTGACCATTTTAGTGAAAATGTCCAATTTGTTCAAATCTGGCCTTATACTGAACCTATACCCCCAAGCTCACCCTAACGTCCAAAAAATTATTTTTTCAAATTCAATTTTTTTCAATCGGTATTGCTTCTTGGGAGCCTTGTGAACAATTTCTGCTAGTTTTTAATCAGAAATTTGAATTTGACCATTTAAGTGAAAATGTCCAATTTGTTCAAATCTGGCCTTATACTGAACCTAAACCCCCAAGCTCACCCTAACGTCCAAAAAATTATTTTTTCAAATTAAATTTTTTTCAATCGGTATTGCTTTTTGGGAGCCTTGTGAACAATTTCTGCTAGTTTTTATTCAGAAATTTGAATTTGACCATTTTAGTGAAAATGTCCAATTTGTTCAAATCTGGCCTTATACTGAACCTATACCCCCAAGCTCACCCTAACGTCCAAAAAATTATTTTTTCAAATTCAATTTTTTTCAATCGGTATTGCTTCTTGGGAGCCTTGTGAACAATTTCTGCTAGTTTTTAATCAGAAATTTGAATTTATCCATTTTAGTCAAAATGTCCAATTTGTTCAAATTCTGGCCTTTTACTGAACATGTACCCCCAAGCTCACCCTAACGTCCAAAAAATTATTTTTTCAAATTCAATTTTTTTGAATCGGTATTGCTTCTTAGGAGCCTTGTGAACAATTTCTGCTAGTTTTTAATCAGAAATTTGAATTTGACCATTTTAGTCAATATGTCCAATCTGTTCAAATCTGGCCTTATACTGAACCTGTACCCCCAAGCTCACCTTAACGTCCAAAAAATTATTTTTTCAAATTCAATTTTTTTTCAATCGGTATTGCTTCTTGGGAGCCTTGTGAACAATGTCTGCTAGTTTTTAATCAGAAATTTGAATTTGACCATTTTAGTGAAAATGTCCAATTTGTTCAAATTCTGGCCTTTTACTGAACCCGTACCCCCAAGCTCACCCTAACGTCCAAAAAATTATTTTTTCAAATTCAATTTTTTTCAATCGGTATTGCTTCTTGGGAGCCTTGTGAACAATTTCTGCTAGTTTTTAATCAGAAATTTGAATTTGACCATTTTAGTCAAAATGTCCAATTTGTTCAAATCTGGCCTTATACTGAACCTGTACCCCCAAGCTCACCCTAACGTCCAAAAAATTATTTTTTCAAATTAAATTTTTTTCAATCGGTATTGCTTTTTGGGAGCCTTGTGAACAATTTCTGCTAGTTTTTATTCAGAAATTTGAATTTGACCATTTTAGTGAAAATGTCCAATTTGTTCAAATCTGGCCTTATACTGAACCTATACCCCCAAGCTCACCCTAACGTCCAAAAAATTATTTTTTCAAATTCAATTTTTTTCAATCGGTATTGCTTCTTGGGAGCCTTGTGAACAATTTCTGCTAGTTTTTAATCAGAAATTTGAATTTATCCATTTTAGTCAAAATGTCCAATTTGTTCAAATTCTGGCCTTTTACTGAACATGTACCCCCAAGCTCACCCTAACGTCCAAAAAATTATTTTTTCAAATTCAATTTTTTTGAATCGGTATTGCTTCTTAGGAGCCTTGTGAACAATTTCTGCTAGTTTTTAATCAGAAATTTGAATTTGACCATTTTAGTCAATATGTCCAATCTGTTCAAATCTTGCCTTATACTGAACCTGTACCCCCAAGCTCACCCTAACGTCCAAAAAATTATTTTTTCAAATTCAATTTTTTTTCAATCGGTATTGCTTCTTGGGAGCCTTGTGAACAATGTCTGCTAGTTTTTAATCAGAAATTTGAATTTGACCATTTTAGTGAAAATGTCCAATTTGTTCAAATTCTGGCCTTTTACTGAACCCGTACCCCCAAGCTCACCCTAACGTCCAAAAAATTATTTTTTCAAATTCAATTTTTTTCAATCGGTATTGCTTCTTGGGAGCCTTGTGAACAATTTCTGCTAGTTTTTAATCAGAAATTTGAATTTGACCATTTTAGTCAAAATGTCCAATTTGTTCAAATCTGGCCTTATACTGAACCTGTACCCCCAAGCTCACCCTAACGTCCAAAAAATTATTTTTTCAAATTCAATTTTTTTCAATCGGTATTGCTTCTTGGGAGCCTTGTGAACAATTTCTGCTAGTTTTTAATCAGAAATTTGAATTTGACCATTTAGTCAAAATGTCCAATTTGTTCAAATCTAGCCTTATACTGAACCTGTACCCCCAAGCTCACCCTAACGTCCAAAAAATTATTTTTTCAAATTCAATTTTTTTCAATCGGTATTGCTTCTTGGGAGCCTTGTGAACAATTTCTGCTAGTTTTTAATCAGAAATTTAAATTTGACCATTTTAGTCAAAATGTCCAATTCGTTCAAATCTGGCCTTATACTGAACCTGTACCCCCAAGCTCACCCTAACGTCCAAAAAATTATTTTTTCAAATTCAATTTTTTTCAATCGGTATTGCTTCTTGGGAGCCTTGTGAACAATTTCTGCTAGTTTTTAATCAGAAATTTGAATTTGACCATTTAGTCAAAATGTCCAATTTGTTCAAATCTAGCCTTTTACTGAACCTGTACCCCCAAGCTCACCCTAACGTCCAAAAAATTATTTTTTCAAATTCAATTTTTTTCAATCGGTATTGCTTCTTGGGAGCCTTGTGAACAATTTCTGCTAGTTTTTAATCAGAAATTTGAATTTATCCATTTTAGTCAAAATGTCCAATTTGTTCAAATTCTGGCCTTTTACTGAACATGTACCCCCAAGCTCACCCTAACGTCCAAAAAAATATTTTTTCAAATTCAATTTTTTTCAATCGGTATTGCTTTTTGGGAGCCTTGTGAACAATTTCTTCTAGTTTTTAATCAGAAATTTGAATTTGACCATTTTAGTGAAAATGTCCAATTTGTTCAAATCTGGCCTTATACTGAACCTATACCCCCAAGCTCACCCTAACGTCCAAAAAATTCTTTTTTCAAATTCAATTTTTTTCAATTGGTATTGCTTCTTGGGAGCCTTGTGAACAATTTCTGCTAGTTTTTAATCAGAAATTTGAATTTGACCATTTTAGTCAAAATGTCCAATTTGTTCAAATCTGGCCTTATACTGAACCTGTACACCCAAGCTCACCCTAACGTCCAAAAAATTATTTTTCCAAATTCAATTTTTTTCAATCGGTATTGCTTCTTGGGAGCCTTGTGAACAATTTCTGCTAGTTTTTTATCAGAAATTTGAATTTGACCATTTTAGTCAAAATGTCCAATTTGTTCAAATCTGGCCTTATACTGAACCTGTACCCCCAAGCTCACCCTAATGTCCAAAAAATTATTTTTTCAAATTCAATTTTTTTTCAATCGGTATTGCTTCTTGGGAGCCTTGTGAACAATTTCTGCTAGTTTTTAATCAGAAATTTGAATTTGACCATTTTAGTGAAAATGTCCAATTTGTTCAAATTCTGGCCTTTTACTGAACCCGTACCCCCAAGCTCACCCTAACGTCCAAAAAATTATTTTTTCAAATTCAATTTTTTTCAATCGGTATTGCTTCTTGGGAGCCTTGTGAACAATTTCTGCTAGTTTTTAATCAGAAATTTGAATTTGACCATTTTAGTCAAAATGTCCAATTCGTTCAAATCTGGCCTTATACTGAACCTGTACCCCCAAGCTCACCCTAACGTCCAAAAAATTATTTTTTCAAATTCAATTTGTTTCAATCGGTATTGCTTCTTGGGAGCCTTGTGAACAATTTCTGCTAGTTTTTAATCAGAAATTTGAATTTGACCATTTAGTCAAAATGTCCAATTTGTTCAAATCTAGCCTTATACTGAACCTGTCCCCCCAAGCTCACCCTAACGTCCAAAAAATTATTTTTTCAAATTCAATTTTTTTCAATCGGTATTGCTTCTTGGGAGCCTTGTGAACAATTTCTGCTAGTTTTTAATCAGAAATTTGAATTTGACCATTTTAGTGAAAATGTCCAATTTGTTCAAATCTGGCCTTATACTGAACCTGTACCCCCAAGCTCACCCTAACGTCCAAAAAATTATTTTTTCAAATTCAATTTATTTCAATCGGTATTGCTTCTTGGGAGCCTTGTGAACAATTTCTGCTAGTTTTTAATCAGAAATTTGAATTTGACCATTTTAGTCAATATGTCCAATTTGTTCAAATCTGGCCTTATACTGAACCTGTACCCCCAAGCTCACCCTAACGTCCAAAAAATTATTTTTTCAAATTCAATTTTTTTCAATCGGTATTGCTTCTTGGGAGCCTTGTGAACAATTTCTGCTAGTTTTTAATCAGAAATTTGAATTTGACCATTTAGTCAAAATGTCCAATTTGTTCAAATCTAGCCTTATACTGAACCTGTACCCCCAAGCTCACCCTAACGTCCAAAAAATTATTTTTTCAAATTCAATTTTTTTCAATCGGTATTGCTTCTTGGGAGCCTTGTGAACAATTTCTGCTAGTTTTTAATCAGAAATTTAAATTTGACCATTTTAGTCAAAATGTCCAATTCGTTCAAATCTGGCCTTATACTGAACCTGTACCCCCAAGCTCACCCTAACGTCCAAAAAATTATTTTTTCAAATTCAATTTTTTTCAATCGGTATTGCTTCTTGGGAGCCTTGTGAACAATTTCTGCTAGTTTTTAATCAGAAATTTGAATTTGACCATTTAGTCAAAATGTCCAATTTGTTCAAATCTAGCCTTTTACTGAACCTGTACCCCCAAGCTCACCCTAACGTCCAAAAAATTATTTTTTCAAATTCAATTTTTTTCAATCGGTATTGCTTCTTGGGAGCCTTGTGAACAATTTCTGCTAGTTTTTAATCAGAAATTTGAATTTATCCATTTTAGTCAAAATGTCCAATTTGTTCAAATTCTGGCCTTTTACTGAACATGTACCCCCAAGCTCACCCTAACGTCCAAAAAAATATTTTTTCAAATTCAATTTTTTTCAATCGGTATTGCTTTTTGGGAGCCTTGTGAACAATTTCTTCTAGTTTTTAATCAGAAATTTGAATTTGACCATTTTAGTGAAAATGTCCAATTTGTTCAAATCTGGCCTTATACTGAACCTATACCCCCAAGCTCACCCTAACGTCCAAAAAATTATTTTTTCAAATTCAATTTTTTTCAATTGGTATTGCTTCTTGGGAGCCTTGTGAACAATTTCTGCTAGTTTTTAATCAGAAATTTGAATTTGACCATTTTAGTCAAAATGTCCAATTTGTTCAAATCTGGCCTTATACTGAACCTGTACACCCAAGCTCACCCTAACGTCCAAAAAATTATTTTTCCAAATTCAATTTTTTTCAATCGGTATTGCTTCTTGGGAGCCTTGTGAACAATTTCTGCTAGTTTTTTATCAGAAATTTGAATTTGACCATTTTAGTCAAAATGTCCAATTTGTTCAAATCTGGCCTTATACTGAACCTGTACCCCCAAGCTCACCCTAATGTCCAAAAAATTATTTTTTCAAATTCAATTTTTTTTCAATCGGTATTGCTTCTTGGGAGCCTTGTGAACAATTTCTGCTAGTTTTTAATCAGAAATTTGAATTTGACCATTTTAGTGAAAATGTCCAATTTGTTCAAATTCTGGCCTTTTACTGAACCCGTACCCCCAAGCTCACCCTAACGTCCAAAAAATTATTTTTTCAAATTCAATTTTTTTCAATCGGTATTGCTTCTTGGGAGCCTTGTGAACAATTTCTGCTAGTTTTTAATCAGAAATTTGAATTTGACCATTTTAGTCAAAATGTCCAATTCGTTCAAATCTGGCCTTATACTGAACCTGTACCCCCAAGCTCACCCTAACGTCCAAAAAATTATTTTTTCAAATTCAATTTGTTTCAATCGGTATTGCTTCTTGGGAGCCTTGTGAACAATTTCTGCTAGTTTTTAATCAGAAATTTGAATTTGACCATTTAGTCAAAATGTCCAATTTGTTCAAATCTAGCCTTATACTGAACCTGTCCCCCCAAGCTCACCCTAACGTCCAAAAAATTATTTTTTCAAATTCAATTTTTTTCAATCGGTATTGCTTCTTGGGAGCCTTGTGAACAATTTCTGCTAGTTTTTAATCAGAAATTTGAATTTGACCATTTTAGTGAAAATGTCCAATTTGTTCAAATCTGGCCTTATACTGAACCTGTACCCCCAAGCTCACCCTAACGTCCAAAAAATTATTTTTTCAAATTCAATTTATTTCAATCGGTATTGCTTCTTGGGAGCCTTGTGAACAATTTCTGCTAGTTTTTAATCAGAAATTTGAATTTGACCATTTTAGTCAAAATGTCCAATTTGTTCAAATCTGGCCTTATACTGAACCTGTACCCCCAAGCTCACCCTAACGTCCAAAAAATTATTTTTTCAAATTCATTTTTTTTCAATCGGTATTGCTTCTTGGGAGCCTTGTGAACAATTTCTGCTAGTTTTTAATCAGAAATTTGAATTTGACCATTTTAGTCAAAATGTCCAATTTGTTCAAATTCTGGCCTTATACTGAACCTGTACCCCCAAGCTCACCCTAACGTCCAAAAAATTATTTTTTCAAATTCATTTTTTTTAATTGGTATTGCTTCTTGGGAGCCTTGTGAACAATTTCTGCTAGTTTTTAATCAGAAATTTGAATTTGACCATTTTAGTGAAAATGTCCAATTTGTTCAAATCTGGCCTTATACTGAACCTGTACCCCCAAGCTCACCCTAACGTCCAAAAAATTATTTTTTCAAATTCAATTTATTTCAATCGGTATTGCTTCTTGGGAGCCTTGTGAACAATTTCTGCTAGTTTTTAATCAGAAATTTGAATTTGACCATTTTAGTCAAAATGTCCAATTTGTTCAAATTCTGGCCTTTTACTGAACCCGTACCCCCAAGCTCACCCTAACGTCCAAAAAATTATTTTTTCAAATTCAATTTTTTTCAATCGGTATTGCTTCTTGGGAGCCTTGTGAACAATTTCTGCTAGTTTTTAATCAGAAATTTGAATTTGACCATTTTAGTCAAAATGTCCAATTCGTTCAAATCTGGCCTTATACTGAACCTGTACCCCCAAGCTCACCCTAACGTCCAAAAAATTATTTTTTCAAATTCAATTTGTTTCAATCGGTATTGCTTCTTGGGAGCCTTGTGAACAATTTCTGCTAGTTTTTAATCAGAAATTTGAATTTGACCATTTAGTCAAAATGTCCAATTTGTTCAAATCTAGCCTTATACTGAACCTGTCCCCCCAAGCTCACCCTAACGTCCAAAAAATTATTTTTTCAAATTCAATTTTTTTCAATCGGTATTGCTTCTTCGGAGCCTTGTGAACAATTTCTGCTAGTTTTTAATCAGAAATTTGAATTTGACCATTTAGTCAAAATGTCCAATTTGTTCAAATCTAGCCTTATACTGAACCTGTCCCCCAAAGCTCACCCTAACGTCCAAAAAATTATTTTTTCAAATTCAATTTTTTTCAATCGGTATTGCTTCTTGGGAGCCTTGTGAACAATTTCTGCTAGTTTTTAATCAGAAATTTGAATTTGACCATTTTAGTGAAAATGTCCAATTTGTTCAAATCTGGACTTATACTGAACCTGTACCCCCAAGCTCACCCTAACGTCCAAAAAATTATTTTTTCAAATTCAATTTATTTCAATCGGTATTGCTTCTTGGGAGCCTTGTGAACAATTTCTGCTAGTTTTTAATCAGAAATTTGAATTTGACCATTTTAGTCAAAATGTCCAATTTGTTCAAATCTGGCCTTATACTGAACCTGTACCCCCAAGCTCATCCTAACGTCCAAAAAATTATTTTTTCAAATTCAATTTTTTTTAATCGGTATTGCTTCTTGGGAGCCTTGTGAACAATTTCTGCTAGTTTTTAATCAGAAATTTGAATTTGACCATTTTAGTCAAAATGTCCAATTTGTTCAAATTCTGGCCTTATACTGAACCTGTACCCCCAAGCTCACCCTAACGTCCAAAAAATTATTTTTTCAAATTCATTTTTTTTTAATTGGTATTGCTTCTTGGGAGCCTTGTGAACAATTTCTGCTAGTTTTTAATCAGAAATTTGAATTTGACCATTTTAGTGAAAATGTCCAATTTGTTCAAATCTGGCCTTATACTGAACCTGTACCCCCAAGCTCACCCTAACGTCCAAAAAATTATTTTTTCAAATTCAATTTATTTCAATCGGTATTGCTTCTTGGGAGCCTTGTGAACAATTTCTGCTAGTTTTTAATCAGAAATTTGAATTTGACCATTTTAGTCAAAATGTCCAATTTGTTCAAATTCTGGCCTTATACTGAACCTGTACCCCCAAGCTCACCCTAACGTCCAAAAAATTATTTTTTCAAATTCATTTTTTTTTAATCGGTATTGCTTCTTGGGAGCCTTGTGAACAATTTCTGCTAGTTTTTAATCAGAAATTTGAATTTGACCATTTTAGTCAAAATGTCCAATTTGTTCAAATTCTGGCCTTATACTGAACCTGTACCCCCAAGCTCACCCTAACGTCCAAAAAATTATTTTTTCAAATTCATTTTTTTTTAATCGGTATTGCTTCTTGGGAGCCTTGTGAACAATTTCTGCTAGTTTTTAATCAGAAATTTGAATTTGACCATTTTAGTCAAAATGTCCAATTTGTTCAAATTCTGGCCTTATACTGAACCTGTACCCCCAAGCTCACCCTAACGTCCAAAAAATTATTTTTTCAAATTCAATTTTTTTTCAATCGGTATTGCTTCTTGGGAGCCTTTTGAACAATTTTTGCTAGTTTTTAATCAGAAATTTGAATTTGACCATTTTAGTCAAAATGTCCAATTTGTTCAAATTCTGGCCTTATACTGAACCTGTACCCCCAAGCTTACCCTAATGACCAAAAAAATATTTTTTTAAATTCAATTTTTTTCAATCGGTATTGCTTCTTGGGAGCCTTGTAACAATTTCTGCTAGTTTTTAATCAAAAATTTGAATTTGACCATTTTAGTCAAAATGTCCAATTTGTTCAAATTCTGGCCTTATACTGAACCTGTACCCCCAAGCTCACCCTAACGTCCAAAAAATATTTTTTCAAATTCAATTTTTTTCAATCGGTATTGCTTCTTGGGAGCCTTGTGAACAATTTCTGCTAGTTTTTTAATCAGAAATTTGAATTTGACCATTTTAGTCAAAATGTCCAATTTGTTCAAATTCTGGCCTTATACTGAACCTGTACCCCCAAGCTTCAAATTCAATTTTTTTTCAATCGGTATTGCTTCTTGGGAGCCTTTTGAACAATTTCTGCTAGTTTTTAATCAGAAATTTGAATTTGACCATTTTAGTCAAAATGTCCAATTTGTTCAAATTCTGGCCTTATACTGAACCTGTACCCCCAAGCTTACCCTAATGACCAAAAAAATATTTTTTTAAATTCAATTTTTTTCAATCGGTATTGCTTCTTGGGAGCCTTGTAACAATTTCTGCTAGTTTTTAATCAAAAATTTGAATTTGACCATTTTAGTCAAAATGTCCAATTTGTTCAAATTCTGGCCTTATACTGAACCTGTACCCCCAAGCTCACCCTAATGTCCAAAAAATATTTTTTCAAATTCAATTTTTTTCAATCGGTATTGCTTCTTGGGAGCCTTGTGAACAATTTCTGCTAGTTTTTAATCAGAAATTTGAATTTGACCATTTTAGTCAAAATGTCCAATTTGTTCAAATTCTGGCCTTATACTGAACCTGTACCCCCAAGCTCACCCTAACGTCCAAAAAATTATTTTTTCAAATTAAATTTTTTTCAATCGGTATTGCTTCTTGGGAGCCTTGTGAACAATTTCTGCTAGTTTTTAATCAGAAATTTGAATTTGACCATTTTAGTGAAAATGTCCAATTTGTTCAAATCTGGCCTTATACTGAACCTGTACCCCCAAGCTCACCCTAACGTCCAAAAAATTATTTTTTCAAATTCAATTTTTTTTTAATCGGTATTGCTTCTTGGGAGCCTTGTGAACAATTTCTGCTAGTTTTTAATCAGAAATTTGAATTTGACCATGTTAGTCAAAATGTCCAATTTGTTCAAATTCTGGCCTTATACTGAACCTGTACCCCCAAGCTCACCCTAACGTCCAAAAAATTATTTTTTCAAATTCAATTTTTTTTCAATCGGTATTGCTTCTTGGGAGCCTTTTGAACAATTTCTGCTAGTTTTTAATCAGAAATTTGAATTTGACCATTTTAGTCAAAATGTCCAATTTGTTCAAATTCTGGCCTTATACTGAACCTGTACCCCCAAGCTTACCCTAATGACCAAAAAAATATTTTTTTAAATTAAATTTTTTTCAATCGGTATTGCTTCTTGGGAGCCTTGTAACAATTTCTGCTAGTTTTTAATCAAAAATTTGAATTTGACCATTTTAGTCAAAATGTCCAATTTGTTCAAATTCTGGCCTTATACTGAACCTGTACCCCCAAGCTCACCCTAACGTCCAAAAAATATTTTTTCAAATTCAATTTTTTTCAATCGGTATTGCTTCTTGGGAGCCTTGTGAACAATTTCTGCTAGTTTTTAATCAGAAATTTGAATTTGACCATTTTAGTCAAAATGTCCAATTTGTTCAAATTCTGGCCTTATACTGAACCTGTACCCCCAAGCTTCAAATTCAATTTTTTTTCAATCGGTATTGCTTCTTGGGAGCCTTTTGAACAATTTCTGCTAGTTTTTAATCAGAAATTTGAATTTGACCATTTCAGTCAAAATGTCCAATTTGTTCAAATTCTGGCCTTATACTGAACCTGTACCCCCAAGCTTACCCTAATGACCAAAAAAATATTTTTTTAAATTCAATTTTTTTCAATCGGTATTGCTTCTTGGGAGCCTTGTAACAATTTCTGCTAGTTTTTAATCAAAAATTTGAATTTGACCATTTTAGTCAAAATGTCCAATTTGTTCAAATTCTGGCCTTATACTGAACCTGTACCCCCAAGCTCACCCTAATGTCCAAAAAATATTTTTTCAAATTAAATTTTTTTCAATCGGTATTGCTTCTTGGGAGCCTTGTGAACAATTTCTGCTAGTTTTTAATCAGAAATTTGAATTTGACCATTTTAGTCAAAATGTCCAATTTGTTCAAATTCTGGTCTTATACTGAACCTGTACCCCCAAGCTCACCCTAACGTCCAAAAAATTATTTTTTCAAATTAAATTTTTTTCAATCGGTATTGCTTCTTGGGAGCCTTGTGAACAATTTCTGCTAGTTTTTAATCAGAAATTTGAATTTGACCATTTTAGTGAAAATGTCCAATTTGTTCAAATCTGGCCTTATACTGAACCTGTACCCCCAAGCTCACCCTAACGTCCAAAAAATTATTTTTTCAAATTCAATTTTTTTTTAATCGGTATTGCTTCTTGGGAGCCTTGTGAACAATTTCTGCTAGTTTTTAATCAGAAATTTGAATTTGACCATGTTAGTCAAAATGTCCAATTTGTTCAAATTCTGGCCTTATACTGAACCTGTACCCCCAAGCTCACCCTAACGTCCAAAAAATTATTTTTTCAAATTCAATTTTTTTTCAATCGGTATTGCTTCTTGGGAGCCTTGTGTACAATTTCTGCTAGTTTTTAATCAGAAATTTGAATTTATCCATTTTAGTCAAAATGTCCAATTTCTTCAAATTCTGGCCTTTTACTGAACATGTACCCCCAAGCTCACCCTAACGTCCAAAAAATTATTTTTTCAAATTCAATTTTTTTCAATCGGTATTGCTTCTTGGGAGCCTTGTGAACAATTTCTGCTAGTTTTTAATCAGAAATTTGAATTTGACCATTTTAGTGAAAATGTCCAATTTGTTCAAATCTGGCCTTATACTGAACCTGTACCCCCAAGCTCACCCTAACGACCAAAACAATATTTTTTCAAATTCAATTTTTTTCAATCGGTATTGCTTATTGGGAGCCTTGTGAACAATTTCTGCTAGTTTTTAATCAGAAATTTGAATTTGACCATTTAGTGAAAATGTCCAATTTGTTCAAATTCTGGCCTTATACTGAACCTGTACCCCCAAGCTCACCCTAACGTCCAAAAAATATTTTTTCAAATTCAATTTTTTTCAATCGGTATTGCTTCTTGGGAGCCTTGTGAACAATTTCTGCTAGTTTTTAATCAGAAATTTGAATTTGACCATTTTAGTCAAAATGTCCAATTTGTTCAAATTCTGGCCTTATACTGAACCTGTACCCCCAAGCTCACCCTAACGTCCAAAAAATTATTTTTTCAAATTAAATTTTTTTCAATCGGTATTGCTTCTTGGGAGCCTTGTGAACAATTTCTGCTAGTTTTTAATCAGAAATTTGAATTTGACCATTTTAGTGAAAATGTCCAATTTGTTCAAATCTGGCCTTATACTGAACCTGTACCCCCAAGCTCACCCTAACGTCCAAAAAATTATTTTTTCAAATTCAATTTTTTTTTAATCGGTATTGCTTCTTGGGAGCCTTGTGAACAATTTCTGCTAGTTTTTAATCAGAAATTTGAATTTGACCATGTTAGTCAAAATGTCCAATTTGTTCAAATTCTGGCCTTATACTGAACCTGTACCCCCAAGCTAACCCTAACGTCCAAAACATTATTTTTTCAAATTCAATTTTTTTTCAATCGGTATTGCTTCTTGGGAGCCTTGTGTACAATTTCTGCTAGTTTTTAATCAGAAATTTGAATTTATCCATTTTAGTCAAAATGTCCAATTTCTTCAAATTCTGGCCTTTTACTGAACATGTACCCCCAAGCTCACCCTAACGTCCAAAAAATTATTTTTTCAAATTCAATTTTTTTCAATCGGTATTGCTTCTTGGGAGCCTTGTGAACAATTTCTGCTAGTTTTTAATCAGAAATTTGAATTTGACCATTTTAGTGAAAATGTCCAATTTGTTCAAATCTGGCCTTATACTGAACCTGTACCCCCAAGCTCACCCTAACGACCAAAACAATATTTTTTCAAATTCAATTTTTTTCAATCGGTATTGCTTATTGGGAGCCTTGTGAACAATTTCTGCTAGTTTTTAATCAGAAATTTGAATTTGACCATTTAGTGAAAATGTCCAATTTGTTCAAATCTGGCCTTATACTGAACCTGTACCCCCAAGCTCACCCTAACGTCCAAAAAATTATTTTTTCAAATTCAATTTTTTTTCAATCGGTATTGCTTCTTGGGAGCCTTGTGAACAATTTCTGCTAGTTTTTAATCAGAAATTTGAATTTGACCATTTTAGTGAAAATGTCCAATTTGTTCAAATCTGGCCTTATACTGAACCTGTACCCCCAAGCTCACCCTAACGTCCAAAAAATTATTTTTTCAAATTCAATTTTTTTTTAATCGGTATTGCTTCTTGGGAGCCTTGTGAACAATTTCTGCTAGTTTTTAATCAGAAATTTGAATTTGACCATGTTAGTCAAAATGTCCAATTTGTTCAAATTCTGGCCTTATACTGAACCTGTACCCCCAAGCTCACCCTAACGTCCAAAAAATTATTTTTTCAAATTCAATTTTTTTTCAATCGGTATTGCTTCTTGGGAGCCTTGTGTACAATTTCTGCTAGTTTTTAATCAGAAATTTGAATTTATCCATTTTAGTCAAAATGTCCAATTTCTTCAAATTCTGGCCTTTTACTGAACATGTACCCCCAAGCTCACCCTAACGTCCAAAAAATTATTTTTTCAAATTCAATTTTTTTCAATCGGTATTGCTTCTTGGGAGCCTTGTGAACAATTTCTGCTAGTTTTTAATCAGAAATTTGAATTTGACCATTTTAGTGAAAATGTCCAATTTGTTCAAATCTGGCCTTATACTGAACCTGTACCCCAAAGCTCACCCTAACGACCAAAACAATATTTTTTCAAATTCAATTTTTTTCAATCGGTATTGCTTATTGGGAGCCTTGTGAACAATTTCTGCTAGTTTTTAATCAGAAATTTGAATTTGACCATTTAGTGAAAATGTCCAATTTGTTCAAATTCTGGCCTTATACTGAACCTGTACCCCCAAGCTTACCCTAACGTCCAAAAAATATTTTTTCAAATTCAATTTTTTTCAATCGGTATTGCTTCTTGGGAGCCTTGTGAACAATTTCTGCTAGTTTTTAATCAGAAATTTGAATTTGACCATTTTAGTCAAAATGTCCAATTTGTTCAAATTCTGGCCTTATACTGAACCTGTACCCCCAAGCTCACCCTAACGTCCAAAAAATTATTTTTTCAAATTAAATTTTTTTCAATCGGTATTGCTTCTTGGGAGCCTTGTGAACAATTTCTGCTAGTTTTTAATCAGAAATTTGAATTTGACCATTTTAGTGAAAATGTCCAATTTGTTCAAATCTGGCCTTATACTGAACCTGTACCCCCAAGCTCACCCTAACGTCCAAAAAATTATTTTTTCAAATTCAATTTTTTTTTAATCGGTATTGCTTCTTGGGAGCCTTGTGAACAATTTCTGCTAGTTTTTAATCAGAAATTTGAATTTGACCATGTTAGTCAAAATGTCCAATTTGTTCAAATTCTGGCCTTATACTGAACCTGTACCCCCAAGCTCACCCTAACGTCCAAAACATTATTTTTTCAAATTCAATTTTTTTTCAATCGGTATTGCTTCTTGGGAGCCTTGTGTACAATTTCTGCTAGTTTTTAATCAGAAATTTGAATTTATCCATTTTAGTCAAAATGTCCAATTTCTTCAAATTCTGGCCTTTTACTGAACATGTACCCCCAAGCTCACCCTAACGTCCAAAACATTATTTTTTCAAATTCAATTTTTTTCAATCGGTATTGCTTCTTGGGAGCCTTGTGAACAATTTCTGCTAGTTTTTAATCAGAAATTTGAATTTGACCATTTTAGTGAAAATGTCCAATTTGTTCAAATCTGGCCTTATACTGAACCTGTACCCCCAAGCTCACCCTAACGACCAAAACAATATTTTTTCAAATTCAATTTTTTTCAATCGGTATTGCTTATTGGGAGCCTTGTGAACAATTTCTGCTAGTTTTTAATCAGAAATTTGAATTTGACCATTTAGTGAAAATGTCCAATTTGTTCAAATCTGGCCTTATACTGAACCTGTACCCCCAAGCTCACCCTAACGTCCAAAAAATTATTTTTTCAAATTCAATTTTTTTTCAATCGGTATTGCTTCTTGGGAGCCTTGTGAACAATTTCTGCTAGTTTTTAATCAGAAATTTGAATTTGACCATTTTAGTGAAAATGTCCAATTTGTTCAAATCTGGCCTTATACTGAACCTGTACCCCCAAGCTCACCCTAACGTCCAAAAAATTATTTTTTCAAATTCAATTTTTTTTTAATCGGTATTGCTTCTTGGGAGCCTTGTGAACAATTTCTGCTAGTTTTTAATCAGAAATTTGAATTTGACCATGTTAGTCAAAATGTCCAATTTGTTCAAATTCTGGCCTTATACTGAACCTGTACCCCCAAGCTCACCCTAACGTCCAAAAAATTATTTTTTCAAATTCAATTTTTTTTCAATCGGTATTGCTTCTTGGGAGCCTTGTGTACAATTTCTGCTAGTTTTTAATCAGAAATTTGAATTTATCCATTTTAGTCAAAATGTCCAATTTCTTCAAATTCTGGCTTTTTACTGAACATGTACCCCCAAGCTCACCCTAACGTCCAAAAAATTATTTTTTCAAATTCAATTTTTTTCAATCGGTATTGCTTCTTGGGAGCCTTGTGAACAATTTCTGCTAGTTTTTAATCAGAAATTTGAATTTGACCATTTTAGTGAAAATGTCCAATTTGTTCAAATCTGGCCTTATACTGAACCTGTACCCCCAAGCTCACCCTAACGACCAAAACAATATTTTTTCAAATTCAATTTTTTTCAATCGGTATTGCTTATTGGGAGCCTTGTGAACAATTTCTGCTAGTTTTTAATCAGAAATTTGAATTTGACCATTTAGTGAAAATGTCCAATTTGTTCAAATTCTGGCCTTATACTGAACCTGTACCCCCAAGCTCACCCTAACGTCCAAAAAATATTTTTTCAAATTCAATTTTTTTCAATCGGTATTGCTTCTTGGGAGCCTTGTGAACAATTTCTGCTAGTTTTTAATCAGAAATTTGAATTTGACCATTTTAGTCAAAATGTCCAATTTGTTCAAATTCTGGCCTTATACTGAACCTGTACCCCCAAGCTCACCCTAACGTCCAAAAAATTATTTTTTCAAATTAAATTTTTTTCAATCGGTATTGCTTCTTGGGAGCCTTGTGAACAATTTCTGCTAGTTTTTAATCAGAAATTTGAATTTGACCATTTTAGTGAAAATGTCCAATTTGTTCAAATCTGGCCTTATACTGAACCTGTACCCCCAAGCTCACCCTAACGTCCAAAAAATTATTTTTTCAAATTCAATTTTTTTTTAATCGGTATTGCTTCTTGGGAGCCTTGTGAACAATTTCTGCTAGTTTTTAATCAGAAATTTGAATTTGACCATGTTAGTCAAAATGTCCAATTTGTTCAAATTCTGGCCTTATACTGAACCTGTACCCCCAAGCTCACCCTAACGTCCAAAACATTATTTTTTCAAATTCAATTTTTTTTCAATCGGTATTGCTTCTTGGGAGCCTTGTGTACAATTTCTGCTAGTTTTTAATCAGAAATTTGAATTTATCCATTTTAGTCAAAATGTCCAATTTCTTCAAATTCTGGCCTTTTACTGAACATGTACCCCCAAGCTCACCCTAACGTCCAAAAAATTATTTTTTCAAATTCAATTTTTTTCAATCGGTATTGCTTCTTGGGAGCCTTGTGAACAATTTCTGCTAGTTTTTAATCAGAAATTTGAATTTGACCATTTTAGTGAAAATGTCCAATTTGTTCAAATCTGGCCTTATACTGAACCTGTACCCCCAAGCTCACCCTAACGACCAAAACAATATTTTTTCAAATTCAATTTTTTTCAATCGGTATTGCTTATTGGGAGCCTTGTGAACAATTTCTGCTAGTTTTTAATCAGAAATTTGAATTTGACCATTTAGTGAAAATGTCCAATTTGTTCAAATCTGGCCTTATACTGAACCTGTACCCCCAAGCTCACCCTAACGTCCAAAAAATTATTTTTTCAAATTCAATTTTTTTTCAATCGGTATTGCTTCTTGGGAGCCTTGTGAACAATTTCTGCTAGTTTTTAATCAGAAATTTGAATTTGACCATTTTAGTGAAAATGTCCAATTTGTTCAAATCTGGCCTTATACTGAACCTGTACCCCCAAGCTCACCCTAACGTCCAAAAAATTATTTTTTCAAATTCAATTTTTTTTTAATCGGTATTGCTTCTTGGGAGCCTTGTGAACAATTTCTGCTAGTTTTTAATCAGAAATTTGAATTTGACCATGTAAGTCAAAATGTCCAATTTGTTCAAATTCTGGCCTTATACTGAACCTGTACCCCCAAGCTCACCCTAACGTCCAAAAAATTATTTTTTCAAATTCAATTTTTTTTCAATCGGTATTGCTTCTTGGGAGCCTTGTGTACAATTTCTGCTAGTTTTTAATCAGAAATTTGAATTTATCCATTTTAGTCAAAATGTCCAATTTCTTCAAATTCTGGCCTTTTACTGAACATGTACCCCCAAGCTCACCCTAACGTCCAAAAAATTATTTTTTCAAATTCAATTTTTTTCAATCGGTATTGCTTCTTGGGAGCCTTGTGAACAATTTCTGCTAGTTTTTAATCAGAAATTTGAATTTGACCATTTTAGTGAAAATGTCCAATTTGTTCAAATCTGGCCTTATACTGAACCTGTACCCCCAAGCTCACCCTAACGACCAAAACAATATTTTTTCAAATTCAATTTTTTTCAATCGGTATTGCTTATTGGGAGCCTTGTGAACAATTTCTGCTAGTTTTTAATCAGAAATTTGAATTTGACCATTTAGTGAAAATGTCCAATTTGTTCAAATTCTGGCCTTATACTGAACCTGTACCCCCAAGCTCACCCTAACGTCCAAAAAATATTTTTTCAAATTCAATTTTTTTCAATCGGTATTGCTTCTTGGGAGCCTTGTGAACAATTTCTGCTAGTTTTTAATCAGAAATTTGAATTTGACCATTTTAGTCAAAATGTCCAATTTGTTCAAATTCTGGCCTTATACTGAACCTGTACCCCCAAGCTCACCCTAACGTCCAAAAAATTATTTTTTCAAATTAAATTTTTTTCAATCGGTATTGCTTCTTGGGAGCCTTGTGAACAATTTCTGCTAGCTTTTAATCAGAAATTTGAATTTGACCATTTTAGTGAAAATGTCCAATTTGTTCAAATCTGGCCTTATACTGAACCTGTACCCCCAAGCTCACCCTAACGTCCAAAAAATTATTTTTTCAAATTCAATTTTTTTTTAATCGGTATTGCTTCTTGGGAGCCTTGTGAACAATTTCTGCTAGTTTTTAATCAGAAATTTGAATTTGACCATGTTAGTCAAAATGTCCAATTTGTTCAAATTCTGGCCTTATACTGAACCTGTACCCCCAAGCTCACCCTAACGTCCAAAACATTATTTTTTCAAATTCAATTTTTTTTCAATCGGTATTGCTTCTTGGGAGCCTTGTGTACAATTTCTGCTAGTTTTTAATCAGAAATTTGAATTTATCCATTTTAGTCAAAATGTCCAATTTCTTCAAATTCTGGCCTTTTACTGAACATGTACCCCCAAGCTCACCCTAACGTCCAAAAAATTATTTTTTCAAATTCAATTTTTTTCAATCGGTATTGCTTCTTGGGAGCCTTGTGAACAATTTCTGCTAGTTTTTAATCAGAAATTTGAATTTGACCATTTTAGTGAAAATGTCCAATTTGTTCAAATCTGGCCTTATACTGAACCTGTACCCCCAAGCTCACCCTAACGACCAAAACAATATTTTTTCAAATTAAATTTTTTTCAATCGGTATTGCTTATTGGGAGCCTTGTGAACAATTTCTGCTAGTTTTTAATCAGAAATTTGAATTTGACCATTTAGTGAAAATGTCCAATTTGTTCAAATTCTGGCCTTATACTGAACCTGTACCCCCAAGCTCACCCTAACGTCCAAAAAATATTTTTTCAAATTCAATTTTTTTCAATCGGTATTGCTTCTTGGGAGCCTTGTGAACAATTTCTGCTAGTTTTTAATCAGAAATTTGAATTTGACCATTTTAGTCAAAATGTCCAATTTGTTCAAATTCTGGCCTTATACTGAACCTGTACCCCCAAGCTCACCCTAACGTCCAAAAAATTATTTTTTCAAATTAAATTTTTTTCAATCGGTATTGCTTCTTGGGAGCCTTGTGAACAATTTCTGCTAGTTTTTAATCAGAAATTTGAATTTGACCATTTTAGTGAAAATGTCCAATTTGTTCAAATCTGGCCTTATACTGAACCTGTACCCCCAAGCTCACCCTAACGTCCAAAAAATTATTTTTTCAAATTCAATTTTTTTTTAATCGGTATTGCTTCTTGGGAGCCTTGTGAACAATTTCTGCTAGTTTTTAATCAGAAATTTGAATTTGACCATGTTAGTCAAAATGTCCAATTTGTTCAAATTCTGGCCTTATACTGAACCTGTACCCCCAAGCTCACCCTAACGTCCAAAACATTATTTTTTCAAATTCAATTTTTTTTCAATCGGTATTGCTTCTTGGGAGCCTTGTGTACAATTTCTGCTAGTTTTTAATCAGAAATTTGAATTTATCCATTTTAGTCAAAATGTCCAATTTCTTCAAATTCTGGCCTTTTACTGAACATGTACCCCCAAGCTCACCCTAACGTCCAAAAAATTATTTTTTCAAATTCAATTTTTTTCAATCGGTATTGCTTCTTGGGAGCCTTGTGAACAATTTCTGCTAGTTTTTAATCAGAAATTTGAATTTGACCATTTTAGTGAAAATGTCCAATTTGTTCAAATCTGGCCTTATACTGAACCTGTACCCCCAAGCTCACCCTAACGACCAAAACAATATTTTTTCAAATTCAATTTTTTTCAATCGGTATTGTTTATTGGGAGCCTTGTGAACAATTTCTGCTAGTTTTTAATCAGAAATTTGAATTTGACCATTTAGTGAAAATGTCCAATTTGTTCAAATCTGGCCTTATACTGAACCTGTATCCCCAAGCTCACCCTAACGTCCAAAAAATTATTTTTTCAAATTCAATTTTTTTTCAATCGGTATTGCTTCTTGGGAGCCTTGTGAACAATTTCTGCTAGTTTTTAATCAGAAATTTGAATTTGACCATTTAAGTGAAAATGTCCAATTTGTTCAAATCTGGCCTTATACTGAACCTAAACCCCCAAGCTCACCCTAACGTCCAAAAAATTATTTTTTTAAATTCAATTTTTTTCAATTGGTATTGCTTCTTGGGAGCCTTGTGAACAATTTCTGCTAGTTTTTAATCAGAAATTTGAATTTGACCATTTTAGTCAAAATGTCCAATTTGTTCAAATCTGGCCTTATACTGAACCTGTACCCCCAAGCTCACCCTAACGTCCAAAAATTCTTTTTTCAAATTCAATTTTTTTCAATCGGTATTGCTTCTTGGGAGCCTTGTGAACCATTTCTGCTAGTTTTTAATCAGAAATTTGAATTTGACCATTTTAGTCAAAATGTCCATTTTGTTCAAATTCTGGCCTTATACTGAACCTGTACCCCCAAGCTCACCCTAACGTCCAAAAAATTATTTTTTCAAATTCAATTTTTTTTCAATCGGTATTGCTTCTTGGGAGCCTTTTGAACAATTTCTGCTAGTTTTTAATCAGAAATTTGAATTTGACCATTTTAGTCAAAATGTCCAATTTGTTCAAATTCTGGCCTTATACTGAACCTGTACCCCCAAGCTTACCCTAATGACCAAAAAAATATTTTTTCAAATTAAATTTTTTTCAATCGGTATTGCTTCTTGGGAGCCTTGTAACAATTTCTGCTAGTTTTTAATCAGAAATTTGAATTTGACCATTTTAGTCAAAATGTCCAATTTGTTCAAATTCTGGCCTTATACTGAACCTGTACCCCCAAGCTCACCATAACGTCCAAAAAAATATATTTTCAAATTCAATTTTTTTCAATCGGTATTGCTTCTTGGGAGCCTTGTGAACAATTTCTGCTAGTTTTTAATCAGAAATTTGAATTTGACCATTTTAGTCAAAATGTCCAATTTGTTCAAATCTGGCCTTATACTGAACCTGTACCCCCAAGCTCATCCTAACGTCCAAAAAATTATTTTTTCAAATTAAATTTTTTTCAATCGGTATTGCTTCTTGGGAGCCTTGTGAACAATTTCTGCTAGTTTTTAATCAGAAATTTGAATTTGACCATTTTAGTCAAAATGTCCAATTTGTTCAAATTCTGGCCTTATACTGAACCTGTACCCCCAAGCTTCAAATTCAATTTTTTTCAATCGGTATTGCTTCTTGGGAGCCTTGTGAACAATTTCTGCTAGTTTTTAATCAGAAATTTGAATTTGACCATTTTAGTCAAAATGTCCAATTTGTTCAAATTCTGGCCTTATACTGAACCTGTACCCCCAAGCTCACCCTAACGTCCAAAAAATTATTTTTTCAAATTAAATTTTTTTCAATCGGTATTGCTTCTTGGGAGCCTTGTGAACAATTTCTGCTAGTTTTTAATCAGAAATTTGAATTTGACCATTTTAGTCAAAATGTCCAATTTGTTCAAATCTGGCCTTATACTGAACCTGTACCCCCAAGCTCACCCTAACGTCCAAAAAATTATTTTTTCAAATTCAATTTTTTTTTAATCGGTATTGCTTCTTGGGAGCCTTGTGAACAATTTCTGCTAGTTTTTAATCAGAAATTTGAATTTGACCATTTTAGTCAAAATGTCCAATTTGTTCAAATTCTGGCCTTATACTGAACCTGTACCCCCAAGCTCACCCTAACGTCCAAAAAATGATTTTTTTCAAATTCAATTTTTTTCAATCGGTATTGCTTCTTGGGAGCCTTGTGAACAATTTCTGCTAGTTTTTAATCAGAAATTTGAATTTGACCATTTTAGTCAAAATGTCCAATTTGTTCAAATCTGGCCTTATACTGAACCTGTACCCCCAAGCTCACCCTAACGTCCAAAAAATTATTTTTTCAAATTCAATTTATTTCAATCGGTATTGCTTCTTGGGAGCCTTGTGAACAATTTCTGCTAGTTTTTAATCAGAAATTTGAATTTGACCATTTTAGTCAAAATGTCCAATTTGTTCAAATCTGGCCTTATACTGAACCTGTACCCCCAAGCTCACCCTAACGTCCAAAAAATTATTTTTTCAAATTCAATTTTTTTTTAATCGGTATTGCTTCTTGGGAGCCTTGTGAACAATTTCTGCTAGTTTTTAATCAGAAATTTTAATTTGACCATTTTAGTCAAAATGTCCAATTTGTTCAAATTCTGGCCTTATACTGAACCTGTACCCCCAAGCTCACCCTAACGTCCAAAAAATGATTTTTTCAAATTCAATTTTTTTCAATCGGTATTGCTTCTTGGGAGCCTTGTGAACAATTTCTGCTAGTTTTTAATCAGAAATTTGAATTTGACCATTTTAGTGAAAATGTCCAATTTGTTCAAATCTGGCCTTATACTGAACCTGTACCCCCAAGCTCACCCTAACGTCCAAAAAATTATTTTTTCAAATTCAATTTATTTCAATCGGTATTGCTTCTTGGGAGCCTTGTGAACAATTTCTGCTAGTTTTTAATCAGAAATTTGAATTTGACCATTTTAGTCAAAATGTCCAATTTGTTCAAATTCTGGCCTTATACTGAACCTGTACCCCAAAGCTCACCCTAACGTCCAAAAAATTATTTTTTCAAATTCATTTTTTTTCAATCGGTATTGCTTCTTGGGAGCCTTGTGAACAATTTCTGCTAGTTTTTAATCAGAAATTTGAATTTGACCATTTTAGTCAAAATGTCCAATTTGTTCAAATTCTGGCCTTATACTGAACCTGTACCCCCAAGCTCACCCTAACGTCCAAAAAATTATTTTTTCAAATTCATTTTTTTTTAATCGGTATTGCTTCTTGGGAGCTTTGTGAACAATTTCTGCTAGTTTTTAATCAGAAATTTGAATTTGACCATTTTAGTCAAAATGTCCAATTTGTTCAAATTCTGGCCTTATACTGAACCTGTACCCCCAAGCTCACCCTAACGTCCAAAAAATTATTTTTTCAAATTCAATTTTTTTTCAATCGGTATTGCTTCTTGGGAGCCTTTTGAACAATTTCTGCTAGTTTTTAATCAGAAATTTGAATTTGACCATTTTAGTCAAAATGTCCAATTTGTTCAAATTCTGGCCTTATACTGAACCTGTACCCCCAAGCTTACCCTAATGACCAAAAAAATATTTTTTTAAATTCAATTTTTTTCAATCGGTATTGCTTCTTGGGAGCCTTGTAACAATTTCTGCTAGTTTTTAATCAAAAATTTGAATTTGACCATTTTAGTCAAAATGTCCAATTTGTTCAAATTCTGGCCTTATACTGAACCTGTACCCCCAAGCTCACCCTAACGTCCAAAAAATTATTTTTTCAAATTCAATTTTTTTCAATCGGTATTGCTTCTTGGGAGCCTTGTGAACAATTTCTGCTAGTTTTTAATCAGAAATTTGAATTTGACCATTTTAGTGAAAATGTCCAATTTGTTCAAATCTGGCCTTATACTGAACCTGTACCCCCAAGCTCACCCTAACGTCCAAAAAATTATTTTTTCAAATTCAATTTATTTCAATCGGTATTGCTTCTTGGGAGCCTTGTGAACAATTTCTGCTAGTTTTTAATCAGAAATTTGAATTTGACCATTTTAGTCAAAATGTCCAATTTGTTCAAATTCTGGCCTTATACTGAACCTGTACCCCAAAGCTCACCCTAACGTCCAAAAAATTATTTTTTCAAATTCATTTTGTTTTAATCGGTATTGCTTCTTGGGAGCCTTGTGAACAATTTCTGCTAGTTTTTAATCAGAAATTTGAATTTGACCATTTTAGTCAAAATGTCCAATTTGTTCAAATTCTGGCCTTATACTGAACCTGTACCCCCAAGCTCACCCTAACGTCCAAAAAATTATTTTTTCAAATTCATTTTTTTTTAATCGGTATTGCTTCTTGGGAGCCTTGTGAACAATTTCTGCTAGTTTTTAATCAGAAATTTGAATTTGACCATTTTAGTCAAAATGTCCAATTTGTTCAAATTCTGGCCTTATACTGAACCTGTACCCCCAAGCTCACCCTAACGTCCAAAAAATTATTTTTTCAAATTCAATTTTTTTTCAATCGGTATTGCTTCTTGGGAGCCTTGTGAACAATTTCTGCTAGTTTTTAATCAGAAATTTGAATTTGACCATTTTAGTGAAAATGTCCAATTTGTTCAAATCTGGCCTTATACTGAACCTGTACCCCCAAGCTCACCCTAACGACCAAAACAATATTTTTTCAAATTCAATTTTTTTCAATCGGTATTGCTTCTTGGGAGCCTTGTGAACAATTTCTGCTAGTTTTTAATCAGAAATTTGAATTTGACCATTTAGTGAAAATGTCCAATTTGTTCAAATCTGGCCTTATACTGAACCTGTACCCCCAAGCTCACCCTAACGTCCAAAATATTATTTTTTCAAATTCAATTTTTTTTCAATCGGTATTGCTTCTTGGGAGCCTTGTGAACAATTTCTGCTAGTTTTTAATCAGAAATTTGAATTTGACCATTTAAGTGAAAATGTCCAATTTGTTCAAATCTGGCCTTATACTGAACCTAAACCCCCAAGCTCACCCTAACGTCCAAAAAATTATTTTTTTAAATCAATTTTTTTCAATTGGTATTGCTTCTTGGGAGCCTTGTGAACAATTTCTGCTAGTTTTTAATCAGAAATTTGAATTTGACCATTTTAGTCAAAATGTCCAATTTGTTCAAATTCTGGCCTTATACTGAACCTGTACCCCCAAGCTTACCCTAATGACCAAAAAAATATTTTTTTAAATTCAATTTTTTTCAATCGGTATTGCTTCTTGGGAGCCTTGTAACAATTTCTGCTAGTTTTTAATCAAAAATTTGAATTTGACCATTTTAGTCAAAATGTCAAATTTGTTCAAATTCTGGCCTTATACTGAACCTGTACCCCCAAGCTCACCCTAACGTCCAAAAAATATTTTTTCAAATTCAATTTTTTTCAATCGGTATTGCTTCTTGGGAGCCTTGTGAACAATTTCTGCTAGTTTTTAATCAGAAATTTGAATTTGACCATTTTAGTCAAAATGTCCAATTTGTTCAAATCTGGCCTTATACTGAACCTGTACCCCCAAGCTCACCCTAACGTCCAAAAAATTATTTTTTCAAATTCATTTTTTTTTAATCGGTATTGCTTCTTGGGAGCCTTGTGAACAATTTCTGCTAGTTTTTAATCAGAAATTTGAATTTGACCTTTTTAGTCAAAATGTCCAATTTGTTCAAATTCTGGCCTTATACTGAACCTGTACCCCCAAGCTTCAAATTCAATTTTTTTCAATCGGTATTGCTTCTTGGGAGCCTTGTGAACAATTTCTGCTAGTTTTTAATCAGAAATTTGAATTTGACCATTTTAGTCAAAATGTCCAATTTGTTCAAATTCTGGCCTTATACTGAACCTGTACCCCCAAGCTCACCCTAACGTCCAAAAAATTATTTTTTCAAATTAAATTTTTTTCAATCGGTATTGCTTCTTGGGAGCCTTGTGAACAATTTCTGCTAGTTTTTAATCAGAAATTTGAATTTGACCATTTTAGTCAAAATGTCCAATTTGTTCAAATCTGGCCTTATACTGAACCTGTACCCCCAAGCTCACCCTAACGTCCAAAAAATTATTTTTTCAAATTCAATTTTTTTTAAATCGGTATTGCTTCTTGGGAGCCTTGTGAACAATTTCTGCTAGTTTTTAATCAGAAATTTGAATTTGACCATTTTAGTCAAATGTCCAATTTGTTCAAATTCTGGCCTTATACTGAACCTGTACCCCCAAGCTCACCCTAACGTCCAAAAAATTATTTTTTCAAATTCAATTTTTTTTCAATCGGTATTGCTTCTTGGGAGCCTTGTGAACAATTTCTGCTAGTTATTAATCAGAAATTTGAATTTATCCATTTTAGTCAAAATGTCCAATTTCTTCAAATTCTGGCCTTTTACTGAACATGTACCCCCAAGCTCACCCTAACGTCCAAAAAATTATTTTTTCAAATTCAATTTTTTTCAATCGGTATTGCTTCTTGGGAGCCTTGTGAACAATTTCTGCTAGTTTTTAATCAGAAATTTGAATTTGACCATTTTAGTGAAAATGTCCAATTTGTTCAAATCTGGCCTTATACTGAACCTGTACCCCCAAGCTCACCCTAACGACCAAAACAATATTTTTTCAAATTCAATTTTTTTCAATCGGTATTGCTTCTTGGGAGCCTTGTGAACAATTTCTGCTAGTTTTTAATCAGAAATTTGAATTTGACCATTTAGTGAAAATGTCCAATTTGTTCAAATCTGGCCTTATACTGAACCTGTACCCCCAAGCTCACCCTAACGTCCAAAAAATTATTTTTTCAAATTCAATTTTTTTTCAATCGGTATTGCTTCTTGGGAGCCTTGTGAACAATTTCTGCTAGTTTTTAATCAGAAATTTGAATTTGACCATTTAAGTGAAAATGTCCAATTTGTTCAAATCTGGCCTTATACTGAACCTGTACCCCCAAGCTCCCCCTAACGTCCAAAAAATTATTTTTTCAAATTCAATTTTTTTTCAATCGGTATTGCTTCTTGGGAGCCTTGTGAACAATTTCTGCTAGTTTTTAATCAGAAATTTGAATTTGACCATTTAAGTGAAAATGTCCAATTTGTTCAAATCTGGCCTTATACTGAACCTAAACCCCCAAGCTCACCCTAACGTCCAAAAAATTATTTTTTTAAATTCAATTTTTTTCAATTGGTATTGCTTCTTCGGAGCCTTGTGAACAATTTCTGCTAGTTTTTAATCAGAAATTTGAATTTGACCATTTTAGTCAAAATGTCCAATTTGTTCAAATCTGGCCTTATACTGAACCTGTACCCCCAAGCTCACCCTAACGTCCAAAAATTCTTTTTTCAAATTAAATTTTTTTCAATCGGTATTGCTTCTTGGGAGCCTTGTGAACAATTTCTGCTCGTTTTTAATCAGAAATTTGAATTTGACCATTTTAGTCAAAATGTCCAATTTGTTCAAATCTGGCCTTATACTGAACCTGTACCCCCAAGCTCACCCTAACGTCCAAAAAATATTTTTTCAAATAAAATTTTTTTCAATCGGTATTGCTTCTTTGGAGCCTTGTGAACAATTTCTGCTAGTTTTTAATCAGAAATTTGAATTTGACCATTTTAGTGAAAATGTCCAATTTGTTCAAATCTGGCCTTATACTGAACCTGTACCCCCAAGCTCACCCTAACGTCCAAAAAATTATTTTTTCAAATTCAATTTTTTTTCAATCGGTATTGCTTCTTGGGAGCCTTGTGAACAATTTCTGCTAGTTTTTAATCAGAAATTTGAATTTGACCATGTTAGTCAAAATGTCCAATTTGTTCAAATTCTGGCCTTATACTGAACCTGTACCCCCAAGCTCACCCTAACGTCCAAAAAATTATTTTTTCAAATTCAATTTTTTTCAATCGGTATTGCTTCTTGGGAGCCTTGTGAACAATTTCTGCTAGTTTTTAATCAGAAATTTGAATTTGACCATTTTAGTGAAAATGTCCAATTTGTTCAAATCTGGCCTTATACTGAACCTGTACCCCCAAGCTCACCCTAACGACCAAAACAATATTTTTTCAAATTCAATTTTTTTCAATCGGTATTGCTTATTGGGAGCCTTGTGAACAATTTCTGCTAGTTTTTAATCAGAAATTTGAATTTGACCATTTAGTGAAAATGTCCAATTTGTTCAAATCTGGCCTTATACTGAACCTGTACCCCCAAGCTCACCCTAACGTCCAAAAAATTATTTTTTCAAATTCAATTTTTTTTCAATCGGTATTGCTTCTTGGGAGCCTTGTGAACAATTTCTGCTAGTTTTTAATCAGAAATTTGAATTTGACCATTTAAGTGAAAATGTCCAATTTGTTCAAATCTGGCCTTATACTGAACCTAAACCCCCAAGCTCACCCTAACGTCCAAAAAATTATTTTTTTAAATTCAATTTTTTTCAATTGGTATTGCTTCTTGGGAGCCTTGTGAACAATTTCTGCTAGTTTTTAATCAGAAATTTGAATTTGACCATTTTAGTCAAAATGTCCAATTTGTTCAAATCTGGCCTTATACTGAACCTGTACCCCCAAGCTCACCCTAACGTCCAAAAATTCTTTTTTCAAATTCAATTTTTTTCAATCGGTATTGCTTCTTGGGAGCCTTGTTAACCATTTCTGCTAGTTTTTAATCAGAAATTTGAATTTGACCATTTTAGTCAAAATGTCCAATTTGTTCAAATTCTGGCCTTATACTGAACCTGTACCCCCAAGCTCACCCTAACGTCCAAAAAATTATTTTTTCAAATTCAATTTTTTTTCAATCGGTATTGCTTCTTGGGAGCCTTTTGAACAATTTCTGCTAGTTTTTAATCAGAAATTTGAATTTGACCATTTTAGTCAAAATGTCCAATTTGTTCAAATTCTGGCCTTATACTGAACCTGTACCCCCAAGCTTACCCTAATGACCAAAAAAATATTTTTTCAAATTCAATTTTTTTCAATCGGTATTGCTTCTTGGGAGCCTTGTGAACAATTTCTGCTAGTTTTTAATCAGAAATTTGAATTTGACCATTTTAGTCAAAATGTCCAATTTGTTCAAATCTGGCCTTATACTGAACCTGTACCCCCAAGCTCATCCTAACGTCCAAAAAATTATTTTTTCAAATTAAATTTTTTTCAATCGGTATTGCTTCTTGGGAGCCTTGTGAACAATTTCTGCTAGTTTTTAATCAGAAATTTGAATTTGACCATTTAGTCAAAATGTCCAATTTGTTCAAATCTAGCCTTATACTGAACCTGTCCCCCCAAGCTCACCCTAACGTCCAAAAAATTATTTTTTCAAATTCAATTTTTTTCAATCGGTATTGCTTCTTGGGAGCCTTGTGAACAATTTCTGCTAGTTTTTAATCAGAAATTTGAATTTGACCATTTAGTCAAAATGTCCAATTTGTTCAAATCTAGCCTTATACTGACTGAACCTGTCCCCCCAAGCTCACCCTAACGTCCAAAAAATTATTTTTTCAAATTCAATTTTTTTTCAATCGGTATTGCTTCTTGGGAGCCTTTTGAACAATTTCTGCTAGTTTTTAATCAGAAATTTGAATTTGACCATTTTAGTCAAAATGTCCAATTTGTTCAAATTCTGGCCTTATACTGAACCTGTACCCCCAAGCTTACCCTAATGACCAAAAAAATATTTTTTCAAATTCAATTTTTTTCAATCGGTATTGCTTCTTGGGAGCCTTGTGAACAATTTCTGCTAGTTTTTAATCAGAAATTTGAATTTGACCATTTTAGTCAAAATGTCCAATTTGTTCAAATCTGGCCTTATACTGAACCTGTACCCCCAAGCTCATCCTAACGTCCAAAAAATTATTTTTTCAAATTAAATTTTTTTCAATCGGTATTGCTTCTTGGGAGCCTTGTGAACAATTTCTGCTAGTTTTTAATCAGAAATTTGAATTTGACCATTTAGTCAAAATGTCCAATTTGTTCAAATCTAGCCTTATACTGAACCTGTCCCCCCAAGCTCACCCTAACGTCCAAAAAATTATTTTTTCAAATTCAATTTTTTTCAATCGGTATTGCTTCTTGGGAGCCTTGTGAACAATTTCTGCTAGTTTTTAATCAGAAATTTGAATTTGACCATTTAGTCAAAATGTCCAATTTGTTCAAATCTAGCCTTATACTGACTGAACCTGTCCCCCCAAGCTCACCCTAACGTCCAAAAAATTATTTTTTCAAATTCAATTTTTTTCAATCGGTATTGCTTCTTGGGAGCCTTGTGAACAATTTCTGCTAGTTTTTAATCAGAAATTTGAATTTGACCATTTTAGTGAAAATGTCCAATTTGTTCAAATCTGGACTTATACTGAACCTGTACCCCCAAGCTCACCCTAACGTCATAAAAATTATTTTTTCAAATTCAATTTATTTCAATCGGTATTGCTTCTTGGGAGCCTTGTGAACAATTTCTGCTAGTTTTTAATCAGAAATTTGAATTTGACCATTTTAGTCAAAATGTCCAATTTGTTCAAATCTGGCCTTATACTGAACCTGTACCCCCAAGCTCACCCTAACGTCCAAAAAATTATTTTTTCAAATTCATTTTTTTTTAATCGGTATTGCTTCTTGGGAGCCTTGTGAACAATTTCTGCTAGTTTTTAATCAGAAATTTGAATTTGACCGTTTTAGTCAAAATGTCCAATTTGTTCAAATTCTGGCCTTATACTGAACCTGTACCCCCAAGCTTCAAATTCAATTTTTTTCAATCGGTATTGCTTCTTGGGAGCCTTGTGAACAATTTCTGCTAGTTTTTAATCAGAAATTTGAATTTGACCATTTTAGTCAAAATGTCCAATTTGTTCAAATTCTGGCCTTATACTGAACCTGTACCCCCAAGCTCACCCTAACGTCCAAAAAATTATTTTTTCAAATTAAATTTTTTTCAATCGGTATTGCTTCTTGGGAGCCTTGTGAACAATTTCTGCTAGTTTTTAATCAGAAATTTGAATTTGACCATTTTAGTCAAAATGTCCAATTTGTTCAAATCTGGCCTTATACTGAACCTGTACCCCCAAGCTCACCCTAACGTCCAAAAAATTATTTTTTCAAATTCAATTTTTTTTAAATCGGTATTGCTTCTTGGGAGCCTTGTGAACAATTTCTGCTAGTTTTTAATCAGAAATTTGAATTTGACCATTTTAGTCAAATGTCCAATTTGTTCAAATTCTGGCCTTATACTGAACCTGTACCCCCAAGCTCACCCTAACGTCCAAAAAATTATTTTTTCAAATTCAATTTTTTTTCAATCGGTATTGCTTCTTGGGAGCCTTGTGAACAATTTCTGCTAGTTATTAATCAGAAATTTGAATTTATCCATTTTAGTCAAAATGTCCAATTTCTTCAAATTCTGGCCTTTTACTGAACATGTACCCCCAAGCTCACCCTAACGTCCAAAAAATTATTTTTTCAAATTCAATTTTTTTCAATCGGTATTGCTTCTTGGGAGCCTTGTGAACAATTTCTGCTAGTTTTTAATCAGAAATTTGAATTTGACCATTTTAGTGAAAATGTCCAATTTGTTCAAATCTGGCCTTATACTGAACCTGTACCCCCAAGCTCACCCTAACGACCAAAACAATATTTTTTCAAATTCAATTTTTTTCAATCGGTATTGCTTCTTGGGAGCCTTGTGAACAATTTCTGCTAGTTTTTAATCAGAAATTTGAATTTGACCATTTAGTGAAAATGTCCAATTTGTTCAAATCTGGCCTTATACTGAACCTGTACCCCCAAGCTCACCCTAACGTCCAAAAAATTATTTTTTCAAATTCAATTTTTTTTCAATCGGTATTGCTTCTTGGGAGCCTTGTGAACAATTTCTGCTAGTTTTTAATCAGAAATTTGAATTTGACCATTTAAGTGAAAATGTCCAATTTGTTCAAATCTGGCCTTATACTGAACCTAAACCCCCAAGCTCACCCTAACGTCCAAAAAATTATTTTTTTAAATTCAATTTTTTTCAATTGGTATTGCTTCTTCGGAGCCTTGTGAACAATTTCTGCTAGTTTTTAATCAGAAATTTGAATTTGACCATTTTAGTCAAAATGTCCAATTTGTTCAAATCTGGCCTTATACTGAACCTGTACCCCCAAGCTCACCCTAACGTCCAAAAATTCTTTTTTCAAATTAAATTTTTTTCAATCGGTATTGCTTCTTGGGAGCCTTGTGAACAATTTCTGCTCGTTTTTAATCAGAAATTTGAATTTGACCATTTTAGTCAAAATGTCCAATTTGTTCAAATCTGGCCTTATACTGAACCTGTACCCCCAAGCTCACCCTAACGTCCAAAAAATTATTTTTTCAAATTCAATTTTTTTCAATCGGTATTGCTTCTTGGGAGCCTTGTGAACAATTTCTGCTAGTTTTTAATCAGAAATTTGAATTTGACCATTTAGTGAAAATGTCCAATTTGTTCAAATCTGGCCTTATACTGAACCTGTACCCCCAAGCTCACCCTAACGTCCAAAAAATTATTTTTTCAAATTCAATTTTTTTTCAATCGGTATTGCTTCTTGGGAGCCTTGTGAACAATTTCTGCTAGTTTTTAATCAGAAATTTGAATTTGACCATTTAAGTGAAAATGTCCAATTTGTTCAAATCTGGCCTTATACTGAACCTAAACCCCCAAGCTCACCCTAACGTCCAAAAAATTATTTTTTTAAATTCAATTTTTTTCAATTGGTATTGCTTCTTCGGAGCCTTGTGAACAATTTCTGCTAGTTTTTAATCAGAAATTTGAATTTGACCATTTTAGTCAAAATGTCCAATTTGTTCAAATCTGGCCTTATACTGAACCTGTACCCCCAAGCTCACCCTAACGTCCAAAAATTCTTTTTTCAAATTCAATTTTTTTCAATCGGTATTGCTTCTTGGGAGCCTTGTGAACAATTTCTGCTAGTTTTTAATCAGAAATTTTGATTTGACCATTTAAGTCAAAATGTCCAATTTCTTCAAATTCTGGCCTTTTACTGAACATGTACCCCCAAGCTCACCCTAACGTCCAAAAAATTATTCTTTCAAATTCAATTTTTTTTCAATCGGTATTGCTTCTTGGGAGCCTTGTGAACAATTTCTGCTAGTTTTTAATCAGAAATTTGAATTTATCCATTTTAGTCAAAATGTCCAATTTCTTCAAATTCTGGCCTTTTACTGAACATGTACCCCCAAGCTCACCCTAATGTCCAAAAAATTATTTTTTCAAATTCAATTTTTTTCAATCGGTATTGCTTCTTGGGAGCCTTGTGAACAATTTCTGCTAGTTTTTAATCAGAAATTTGAATTTGACCATTTTAGTGAAAATGTCCAATTTGTTCAAATCTGGCCTTATACTGAACCTAAACCCCCAAGCTCACCCTAACGTCCAAAAAATTATTTTTTTAAATTAAATTTTTTTCAATTGGTATTGCTTCTTCGGAGCCTTGTGAACAATTTCTGCTAGTTTTTAATCAGAAATTTGAATTTGACCATTTTAGTCAAAATGTCCAATTTGTTCAAATCTGGCCTTATACTGAACCTGTACCCCCAAGCTCACCCTAACGTGCAAAAATTCTTTTTTCAAATTCAATTTTTTTCAATCGGTATTGCTTCTTGGGAGCCTTGTGAACAATTTCTGCTAGTTTTTAATCAGAAATTTGAATTTGACCATTTAAGTGAAAATGTCCAATTTGTTCAAATCTGGCCTTATACTGAACCTAAACCCCCAAGCTCACCCTAACGTCCAAAAAATTATTTTTTTAAATTCAATTTTTTTCAATTGGTATTGCTTCTTCGGAGCCTTGTAACAATTTCTGCTAGTTTTTAATCAGAAATTTGAATTTGACCATTTTAGTCAAAATGTCCAATTTGTTCAAATTCTGGCCTTATACTGAACCTGTACCCCCAAGCTCACCATAACGTCCAAAAAAATATATTTTCAAATTCAATTTTTTTCAATCGGTATTGCTTCTTGGGAGCCTTGTGAACAATTTCTGCTAGTTTTTAATCAGAAATTTGAATTTGACCATTTAGTGAAAATGTCCAATTTGTTCAAATCTGGCCTTATACTGAACCTGTACCCCCAAGCTCACCCTAACGTCCAAAAAATTATTTTTTCAAATTCAATTTTTTTTCAATCGGTATTGCTTCTTGGGAGCCTTGTGAACAATTTCTGCTAGTTTTTAATCAGAAATTTGAATTTGACCATTTAAGTGAAAATGTCAAATTTGTTCAAATCTGGCCTTATACTGAACCTGTACCCCCAAGCTCACCCTAACGTCCAAAAAATTATTTTTTCAAATTCAATTTTTTTTCAATCGGTATTGCTTCTTGGGAGCCTTGTGAACAATTTCTGCTGGTTATTAATCAGAAATTTGAATTTATCCATTTTAGTCAAAATGTCCAATTTCTTCAAATTCTGGCCTTTTACTGAACATGTACCCCCAAGCTCACCCTAACGTCCAAAAAATTATTTTTTCAAATTCAATTTTTTTCAATCGGTATTGCTTCTTGGGAGCCTTGTGAACAATTTCTGCTAGTTTTTAATCAGAAATTTGAATTTGACCATTTTAGTGAAAATGTCCAATTTGTTCAAATTCTGGCCTTATACTGAACCTGTACCCCCAAGCTCACCATAACGTCCAAAAAAATATATTTTCAAATTCAATTTTTTTCAATCGGTATTGCTTCTTGGGAGCCTTGTGAACAATTTCTGCTAGTTTTTAATCAGAAATTTGAATTTGACCATTTTAGTCAAAATGTCCAATTTGTTCAAATCTGGCCTTATACTGAACCTGTACCCCCAAGCTCATCCTAACGTCCAAAAAATTATTTTTTCAAATTAAATTTTTTTCAATCGGTATTGCTTCTTGGGAGCCTTGTGAACAATTTCTGCTAGTTTTTAATCAGAAATTTGAATTTGACCATTTTAGTCAAAATGTCCAATTTGTTCAAATTCTGGCCTTATACTGAACCTGTACCCCCAAGCTTCAAATTCAATTTTTTTCAATCGGTATTGCTTCTTGGGAGCCTTGTGAACAATTTCTGCTAGTTTTTAATCAGAAATTTGAATTTGACCATTTTAGTCAAAATGTCCAATTTGTTCAAATTCTGGCCTTATACTGAACCTGTACCCCCAAGCTCACCCTAACGTCCAAAAAATTATTTTTTCAAATTAAATTTTTTTCAATCGGTATTGCTTCTTCGGAGCCTTGTGAACAATTTCTGCTAGTTTTTAATCAGAAATTTGAATTTGACCATTTTAGTCAAAATGTCCAATTTGTTCAAATCTGGCCTTATACTGAACCTGTACCCCCAAGCTCACCCTAACGTCCAAAAATTCTTTTTTCAAATTCAATTTTTTTCAATCGGTATTGCTTCTTGGGAGCCTTGTGAACGATTTCTGCTAGTTTTTAATCAGAAATTTGAATTTGACCATTTAAGTGAAAATGTCCAATTTGTTCAAATCTGGCCTTATACTGAACCTAAACCCCCAAGCTCACCCTAACGTCCAAAAAATTATTTTTTTAAATTCAATTTTTTTCAATTGGTATTGCTTCTTCGGAGCCTTGTAACAATTTCTGCTAGTTTTTAATCAGAAATTTGAATTTGACCATTTTAGTCAAAATGTCCAATTTGTTCAAATTCTGGCCTTATACTGAACCTGTACCCCCAAGCTCACCATAACGTCCAAAAAAATATATTTTTAAATTCAATTTTTTTCAATTGGTATTGCTTCTTCGGAGCCTTGTAACAATTTCTGCTAGTTTTTAATCAGAAATTTGAATTTGACCATTTTAGTCAAAATGTCCAATTTGTTCAAATTCTGGCCTTATACTGAACCTGTACCCCCAAGTTTACCATAACGTCCAAAAAAATATATTTTCAAATTCAATTTTTTTCAATCGGTATTGCTTCTTAGGAGCCTTGTGAACAATTTCTGCTAGTTTTTAATCAGAAATTTGAATTTGACCATTTTAGTCAAAATTTCCAATTTGTTCAAATTCTGGCCTTATACTGAACCTGTACCCCCAAGCTCACCCTAACGTCCAAAAAATTATTTTTTCAAATTAAATTTTTTTCAATCGGTATTGCTTCTTGGGAGCCTTGTGAACAATTTCTGCTAGTTTTTAATCAGAAATTTGAATTTGACCATTTTAGTCAAAATGTCCAATTTGTTCAAATCTGGCCTTATACTGAACCTGTACCCCCAAGCTCATCCTAACGTCCAAAAAATTATTTTTTCAAATTCAATTTGTTTCAATCGGTATTGCTTCTTGGGAGCCTTGTGAACAATTTCTGCTAGTTTTTAATCAGAAATTTGAATTTGACCATTTTAGTCAAAATGTCCAATTTGTTCAAATTCTGGCCTTATACTGAACCTGTACCCCCAAGCTTCAAATTCAATTTTTTTCAATCGGTATTGCTTCTTGGGAGCCTTGTGAACAATTTCTGCTAGTTTTTAATCAGAAATTTGAATTTGACCATTTTAGTCAAAATGTCCAATTTGTTCAAATTCTGGCCTTATACTGAACCTGTACCCCCAAGCTCACCCTAACGTCCAAAAAATTATTTTTTCAAATTAAATTTTTTTCAATCGGTATTGCTTCTTGGGAGCCTTGTGAACAATTTCTGCTAGTTTTAATCAGAAATTTGAATTTGACCATTTTAGTGAAAATGTCCAATTTGTTCAAATCTGGCCTTATACTGAACCTGTACCCCCAAGCTCACCCTAACGTCCAAAAAATTATTTTTTCAAATTAAATTTTTTTCAATCGGTATTGCTTCTTCGGAGCCTTTAGAACAATTTCTGCTAGTTTTTAATCAGAAATTTGAATTTGACCATTTTAGTCAAAATGTCCAATTTGTTCAAATCTGGCCTTATACTGAACCTGTACCCCCAAGCTCACCCTAACGTCCAAAAAATTATTTTTTCAAATTAAATTTTTTTCAATCGGGTATTGCTTCTTGGGAGCCTTGTGAACAATTTCTGCTAGTTTTTAATCAGAAATTTGAATTTGACCATTTTAGTCAAAATGTCCAATTTGTTCAAATTCTGGCCTTATACTGAACCTGTACCCCCAAGCTTCAAATTCAATTTTTTTCAATCGGTATTGCTTCTTGGGAGCCTTGTGAACAATTTCTGCTAGTTTTTAATCAGAAATTTGAATTTGACCATTTTAGTCAAAATGTCCAATTTGTTCAAATTCTGGCCTTATACTGAACCTATACCCCCAAGCTCACCCTAACGTCCAAAAAATTATTTTTTCAAATTAAATTTTTTTCAATCGGTATTGCTTCTTGGGAGCCTTGTGAACAATTTCTGCTAGTTTTTAATCAGAAATTTGAATTTGACCATTTTAGTGAAAATGTCCAATTTGTTCAAATCTGGCCTTATACTGAACCTGTACCCCCAAGCTCACCCTAACGTCCAAAAAATTATTTTTTCAAATTCAATTTTTTTTTAATCGGTATTGCTTCTTGGGAGCCTTGAGAACAATTTCTGCTAGTTTTTAATCAGAAATTTTAATTTGACCATTTTAGTCAAAATGTCCAATTTGTTCAAATTCTGGCCTTATACTGAACCTGTACCCCCAAGCTCACCCTAACGTCCAAAAAATTATTTTTTCAAATTCAATTTTTTTTCAATCGGTATTGCTTCTTGGGAGCCTTGTGAACAATTTCTGCTAGTTTTTAATCAGAAATTTGAATTTTTCCATTTTAGTCAAAATGTCCAATTTCTTCAAATTCTGGCCTTTTACTGAACCTGTACCCCCAAGCTCACCCTAACGTCCAAAAAATTATTTTTTCAAATTCAATTTTTTTCAATCGGTATTGCTTCTTGGGAGCCTTGTGAACAATTTCTGCTAGTTTTTAATCAGAAATTTGAATTTGACCATTTTAGTGAAAATGTCCAATTTGTTCAAATCTGGCCTTATACTGAACCTGTACCCCCAAGCTCACCCTAACGACCAAAACAATATTTTTTCAAATTCAATTTTTTTCAATCGGTATTGCTTCTTGGGAGCCTTGTGAACAATTTCTGCTAGTTTTTAATCAGAAATTTGAATTTGACCATTTAGTGAAAATGTCCAATTTGTTCAAATCTGGCCTTATACTGAACCTGTACCCCCAAGCTCACCCTAACGTCCAAAATATTATTTTTTCAAATTCAATTTTTTTTCAATCGGTATTGCTTCTTGGGAGCCTTGTGAACAATTTCTGCTAGTTTTTAATCAGAAATTTGAATTTGACCATTTAAGTGAAAATGTCCAATTTGTTCAAATCTGGCCTTATACTGAACCTAAACCCCCAAGCTCACCCTAACGTCCAAAAAATTATTTTTTTAAATCAATTTTTTTCAATTGGTATTGCTTCTTCGGAGCCTTGTGAACAATTTCTGCTAGTTTTTAATCAGCAATTTGAATTTGACCATTTTAGTCAAAATGTCCAATTTGTTCAAATCTGGCCTTATACTGAACCTGTACCCCCAAGCTCACCCTAACGTCCAAAAATTCTTTTTTCAAATTCAATTTTTTTCAATCGGTATTGCTTCTTGGGAGCCTTGTGAACAATTTCTGCTAGCTTTTAATCAGAAATTTGAATTTGACCATTTTAGTGAAAATGTCCAATTTGTTCAAATCTGGCCTTATACTGAACCTGTACCCCCAAGCTCACCCTAACGTCCAAAAAATTATTTTTTCAAATTCAATTTTTTTTTAATCGGTATTGCTTCTTGGGAGCCTTGAGAACAATTTCTGCTAGTTTTTAATCAGAAATTTTAATTTGACCATTTTAGTCAAAATGTCCAATTTGTTCAAGTTCTGGCCTTATACTGAACCTGTACCCCCAAGCTCACCCTAACGTCCAAAAAATTATTTTTTCAAATTCAATTTTTTTTCAATCGGTATTGCTTCTTGGGAGCCTTGTGAACAATTTCTGCTAGTTTTTAATCAGAAATTTGAATTTATCCATTTTAGTCAAAATGTCCAATTTCTTCAAATTCTGGCCTTTTACTGAACCTGTACCCCCAAGCTCACCCTAACGTCCAAAAAATTATTTTTTCAAATTCAATTTTTTTCAATCGGTATTGCTTCTTGGGAGCCTTGTGAACAATTTCTGCTAGTTTTTAATCAGAAATTTGAATTTGACCATTTTAGTGAAAATGTCCAATTTGTTCAAATCTGGCCTTATACTGAACCTGTACCCCCAAGCTCACCCTAACGACCAAAACAATATTTTTTCAAATTCAATTTTTTTCAATCGGTATTGCTTCTTGGGAGCCTTGTGAACAATTTCTGCTAGTTTTTAATCAGAAATTTGAATTTGACCATTTAGTGAAAATGTCCAATTTGTTCAAATCTGGCCTTATACTGAACCTGTACCCCCAAGCTCACCCTAACGTCCAAAATATTATTTTTTCAAATTCAATTTTTTTTCAATCGGTATTGCTTCTTGGGAGCCTTGTGAACAATTTCTGCTAGTTTTTAATCAGAAATTTGAATTTGACCATTTAAGTGAAAATGTCCAATTTGTTCAAATCTGGCCTTATACTGAACCTAAACCCCCAAGCTCACCCTAACGTCCAAAAAATTATTTTTTTAAATCAATTTTTTTCAATTGGTATTGCTTCTTCGGAGCCTTGTGAACAATTTCTGCTAGTTTTTAATCAGAAATTTGAATTTGACCATTTTAGTCAAAATGTCCAATTTGTTCAAATCTGGCCTTATACTGAACCTGTACCCCCAAGCTCACCCTAACGTCCAAAAATTCTTTTTTCAAATTCAATTTTTTTCAATCGGTATTGCTTCTTGGGAGCCTTGTGAACAATTTCTGCTAGCTTTTAATCAGAAATTTGAATTTGACCATTTTAGTCAAAATGTCCAATTTGTTCAAATCTGGCCTTATACTGAACCTGTACCCCCAAGCTCACCCTAACGTCCAAACATTATTTTTTCAAATTCAATTTTTTTCAATCGGTATTGCTTCTTGGGAGCCTTGTGAACAATTTCTGCTAGTTTTTAATCAGAAATTTGAATTTGACCATTTAGTCAAAATGTCCAATTTGTTCAAATCTGGCCTTATACTGAACCTATACCCCCAAGCTCACCCTAACGTCCAAAAAATTATTTTTTCAAATTCAATTTTTTTTCAATCGGTATTGCTTCTTGGGAGCCTTGTGAACAATTTCTGCTAGTTTTTAATCAGAAATTTGAATTCATCCATTTTAGTCAAAATGTCCAATTTCTTCAAATTCTGGACTTTTACTGAACATGTACCCCCAAGCTCACCCTAACGTCCAAAAAAGTATTTTTTCAAATTCAATTTTTTTCAATCGGTATTGCTTCTTGGGAGCCTTGTGAACAATTTCTGCTAGTTTTTAATCAGAAATTTGAATTTGACCATTTTAGTGAAAATGTCCAATTTGTTCAAATCTGGCCTTATACTGAACCTGTACCCCCAAGCTCACCCTAACGACCAAAACAATATTTTTTCAAATTCAATTTTTTTCAATCGGTATTGCTTCTTGGGAGCCTTGTGAACAATTTCTGCTAGTTTTTAATCAGAAATTTGAATTTGACCATTTAGTGAAAATGTCAAATTTGTTCAAATCTGGCCTTATACTGAACCTGTACCCCCAAGCTCACCCTAACGTCCAAAATATTATTTTTTCAAATTCATTTTTTTTTCAATCGGTATTGCTTCTTGGGAGCCTTGTGAACAATTTCTGCTAGTTTTTAATCAGAAATTTGAATTTGACCATTTAAGTGAAAATGTCCAATTTGTTCAAATCTGGCCTTATACTGAACCTAAACCCCCAAGCTCACCCTAACGTCCAAAAAATTATTTTTTTAAATCAATTTTTTTCAATTGGTATTGCTTCTTCGGAGCCTTGTGAACAATTTCTGCTAGTTTTTAATCAGAAATTTGAATTTGACCATTTTGGTCAAAATGTCCAATTTGTTCAAATCTGGCCTTATACTGAACCTGTACCCCCAAGCTCACCCTAACGTCCAAAAATTCTTTTTTCAAATTCAATTTTTTTCAATCGGTATTGCTTCTTGGGAGCCTTGTGAACAATTTCTGCTAGTTTTTAATCAGAAATTTGAATTTGACCATGTTAGTCAAAATGTCCAATTTGTTCAAATCTGGCCTTATACTGAACCTGTACCCCCAAGCTCACCCTAACGTCCAAAAAATTATTTTTTCAAATTCAATTTTTTTCAATCGGTATTGCTTCTTGGGAGCCTTGTGAACAATTTCTGCTAGTTTTTAATCAGAAATTTGAATTTGACCATTTTAGTCAAAATGTCCAATTTGTTCAAATCGGGCCTTATACTGAACCTGTACCCCCAAGCTCACCCTAACGTCCAAAAATTCTTTTTTCAAATTCAATTTTTTTCAATCGGTATTGCTTCTTGGGAGCCTTGTGAACAATGTCTGCTAGTTTTTAATCAGAAATTTGAATTTGACAATTTTAGTGAAAATGTCCAATTTGTTCAAATTCTGGCCTTATACTGAACCTGTACCCCCAAGCTCACCCTAACGACCAAAACAATATTTTTCAAATTCAATTTTTTTCAATCGGTATTGCTTCTTGGGAGCCTTGTGAACAATTTCTGCTAGTTTTTAATCAGAAATTTGAATTTGACCATTTTAGTCAAAATGTCCAATTTGTTCAAATTCTGGCCTTATACTGAACCGAACCCCCAAGCTCACCCTAACGTCCAAAAAATTATTTTTTCAAATTAAATTTTTTTTCAATCGGTATTGCTTCTTGGGAGCCTTGTGAACAATTTCTGCTAGTTTTTAATCAGAAATTTGAATTTGACCATTTTAGTGAAAATGTCCAATTTGTTCAAATCTGGCCTTATACTGAACCTATACTCCCAAGCTCACCCTAACGTCCAAAAAATTATTTTTTCAAATTCAATTTTTTTCAATTGGTATTGCTTCTTGGGAGCCTTGTGAACAATTTCTGCTAGTTTTTAATCATAAATTTGAATTTGACCATTTTAGTCAATATGTCCAATTTGTTCAAATCTGGCCTTATACTGAACCTATACCCCCAAGCTCACCCTAACGTCCAAAAAATTATTTTTTCAAATTCAATTTTTTTCAATTGGTATTGCTTCTTGGGAGCCTTGTGAACAATTTCTGCTAGTTTTTAATCAGAAATTTGAATTTGACCATTTTAGTCAAAATGTCCAATTTGTTCAAATCTGACCTTATACTGAACCTGTACCCCCAAGCTCACCCTAACGTCCAAAAATTATTTTTTCAAATTCAATTTTTTTCAATCGGTATTGCTTCTTGGGAGCCTTGTGAACAATTTCTGCTAGTTTTTAATCAGAAATTTGAATTTGACCATTTTAGTCAAAATGTCCAATTTGTTCAAATCTGGCCTTATACTGAACCTGTACACCCAAGGTCACCCTAACGTCCAAAAAATTATTTTTTCAAATTCAATTTTTTTCAATCGGTATTGCTTCTTGGGAGCCTTGTGAACAATTTCTGCTAGTTTTTCATCAGAAATTTGAATTTGACCATTTTAGTCAAAATGTCCAATTTGTTCAAATCTGGCCTTATACTGAACCTGTACCCCCAAGCTCACCCTAACGTCCAAAAATTATTTTTTCAAATTCAATTTTTTTCAATCGGTATTGCTTCTTGGGAGCCTTGTGAACAATTTCTGCTAGTTTTTAATCAGAAATTTGAATTTGACCATTTTAGTCAAAATGTCCAATTTGTTCAAATCTGGCCTTATACTGAACCTATACCCCCAAGCTCACCCTAACGTCCAAAAAATTCTTTTTTCAAATTCAATTTTTTTCAATCGGTATTGCTTCTTGGGAGCCTTGTGAACAATTTCTACTAGTTTTAAATCAGAAATTTGAATTTGACCATTTTAGTCAATATGTCCAATCTGTTCAAATCTGGCCTTATACTGAACCTGTACCCCCAAGCTCACCCTAACGTCCAAAAATTATTTTTTCAAATTCAATTTTTTTCAATCGGTATTGCTTCTTGGGAGCCTTGTGAACAATTTCTGCTAGTTTTTAATCAGAAATTTGAATTTGACCATTTTAGTGAAAATGTCCAATTTGTTCAAATCTGGCCTTATACTGAACCTGTACCCCCAAGCTCACCCTAACGACCAAAACAATATTTTTTCAAATTCAATTTTTTTCAATCGGTATTGCTTCTTGGGAGCCTTGTGAACAATTTCTGCTAGTTTTTAATCAGAAATTTGAATTTGACCATTTAGTGAAAATGTCAAATTTGTTCAAATCTGGCCTTATACTGAACCTGTACCCCCAAGCTCACCCTAACGTCCAAAATATTATTTTTTCAAATTCATTTTTTTTTCAATCGGTATTGCTTCTTGGGAGCCTTGTGAACAATTTCTGCTAGTTTTTAATCAGAAATTTGAATTTGACCATTTAAGTGAAAATGTCCAATTTGTTCAAATCTGGCCTTATACTGAACCTAAACCCCCAAGCTCACCCTAACGTCCAAAAAATTATTTTTTTAAATCAATTTTTTTCAATTGGTATTGCTTCTTCGGAGCCTTGTGAACAATTTCTGCTAGTTTTTAATCAGAAATTTGAATTTGACCATTTTGGTCAAAATGTCCAATTTGTTCAAATCTGGCCTTATACTGAACCTGTACCCCCAAGCTCACCCTAACGTCCAAAAATTCTTTTTTCAAATTCAATTTTTTTCAATCGGTATTGCTTCTTGGGAGCCTTGTGAACAATTTCTGCTAGTTTTTAATCAGAAATTTGAATTTGACCATTTTAGTCAAAATGTCCAATTTGTTCAAATCTGGCCTTATACTGAACCTGTACCCCCAAGCTCACCCTAACGTCCAAAAAATTATTTTTTCAAATTCAATTTTTTTCAATCGGTATTGCTTCTTGGGAGCCTTGTGAACAATTTCTGCTAGTTTTTAATCAGAAATTTGAATTTGACCATTTTAGTCAAAATGTCCAATTTGTTCAAATCTGGCCTTATACTGAACCTGTACCCCCAAGCTCACCCTAACGTCCAAAAATTCTTTTTTCAAATTCAATTTTTTTCAATCGGTATTGCTTCTTGGGAGCCTTGTGAACAATGTCTGCTAGTTTTTAATCAGAAATTTGAATTTGACCATTTTAGTGAAAATGTCCAATTTGTTCAAATTCTGGCCTTATACTGAACCTGTACCCTCAAGCTCACCCTAACGACCAAAACAATATTTTTCAAATTCAATTTTTTTCAATCGGTATTGCTTCTTGGGAGCCTTGTGAACAATTTCTGCTAGTTTTTAATCAGAAATTTGAATTTGACCATTTTAGTCAAAATGTCCAATTTGTTCAAATTCTGGCCTTATACTGAACCGAACCCCCAAGCTCACCCTAACGTCCAAAAAATTATTTTTTCAAATTAAATTTTTTTTCAATCGGTATTGCTTCTTGGGAGCCTTGTGAACAATTTCTGCTAGTTTTTAATCAGAAATTTGAATTTGACCATTTTAGTGAAAATGTCCAATTTGTTCAAATCTGGCCTTATACTGAACCTATACTCCCAAGCTCACCCTAACGTCCAAAAAATTATTTTTTCAAATTCAATTTTTTTCAATTGGTATTGCTTCTTGGGAGCCTTGTGAACAATTTCTGCTAGTTTTTAATCATAAATTTGAATTTGACCATTTTAGTCAATATGTCCAATTTGTTCAAATCTGGCCTTATACTGAACCTATACCCCCAAGCTCACCCTAACGTCCAAAAAATTATTTTTTCAAATTCAATTTTTTTCAATTGGTATTGCTTCTTGGGAGCCTTGTGAACAATTTCTGCTAGTTTTTAATCAGAAATTTGAATTTGACCATTTTAGTCAAAATGTCCAATTTGTTCAAATCTGACCTTATACTGAACCTGTACCCCCAAGCTCACCCTAACGTCCAAAAATTATTTTTTCAAATTCAATTTTTTTCAATCGGTATTGCTTCTTGGGAGCCTTGTGAACAATTTCTGCTAGTTTTTAATCAGAAATTTGAATTTGACCATTTTAGTCAAAATGTCCAATTTGTTCAAATCTGGCCTTATACTGAACCTGTACACCCAAGGTCACCCTAACGTCCAAAAAATTATTTTTTCAAATTCAATTTTTTTCAATCGGTATTGCTTCTTGGGAGCCTTGTGAACAATTTCTGCTAGTTTTTCATCAGAAATTTGAATTTGACCATTTTAGTCAAAATGTCCAATTTGTTCAAATCTGGCCTTATACTGAACCTGTACCCCCAAGCTCACCCTAACGTCCAAAAATTATTTTTTCAAATTCAATTTTTTTCAATCGGTATTGCTTCTTGGGAGCCTTGTGAACAATTTCTGCTAGTTTTTAATCAGAAATTTGAATTTGACCATTTTAGTCAAAATGTCCAATTTGTTCAAATCTGGCCTTATACTGAACCTATACCCCCAAGCTCACCCTAACGTCCAAAAAATTCTTTTTTCAAATTCAATTTTTTTCAATCGGTATTGCTTCTTGGGAGCCTTGTGAACAATTTCTACTAGTTTTAAATCAGAAATTTGAATTTGACCATTTTAGTCAATATGTCCAATCTGTTCAAATCTGGCCTTATACTGAACCTGTACCCCCAAGCTCACCCTAACGTCCAAAAATTATTTTTTCAAATTCAATTTTTTTCAATCGGTATTGCTTCTTGGGAGCCTTGTGAACAATTTCTGCTAGTTTTTAATCAGAAATTTGAATTTGACCATTTTAGTCAAAATGTCCAATTTGTTCAAATCTGGCCTTATACTGAACCTGTACACCCAAGGTCACCCTAACGTCCAAAAAATTATTTTTTCAAATTCAATTTTCTTCAATCGGTATTGCTTCTTGGGAGCCTTGTGAACAATTTCTGCTAGTTTTTCATCAGAAATTTGAATTTGACCATTTTAGTCAAAATGTCCAATTTGTTCAAATCTGGCCTTATACTGAACCTGTACCCCCAAGCTCACCCTAACGTCCAAAAATTATTTTTTCAAATTCAATTTTTTTCAATCGGTATTGCTTCTTGGGAGCCTTGTGAACAATTTCTGCTAGTTTTAAATCAGAAATTTGAATTTGACCATTTTAGTCAATATGTCCAATCTGTTCAAATCTGGCCTTATACTGAACCTGTACCCCCAAGCTCACCCTAACGTCCAAAAAATTATTTTTTCAAATTCAATTTTTTTTCAATCGGTATTGCTTCTTGGGAGCCTTGTGAACAATGTCTGCTAGTTTTTAATCAGAAATTTGAATTTGACCATTTTAGTGAAAATGTCCAATTTGTTCAAATTCTGGCCTTATACTGAACCTGTACCCCCAAGCTCACCCTAACGACCAAAACAATATTTTTTCAAATTCAATTTTTCTCAATCGGTATTGCTTCTTGGGAGCCTTGTGAACAATTTCTGCTAGTTTTTAATCAGAAATTTGAATTTGACCATTTTAGTCAAAATGTCCAATTTGTTCAAATTCTGGCCTTATACTGAACCGAACCCCCAAGCTCACCCTAACGTCCAAAAAATTATTTTTTCAAATTAAATTTTTTTTCAATCGGTATTGCTTCTTGGGAGCCTTGTGAACAATTTCTGCTAGTTTTTAATCAGAAATTTGAATTTGACCATTTTAGTGAAAATGTCCAATTTGTTCAAATCTGGCCTTATACTGAACCTATACATGTACCCCCAAGCTCACCCTAACGTCCAAAAAATTATTTTTTCAAATTAAATTTTTTTCAATTGGTATTGCTTCTTGGGAGCCTTGTGAACAATTTCTGCTAGTTTTTAATCAGAAATTTGAATTTGACCATTTTAGTCAATATGTCCAATTTGTTCAAATCTGGCCTTATACTGAACCTATACCCCCAAGCTCACCCTAACGTCCAAAAAATTATTTTTTCAAATTAAATTTTTTTCAATTGGTATTGCTTCTTGGGAGCCTTGTGAACAATTTCTGCTAGTTTTTAATCAGAAATTTGAATTTGACCATTTTAGTCAAAATGTCCAATTTGTTCAAATCTGACCTTATACTGAACCTGTACCCCCAAGCTCACCCTAACGTCCAAAAATTATTTTTTCAAATTCAATTTTTTTCAATCGGTATTGCTTCTTGGGAGCCTTGTGAACAATTTCTGCTAGTTTTTAATCAGAAATTTGAATTTGACCATTTTAGTCAAAATGTCCAATTTGTTCAAATCTGGCCTTATACTGAACCTGTACACCCAAGGTCACCCTAACGTCCAAAAAATTATTTTTTCAAATTCAATTTTTTTCAATCGGTATTGCTTCTTGGGAGCCTTGTGAACAATTTCTGCTAGTTTTTCATCAGAAATTTGAATTTGACCATTTTAGTCAAAATGTCCAATTTGTTCAAATCTGGCCTTATACTGAACCTGTACCCCCAAGCTCACCCTAACGTCCAAAAATTATTTTTTCAAATTCAATTTTTTTCAATCGGTATTGCTTCTTGGGAGCCTTGTGAACAATTTCTGCTAGTTTTTAATCAGAAATTTGAATTTGACCATTTTAGTCAAAATGTCCAATTTGTTAAAATCTGGCCTTATACTGAACCTGTACACCCAAGGTCACCCTAACGTCCAAAAAATTATTTTTTCAAATTAAATTTTTTTTCAATAGGTATTGCTTCTTGGGAGCCTTTTGAACAATTTCTGCTAGTTTTTAATCAGAAATTTGAATTTGACCATTTTAGTCAAAATGTCCAATTTGTACAAATCTGGCCTTATACTGAACCTGTACCCCCAAGCTTACCCTAATGACCAAAAAAATATTTTTTCAAATTCAATTTTTTTCAATCGGTATTGCTTCTTGGGAGCCTTGTAACAATTTCTGCTAGTTTTTAATCAGAAATTTGAATTTGACCATTTTAGTGAAAATGTCCAATTTGTTCAAATTCTGGCCTTATACTGAACCTGTACCCCCCAGCTCACCCTAACGTCCAAAAAATATTTTTTCAAATTCAATTTTTTTCAATCGGTATTGCTTCTTGGGAGCCTTGTGAACAATTTCTGCTAGTTTTTAATCAGAAATTTGAATTTGACCATTTTAGTCAAAATGTCCAATTTGTTCAAATTCTGGCCTTATACTGAACCTGTACCCCCAAGCTCACCCTAACGTCCAAAAAATTATTTTTTCAAATTAAATTTTTTTCAATCGGTATTGCTTCTTGGGAGCCTTGTGAACAATTTCTGCTAGTTTTTAATCAGAAATTTAAATTTGACCATTTTAGTCAAAATGTCCAATTTGTTCAAATCTGGCCTTATACTGAACCTGTACCCCCAAGCTCACCCTAACGTCCAAAAAATTATTTTTTCAAATTCAATTTTTTTTTAATCGGTATTGCTTCTTGGGAGCCTTGTGAACTATTTCTGCTAGTTTTTAATCAGAAATTTGAATTTGACCATTTTAGTCAAAATGTCTAATTTGTTCAAATTCTGGCCTTATACTGAACCTGTACCCCCAAGCTCACCCTAACGTCCAAAAAATTATTTTTTCAAATTCAATTTTTTTTCAATCGGTATTGCTTCTTGGGAGCCTTGTGAACAATTTCTGCTAGTTTTTAATCAGAAATTTGAATTTGACCATTTTAGTCAAAATGTCCAATTTGTTCAAATCTGGCCTTATACTGAACCTGTACCCCCAAGCTCATCCTAACGTCCAAAAAATTATTTTTTCAAATTAAATTTTTTTCAATCGGTATTGCTTCTTGGGAGCCTTGTGAACAATTTCTGCTCGTTTTTAATCAGAAATTTGAATTTGACCATTTTAGTCAAAATGTCCAATTTGTTCAAATTCTGGCCTTATACTGAACCTGTACCCCCAAGCTCACCCTAACGTCGAAAAAATTATTTTTTCAAATTCAATTTTTTTCAATTGGTATTGCTTCTTGGGAGCCTTGTGAACAATTTTTGCTAGTTTTTAATCAGAAATTTGAATTTGACCATTTTAGTCAAAATGTCCAATTTGTTCAAATCTGACCTTATACTGAACCTGTACCCCCAAGCTCACCCTAACGTCCAAAAATTATTTTTTCAAATTCAATTTTTTTCAATCGGTATTGCTTCTTGGGAGCCTTGTGAACAATTTCTGCTAGTTTTTAATCAGAAATTTGAATTTGACCATTTTAGTCAAAATGTCCAATTTGTTCAAATCTGGCCTTATACTGAACCTGTACACCCAGGGTCACCCTAACGTCCAAAAAATTATTTTTTCAAATTCAATTTTTTTCAATCGGTATTGCTTCTTGGGAGCCTTGTGAACAATTTCTGCTAGTTTTTCATCAGAAATTTGAATTTGACCATTTTAGTCAAAATGTCCAATTTGTTCAAATCTGGCCTTATACTGAACCTGTACCCCCAAGCTCACCCTAACGTCCAACAAATTATTTTTTCAAATTCAATTTTTTTCAATCGGTATTGCTTCTTGGGAGCCTTGTGAACAATTTCTGCTAGTTTTTAATCAGAAATTTGAATTTGACCATTTTAGTGTCAAAATGTCCAATTTGTTCAAATCTGGCCTTATACTGAACCTGTACCCCCAAGCTCACCCTAACGTCCAAAAAATTATTTTTTCAAATTCAATTTTTTTTCAATAGGTATTGCTTCTTGGGAGCCTTTTGAACAATTTCTGCTAGTTTTTAATCAGAAATTTGAATTTGACCATTTTAGTCAAAATGTCCAATTTGTTCAAATCTGGCCTTATACTGAACCTGTACACCCAAGGTCACCCTAACGTCCAAAAAATTATTTTTTCAAATTAAATTTTTTTTCAATAGGTATTGCTTCTTGGGAGCCTTTTGAACAATTTCTGCTAGTTTTTAATCAGAAATTTGAATTTGACCATTTGAGTCAAAATGTCCAATTTGTTCAAATCTGGCCTTATACTGAACCTGTACCCCCAAGCTTACCCTAATGACCAAAAAAATATTTTTTCAAATTCAATTTTTTTCAATCGGTATTGCTTCTTGGGAGCCTTGTGAACAATTTCTGCTAGTTTTTAATCAGAAATTTGAATTTGACCATTTTAGTCAAAATGTCCAATTTGTTCAAATTCTGGCCTTATACTGAACCTGTACCCCCAAGCTCACCCTAACGTCCAAAAAATTATTTTTTCAAATTCAATTTTTTTCAATTGGTATTGCTTCTTGGGAGCCTTGTGAACAATTTCTGCTAGTTTTTAATCAGAAATTTGAATTTGACCATTTTAGTCAAAATGTCCAATTTGTTCAAATCTGGCCTTATACTGAACCTGTACCCCCAAGCTCATCCTAACGTCCAAAAAATTATTTTTTCAAATTAAATTTTTTTCAATCGGTATTGCTTCTTGGGAGCCTTGTGAACAATTTCTGCTCGTTTTTAATCAGAAATTTGAATTTGACCATTTTAGTCAAAATGTCCAATTTGTTCAAATTCTGGCCTTATACTGAACCTGTACCCCCAAGCTCACCCTAACGTCGAAAAAATTATTTTTTCAAATTCAATTTTTTTCAATTGGTATTGCTTCTTGGGAGCCTTGTGAACAATTTTTGCTAGTTTTTAATCAAAAATTTGAATTTGACCATTTTAGTCAAAATGTCCAATTTGTTCAAATCTGGCCTTATACTGAACCTGTACCCCCAAGCTCACCCTAACGTCCAAAAATTATTTTTTCAAATTCAATTTTTTTCAATCGGTATTGCTTCTAGGGAGCCTTGTGAACAATTTCTGCTAGTTTTTAATCAGAAATTTGAATTTGACCATTTTAGTCAAAATGTCCAATTTGTTCAAATCTGGCCTTATACTGAACCTGTACACCCAGGGTCACCCTAACGTCCAAAAAATTATTTTTTCAAATTCAATTTTTTTCAATCGGTATTGCTTCTTGGGAGCCTTGTGAACAATTTCTGCTAGTTTTTCATCAGAAATTTGAATTTGACCATTTTAGTCAAAATGTCCAATTTGTTCAAATCTGGCCTTATACTGAACCTGTACCCCCAAGCTCACCCTAACGTCCAACAAATTATTTTTTCAAATTCAATTTTTTTCAATCGGTATTGCTTCTTGGGAGCCTTGTGAACAATTTCTGCTAGTTTTTAATCAGAAATTTGAATTTGACCATTTTAGTGTCAAAATGTCCAATTTGTTCAAATCTGGCCTTATACTGAACCTGTACCCCCAAGCTCACCCTAACGTCCAAAAAATTATTTTTTCAAATTCAATTTTTTTTCAATAGGTATTGCTTCTTGGGAGCCTTTTGAACAATTTCTGCTAGTTTTTAATCAGAAATTTGAATTTGACCATTTTAGTCAAAATGTCCAATTTGTTCAAATCTGGCCTTATACTGAACCTGTACACCCAAGGTCACCCTAACGTCCAAAAAATTATTTTTTCAAATTAAATTTTTTTTCAATAGGTATTGCTTCTTGGGAGCCTTTTGAACAATTTCTGCTAGTTTTTAATCAGAAATTTGAATTTGACCATTTGAGTCAAAATGTCCAATTTGTTCAAATCTGGCCTTATACTGAACCTGTACCCCCAAGCTTACCCTAATGACCAAAAAAATATTTTTTCAAATTCAATTTTTTTCAATCGGTATTGCTTCTTGGGAGCCTTGTGAACAATTTCTGCTAGTTTTTAATCAGAAATTTGAATTTGACCATTTTAGTCAAAATGTCCAATTTGTTCAAATTCTGGCCTTATACTGAACCTGTACCCCCAAGCTCACCCTAACGTCGAAAAAATTATTTTTTCAAATTCAATTTTTTTCAATTGGTATTGCTTCTTGGGAGCCTTGTGAACAATTTTTGCTAGTTTTTAATCAGAAATTTGAATTTGACCATTTTAGTCAAAATGTCCAATTTGTTCAAATCTGACCTTATACTGAACCTGTACCCCCAAGCTCACCCTAACGTCCAAAAATTATTTTTTCAAATTCAATTTTTTTCAATCGGTATTGCTTCTTGGGAGCCTTGTGAACAATTTCTGCTAGTTTTTAATCAGAAATTTGAATTTGACCATTTTAGTCAAAATGTCCAATTTGTTCAAATCTGGCCTTATACTGAACCTGTACACCCAGGGTCACCCTAACGTCCAAAAAATTATTTTTTCAAATTCAATTTTTTTCAATCGGTATTGCTTCTTGGGAGCCTTGTGAACAATTTCTGCTAGTTTTTCATCAGAAATTTGAATTTGACCATTTTAGTCAAAATGTCCAATTTGTTCAAATCTGGCCTTATACTGAACCTGTACCCCCAAGCTCACCCTAACGTCCAACAAATTATTTTTTCAAATTCAATTTTTTTCAATCGGTATTGCTTCTTGGGAGCCTTGTGAACAATTTCTGCTAGTTTTTAATCAGAAATTTGAATTTGACCATTTTAGTGTCAAAATGTCCAATTTGTTCAAATCTGGCCTTATACTGAACCTGTACCCCCAAGCTCACCCTAACGTCCAAAAAATTATTTTTTCAAATTCAATTTTTTTTCAATAGGTATTGCTTCTTGGGAGCCTTTTGAACAATTTCTGCTAGTTTTTAATCAGAAATTTGAATTTGACCATTTTAGTCAAAATGTCCAATTTGTTCAAATCTGGCCTTATACTGAACCTGTACACCCAAGGTCACCCTAACGTCCAAAAAATTATTTTTTCAAATTAAATTTTTTTTCAATAGGTATTGCTTCTTGGGAGCCTTTTGAACAATTTCTGCTAGTTTTTAATCAGAAATTTGAATTTGACCATTTGAGTCAAAATGTCCAATTTGTTCAAATCTGGCCTTATACTGAACCTGTACCCCCAAGCTTACCCTAATGACCAAAAAAATATTTTTTCAAATTCAATTTTTTTCAATCGGTATTGCTTCTTGGGAGCCTTGTGAACAATTTCTGCTAGTTTTTAATCAGAAATTTGAATTTGACCATTTTAGTCAAAATGTCCAATTTGTTCAAATCTGACCTTATACTGAACCTGTACCCCCAAGCTCACCCTAACGTCCAAAAATTATTTTTTCAAATTCAATTTTTTTCAATCGGTATTGCTTCTTGGGAGCCTTGTGAACAATTTCTGCTAGTTTTTAATCAGAAATTTGAATTTGACCATTTTAGTCAAAATGTCCAATTTGTTCAAATCTGGCCTTATACTGAACCTGTACACCCAGGGTCACCCTAACGTCCAAAAAATTATTTTTTCAAATTCAATTTTTTTCAATCGGTATTGCTTCTTGGGAGCCTTGTGAACAATTTCTGCTAGTTTTTCATCAGAAATTTGAATTTGACCATTTTAGTCAAAATGTCCAATTTGTTCAAATCTGGCCTTATACTGAACCTGTACCCCCAAGCTCACCCTAACGTCCAACAAATTATTTTTTCAAATTCAATTTTTTTCAATCGGTATTGCTTCTTGGGAGCCTTGTGAACAATTTCTGCTAGTTTTTAATCAGAAATTTGAATTTGACCATTTTAGTCAAAATGTCCAATTTGTTCAAATCTGGCCTTATACTGAACCTGTACCCCCAAGCTTACCCTAATGACCAAAAAAATATTTTTTCAAATTCAATTTTTTTCAATCGGTATTGCTTCTTGGGAGCCTTGTGAACAATTTCTGCTAGTTTTTAATCAGAAATTTGAATTTGACCATTTTAGTCAAAATGTCCAATTTGTTCAAATCTGACCTTATACTGAACCTGTACCCCCAAGCTCACCCTAACGTCCAACAAATTATTTTTTCAAATTCAATTTTTTTCAATCGGTATTGCTTCTTGGGAGCCTTGTGAACAATTTCTGCTAGTTTTTAATCAGAAATTTGAATTTGACCATTTTAGTCAAAATGTCCAATTTGTTCAAATCTGGCCTTATACTGAACCTGTACACCCAAGGTCACCCTAACGTCCAAAAAATTATTTTTTCAAATTAAATTATTTTTCAATAGGTATTGCTTCTTGGGAGCCTTTTGAACAATTTCTGCTAGTTTTTAATCAGAAATTTGAATTTGACCATTTGAGTCAAAATGTCCAATTTGTTCAAATCTGGCCTTATACTGAACCTGTACCCCCAAGCTTACCCTAATGACCAAAAAAATATTTTTTCAAATTCAATTTTTTTCAATCGGTATTGCTTCTTGGGAGCCTTGTAACAATTTCTGCTAGTTTTTAATCAAAAATTTGAATTTGACCATTTTAGTGAAAATGTCCAATTTGTTCAACTTCTGGCCTTATACTGAACCTGTACCCCCAAGCTCACCCTAACGTCCAAAAAATATTTTTTCAAATTCAATTTTTTTCAATCGGTATTGCTTCTTGGGAGCCTTGTGAACAATTTCTGCTAGTTTTTAATCAGAAATTTGAATTTGACCATTTTAGTCAAAATGTCCAATTTGTTCAAATCTGGCCTTATACTGAACCTATACCCCCAAGGTCACCCTAACGTCCAAAAAATTATTTTTTCAAATTCAATTTTTTTCAATCGGTATTGCTTCTTGGGAGCCTTGTGAACAATTTCTGCTAGCTTTTAATCAGAAATTTGAATTTGACCATTTTAGTGAAAATGTCCAATTTGTTCAAATCTGGCCTTATACTGAACCTGTACCCCCAAGCTCAACCTAACGACCAAAACAATATTTTTTCAAATTCAATTTTTTTCAATCGGTATTGCTTCTTGGGAGCCTTGTGAACAATTTCTGCTAGTTTTTAATCAGAAATTTGAATTTGACCATTTAGTGAAAATGTCCAATTTGTTCAAATCTGGCCTTATACTGAACCTGTACCCCCAAGCTCACCCTAACGTCCAAAAAATTATTTTTTCAAATTCAATTTTTTTTCAATCGGTATTGCTTCTTGGGAGCCTTGTGAACAATTTCTGCTAGTTTTTAATCAGAAATTTGAATTTGACCATTTAAGTGAAAATGTCCAATTTGTTCAAATCTGGCCTTATACTGAACCTAAACCCCCAAGCTCACCCTAACGTCCAAAAAATTATTTTTTTAAATTCAATTTTTTTCAATTGGTATTGCTTCTTGGGAGCCTTGTGAACAATTTCTGCTAGTTTTTAATCAGAAATTTGAATTTGACCATTTTAGTCAAAATGTCCAATTTGTTCAAATCTGGCCTTATACTGAACCTGTACCCCCAAGCTCACCCTAACGTCCAAAAATTCTTTTTTCAAATTCAATTTTTTTCAATCGGTATTGCTTCTTGGGAGCCTTGTGAACAATTTCTGCTAGTTTTTAATCAGAAATTTGAATTAGACCATTTTAGCCAAAATGTCCAATTTGTTCAAATCTGGCCTTATACTGAACCTGTACCCCCAAGCTCACCCTAACGTCCAAAAAATTATTTTTTCAAATTCAATTTTATTCAATCGGTATTGCTTCTTGGGAGCCTTGTGAACAATTTCTGCTAGTTTTTAATCAGAAATTTGAATTTGACCATTTAGTCAAAATGTCCAATTTGTTCAAATCTGGCCTTATACTGAACCTGTACCCCCAAGCTCACCCTAACGTCCAAAAAATTATTTTTTCAAATTCAATTTTTTTTCAATCGGTATTGCTTCTTGGGAGCCTTGTGAACAATTTCTGCTAGTTTTTAATCAGAAATTTGAATTTGACCATTTTAGTGAAAATGTCTAATTTGTTCAAATCTGGCCTTATACTGAACCTATACCCCCAAGCTCACCCTAACGTCCAAAAAATTATTTTTTCAAATTAAATTTTTTTCAATTGGTATTGCTTCTTGGGAGCCTTGTGAACAATTTCTGCTAGTTTTTAATCAGAAATTTGAATTTGACCATTTTAGTCAATATGTCCAATTTGTTCAAATCTGGCCTTATACTGAACCTGTACACCCAAGGTCACCCTAACGTCCAAAAAATTATTTTTTCAAATTCAATTTTTTTCAATCGGTATTGCTTTTTGGGTGCCTTGTGAAAAATTTCTGCTAGTTTTTAATCAGAAATTTGAATTTGACCATTTTAGTCAAAATGTCCAATTTGTTCAAATCTGGCCTTATACTGAACCTGTACCCCCAAGCTCACCCTAACGTCCAAAAAATTATTTTTTCAAATTCAATTTTTTTTTAATCGGTAATGCTTCTTTGGAGCCTTGTGAACAATTTCTGCTAGTTTTTAATCAGAAATTTAAATTTGACCATTTTAGTCAAAATGTCCAATTAGTTCAAATTCTGGCCTTATACTGAACCTGTACCCCCAAGCTCATCCTAACGTCCAAAAAATTATTTTTTCAAATTCAATTTTTTTTCAATCGGTATTGCTTCTTGGGAGCCTTTTGAACAATTTCTGCTAGTTTTTAATCAGAAATTTGAATTTGACCATTTTAGTCAAAATGTCCAATTTGTTCAAATTCTGGCCTTATACTGAACCTGTACCCCCAAGCTTACCCTAATGACCAAAACAATATTTTTTCAAATTCAATTTTTTTCAATCGGTATTGCTTCTTGGGAGCCTTGTAACAATTTCTGCTAGTTTTTAATCAGAAATTTGAATTTGACCATTTTAGTCAAAATGTCCAATTTTTTCAAATTCTGGCCTTATACTGAACCTGTACCCCCAAGCTCACTCTAACGTCCAAAAAAATATATTTTCAAATTCAATTTTTTTCAATCGGTATTGCTTCTTGGGAGCCTTGTGAACAATTTCTGCTAGTTTTTAATCAGAAATTTGAATTTGACCATTTTAGTCAAAATGTCCAATTTGTTCAAATCTGGCCTTATACTGAACCTGTACCCCCAAGCTCATCCTAACGTCCAAAAAATTATTTTTTCAAATTAAATTTTTTGCAATCGGTATTGCTTCTTGGGAGCCTTGTGAACAATTTCTGCTAGTTTTTAATCAGAAATTTGAATTTGACCATTTTAGTCAAAATGTCCAATTTGTTCAAATTCTGGCCTTATACTGAACCTGTACCCCCAAGCTTCAAATTCAATTTTTTTCAATCGGTATTGCTTCTTGGGAGCCTTGTGAACAATTTCTGCTCGTTTTTAATCAGAAATTTGAATTTGACCATTTTAGTCAAAATGTCCAATTTGTTCAAATTCTGGCCTTATACTGAACCTGTACCCCCAAGCTCACCCTAACGTCCAAAAAATTATTTTTTCAAATTAAATTTTTTTCAATCAGTATTGCTTCTTGGGAGCCTTGTGAACAATTTCTGCTAGTTTTTAATCAGAAATTTGAATTTGACCATTTTAGTCAAAATGTCCAATTTGTTCAAATCTGGCCTTATACTGAACCTGTACCCCCAAGCTCACCCTAACGTCCAAAAAATTATTTTTTCAAATTCAATTTTTTTTCAATCGGTATTGCTTCTTGGGAGCCTTTTGAACAATTTCTGCTAAACTGGGCAAAAAAAGAAACGCATCACTAAAATCAACTTTTCAAATTGCAATAATTTAGCAATTTATGTTTTAAATCGATTAAATATGATTCATTATCATCAGTTCTAGTCAATACAACAATGTGATGCGCTCGAACGCATCTTATGATGTTTTGTCGCCAAAATTATGCACCTTGAGAAAAAAAGCGCCGAAATTTGAATGCAAAAAAATCTGGAAGCATGTTGCACGTAAAACTTCGGATATTACACCCTGGTAATAGTGGGTATAAAAGCACATCAGTCCCATTGCGATTCAAACTCAGCTTTTTCCTTCATGCGACCTGCAAAATGCCACGACTTAACGAGGAAATCCGAAACCGAGCAATTGGTCGTTTGGAACGCAGAGAAAGCCATCGTTCAGTTTCAAGACACTTCAACGTGAGTAATAGCACGATTTCAAGTCTATGGCAGCGCTACAGACTGTACAACTCCGCCCGAGACCAACCAAGATCAGGACGACTAAGCGTGACCACTCCTGCGCAGGACAACTACATCAGGATCTTCCATCTGCGTTATAGAACTGTAAGTGCTACTCACACCGCCGACAACGTTCTTGGACTTTGCAGAGTCTCGGCGGAGAAGATTAGAAATCGCCTACGAGAACAGAGATGAAATCCTCATTCGCCACCGACGTTAAAAGGGAAATATTTCAGTAAGGCAGCGCGAGACCACTAGCAGCACATCTTAATATGGACTATTGCGCAAACACCAATGTGACTGTTCTCCCATGGCCATCAAAATGCCCAGATCTCAATCCAATTGAGCATATGTGGGATCTGTTGGACCGACGTCTACTACGGCGTCAGCAGCAACCGCGTACACGACAGCAGATGATGTATGCATTGTAGTATGAGTGGCGAAGGATTCCTCAACATCAGATTCACTGCCTCATCAGTCTATGCCACGGAGATGCAGAGCAGTGCTCCATGTTTGAGGGGGTAACACTAGGTACTGACTTTGACTACTACTATCGCGGACGACGGCGTTCTATGAGGCAGTCGATTACACCAGTGTCTTCAGAATTCACATGTTAAACACTGTGCCAAATTTTGTCCATTTACAGGCATTCGTTATTGGGTAATTTTATGTTTAAGAATGTATAAATAAAACTGATAATTTCTGTGATGCGTTTCTTTTTTTGCCCAGTGTAGTTTTTAATCAGAAATTTGAATTTGACCATTTTAGTCAAAATGTCCAATTTGTTCAAATTCTGGCCTTATACTGAACCTGTACCCCCAAGCTTACCCTAATGACCAAAACAATATTTTTTCAAATTCAATTTTTTTCAATCGGTATTGCTTCTTGGGAGCCTTGTAACAATTTCTGCTAGTTTTTAATCAGAAATTTGAATTTGACCATTTTAGTCAAAATGTCCAATTTTTTCAAATTCTGGCCTTATACTGAACCTGTACCCCCAAGCTCACTCTAACGTCCAAAAAAATATTTTTTCAAATTCAATTTTTTTCAATCGGTATTGCTTCTTGGGAGCCTTGTGAACAATTTCTGCTAGTTTTTAATCAGAAATTTGAATTTGACCATTTTAGTCAAAATGTCCAATTTGTTCAAATCTGGCCTTATACTGAACCTGTACCCCCAAGCTCATCCTAACGTCCAAAAAATTATTTTTTCAAATTAAATTTTTTTCAATCGGTATTGCTTCTTGGGAGCCTTGTGAACAATTTCTGCTAGTTTTTAATCAGAAATTTGAATTTGACCATTTTAGTCAAAATGTCCAATTTGTTCAAATTCTGGCCTTATACTGAACCTGTACCCCCAAGCTTCAAATTCAATTTTTTTCAATCGGTATTGCTTCTTGGGAGCCTTGTGAACAATTTCTGCTCGTTTTTAATCAGAAATTTGAATTTGACCATTTTAGTCAAAATGTCCAATTTGTTCAAATTCTGGCCTTATACTGAACCTGTACCCCCAAGCTCACCCTAACGTCCAAAAAATTATTTTTTCAAATTAAATTTTTTTCAATCGGTATTGCTTCTTGGGAGCCTTGTGAACAATTTCTGCTAGTTTTTAATCAGAAATTTGAATTTGACCATTTTAGTCAAAATGTCCAATTTGTTCAAATCTGGCCTTATACTGAACCTGTACCCCCAAGCTCACCCTAACGTCCAAAAAATTATTTTTTCAAATTCAATTTTTTTTTAATCGGTATTGCTTCTTGGGAGCCTTGTGAACAATTTCTGGTAGTTTTTAATCAGAAATTTGAATTTGACCATTTTAGTCAAAATGTCCAATTTGTTCAAATTCTGGCCTTATACTGAACCTGTACCCCCAAGCTCACCCTAACGTCCAAAAAATTATTTTTTCAAATTCAATTTTTTTTCAATCGGTATTGCTTCTTGGGAGCCTTGTGAACAATTTCTGCTAGTTTTTAATCAGAAATTTGAATTTATCCATTTTAGTCAAAATGTCCAATTTCTTCAAATTCTGGCCTTTTACTGAACATGTACCCCCAAGCTCACCCTAACGTCCAAAAAATTATTTTTTCAAATTCAATTTTTTTCAGTCGGTATTGCTTCTTGGGAGCCTTGTGAACAATTTCTGCTAGTTTTTAATCAGAAATTTGAATTTGACCATTTTAGTGAAAATGTCCAATTTGTTCAAATCTGGCCTTATACTGAACCTGTACCCCCAAGCTCACCCTAACGACCAAAACAATATTTTTTCAAATTCAATTTTTTTCAATCGGTATTGCTTCTTGGGAGCCTTGTGAACAATTTCTGCTAGTTTTTAATCAGAAATTTGAATTTGACCATTTAGTGAAAATGTCCAATTTGTTCAAACCTGGCCTTATACTGAACCTGTACCCCCAAGCTCACCCTAACGTCCAAAATATTATTTTTTCAAATTCAATTTTTTTTCAATCGGTATTGCTTCTTGGGAGCCTTGTGAACAATTTCTGCTAGTTTTTAATCAGAAATTTGAATTTGACCATTTAAGTGAAAATGTCCAATTTGTTCAAATCTGGCCTTATACTGAACCTAAACCCCCAAGCTCACCCTAACGTCCAAAAAATTATTTTTTTAAATTCAATTTTTTTCAATTGTTATTGCTTCTTCGGAGCCTTGTGAACAATTTCTGCTAGTTTTTAATCAGAAATTTGAATTTGACCATTTTAGTCAAAATGTCCAATTTGTTCAAATCTGGCCTTATACTGAACCAGTACCCCCAAGCTCACCCTAACGTCCAAAAATTCTTTTTTCAAATTCAATTTTTTTCAATCGGTATTGCTTCTTGGGAGCCTTGTGAACAATTTCTGCTAGTTTTTAATCAGAAATTTGAATTTGACCATTTTAGTCAAAATGTCCAATTTGTTCAAATCTGGCCTTATACTGAACCTGTACCCCCAAGCTCACCCTAACGTCCAAAAAATTCTTTTTTCAAATTCAATTTTTTTCAATCGGTATTGCTTCTTGGGAGCCTTGTGAACAATTTCTGCTAGTTTTTAATCAGAAATTTGAATTTGACAATTTTAGTCAAAATGTCCAATTTGTTCAAATCTGGCCTTATACTGAACCTGTACCCCCAAGCTCACCCTAACGTCCAAAAATTATTTTTTCAAATTCAATTTTTTTCAATCGGTATTGCTTCTTGGGAGCCTTGTGAACAATTTCTGCTAGTTTTTAATCAGAAATTTGAATTAGACCATTTTAGTCAAAATGTCCAATTTGTTCAAATCTGGCCTTATACTGAACCTGTACCCCCAAGCTCACCCTAACGACCAAAACAATATTTTTTCAAATTCAATTTTTTTCAATCGGTATTGCTTCTTGGGAGCCTTGTGAACAATTTCTGCTAGTTTTTAATCAGAAATTTGAATTTGACCATTTTAGTCAATATGTCCAATCTGTTCAAATCTGGCCTTATACTGAACATGTACCCCCAAGCTCACCCTAACGTCCAACAAATTATTTTTTCAAATTCAATTTTTTTCAATTGGTATTGCTTCTTGGGAGCCCTGTGAACAATTTCTGCTAGTTTTTAATCAGAAATTTGAATTTGACCATTTAAGTGAAAATGCACAATTTGTTCAAATCTGGCCTTATACTGAACCTAAACCCCCAAGCTCACCCTAACGTCCAAAAAATTATTTTTTTAAATTCAATTTTTTTCAATTGGTATTGCTTCTTAGGAGCCTTGTGAACAATTTCTGCTAGTTTTTAATCAGAAATTTGAATTTGACCATTTTAGTCAATATGTCCAATCTGTTAAAATCTGGCCTTATACTGAACCTGTACACCCAAGCTCACCCTAACGTCCAAAAATTTTTTTTTTCAAATTCAATTTTTTTTCAATCGGTATTGCTTCTTGGGAGCCTTGTGAACAATGTCTGCTAGTTTTTAATCAGAAATTTGAATTTGACCATTTTAGTGAAAATGTCCAATTTGTTCAAATTCTGGCCTTATACTGAACCTGTACCCCCAAGCTCACCCGAACGACCAAAACAATATTTTTTCAAATTCAATTTTTTTCAATCGGTATTGCTTCTTGGGAGCCTTGTGAACAATTTCTGCTAGTTTTTAATCAGAAATTTGAATTTATCCATTTTAGTCAAAATGTCCAATTTGTTCAAATTCTGGCCTTTTACTGAACATGTACCCCAACGCTCACCCTAACGTCCAAAAAAATTTTTTTTCAAATTAAATTTTTTTCAATCGGTATTGCTTCTTAGGAGCCTTGTGAACAATTTCTGCTAGTTTTTAATCAGAAATTTGAATTTGACCATTTTAGTCAATATGTCCAATCTGTTCAAATCTGGCCTTATACTGAACCTGTACCCCCAAGCTCACCCTAACGTCCAAAAAATAATTTTTTCAAATTCAATTTTTTTCAATCGGTATTGCTTCTTTGGAGCCTTGTGAACAATTTCTGCTAGTTTTTAATCAGAAATTTGAATTTGACCATTTTAGTGAAAATGTCCAATTTGTTCAAATCTGGCCTTTTACTGAACCTGTACCCCCAAGCTCACCCTAACGACCAAAACAATATTTTTTCAAATTCAATTTTTTTCAATCGGTATTGCTTCTTGGGAGCCTTGTGAACAATTTCTGCTAGTTTTTAATCAGAAATTTGAATTTGACCATTTTAGTCAAAATGTCCAATTTGTTCAAATTCTGGCCTTATACTGAACCGAACCCCCAAGCTCACCCTAACGTCCAAAAAATTCTTTTTTCAAATTCAATTTTTTTTCAATCGGTATTGTTTCTTGGGAGCCTTGTGAACAATTTCTGCTAGTTTTTAATCAGAAATTTGAATTTGACCATTTTAGTGAAAATGTCCAATTTGTTCAAATCTGGCCTTATACTGAACCTATACCCCCAAGCTCACCCTAACGTCCAAAAAATTATTTTTTCAAATTCAATTTTTTTCAATTGGTATTGCTTCTTGGGAGCCTTGTGAACAATTTCTGCTAGTTTTTAATCAGAAATTTGAATTTGACCATTTTAGTCAATATGTCCAATTTGTTCAAATCTGGCCTTATACTGAACCTGTACACCCAAGGTCACCCTAACGTCCAAAAAATTACTTTTTCAAATTCAATTTTTTTCAATTGGTATTGCTTCTTGGGAGCCTTGTGAACAATTTCTGCTAGTTTTTAATCAGAAATTTGAATTTGACCATTTTAGTCAAAATGTCCAATTTGTTCAAATCTGACCTTATACTGAACCTGTACCCCCAAGCTCACCCTAACGTCCAAAAATTATTTTTTCAAATTCAATTTTTTTCAATCGGTATTGCTTCTTGGGAGCCTTGTGAACAATTTCTGCTAGTTTTTAATCAGAAATTTGAATTTGACCATTTTAGTCAAAATGTCCAATTTGTTCAAATCTGGCCTTATACTGAACCTGTACACCCAAGCTCACCCTAACGTCCAAAAAATTATTTTTTCAAATTCAATTTTTTTTCAATCGGTATTGCTTCTTGGGAGCCTTGTGAACAATTTCTGCTAGTTTTTAATCAGAAATTTGAATTTATCCATTTTAGTCAAAATGTCCAATTTGTTCAAATCTGGCCTTATACTGTACCTGTACCGCCAAGCTCACCCTAACGTCCAAAAATTATTTTTTCAAATTCAATTTTTTTCAATCGGTATTGCTTCTTGGGAGCCTTGTGAACAATTTCTGCTAGTTTTTAATCAGAAATTTAAATTTGACCATTTTAGTGAAAATGTCCAATTTGTTCAAATCTGGCCTTATACTGAACCTGAACCCCCAAGCTCACCCTAACGTCCAAAAAATTCTTTTTTCAAATTCAATTTTTTTCAATCGGTATTGCTTCTTGGGAGCCTTGTGAACAATTTCTGCTAGTTTTTAATCAGAAATTTGAATTTGACCATTTAGTCAAAATGTCCAATTTGTTCAAATCTGGCCTTATACTGAACCTGTACCCCCAAGCTCACCCTAACGTCCAAAAAATTATTTTTTCAAATTCAATTTTTTTTCAATCGGTATTGCTTCTTGGGAGCCTTGTGAACAATTTCTGCTAGTTTTTAATCAGAAATTTGAATTTGACCATTTTAGTGAAAATGTCCAATTTGTTCAAATCTGGCCTTATACTGAACCTATACCCCCAAACTCACCCTAACGTCCAAAAAATTATTTTTTCAAATTCAATTTTTTTCAATTGGTATTGCTTCTTGGGAGCCTTGTGAACAATTTCTGCTAGTTTTTAATCAGAAATTTAAATTTGACCATTTTAGTCAATATGTCCAATTTGTTCAAATCTGGCCTTATACTGAACCTGTACACCCAAGCTCACCCTAACGTCCAAAAAATTATTTTTTCAAATTCAATTTTTTTTCAATCGGTATTGCTTCTTGGGAGCCTTGTGAACAATTTCTGCTAGTTTTTAATCAGAAATTTGAATTTATCCATTTTAGTCAAAATGTCCAATTTGTTCAAATCTGGCCTTATACTGTACCTGTACCGCCAAGCTCACCCTAACGTCCAAAAATTATTTTTTCAAATTCAATTTTTTTCAATCGGTATTGCTTCTTGGGAGCCTTGTGAACAATTTCTGCTAGTTTTTAATCAGAAATTTAAATTTGACCATTTTAGTGAAAATGTCCAATTTGTTCAAATCTGGCCTTATACTGAACCTGAACCCCCAAGCTCACCCTAACGTCCAAAAAATTCTTTTTTCAAATTCAATTTTTTTCAATCGGTATTGCTTCTTGGGAGCCTTGTGAACAATTTCTGCTAGTTTTTAATCAGAAATTTGAATTTGACCATTTAGTCAAAATGTCCAATTTGTTCAAATCTGGCCTTATACTGAACCTGTACCCCCAAGCTCACCCTAACGTCCAAAAAATTATTTTTTCAAATTCAATTTTTTTTCAATCGGTATTGCTTCTTGGGAGCCTTGTGAACAATTTCTGCTAGTTTTTAATCAGAAATTTGAATTTGACCATTTTAGTGAAAATGTCCAATTTGTTCAAATCTGGCCTTATACTGAACCTATACCCCCAAACTCACCCTAACGTCCAAAAAATTATTTTTTCAAATTTAATTTTTTTCAATTGGTATTGCTTCTTGGGAGCCTTGTGAACAATTTCTGCTAGTTTTTAATCAGAAATTTAAATTTGACCATTTTAGTCAATATGTCCAATTTGTTCAAATCTGGCCTTATACTGAACCTGTACACCCAAGGTCACCCTAACGTCCAAAAAATTATTTTTTCAAATTCAATTTTTTTCAATCGGTATTGCTTCTTGGGAGCCTTGTGAACAATTTCTGCTAGTTTTTAATCAGAAATTTGAATTTGACCATTTTAGTCAAAATGTCCAATTTGTTCAAATCTGGCCTTATACTGAACCTGTACCCCCAAGCTTACCCTAATGACCAAAAAAATATTTTTTCAAATTCAATTTTTTTCAATCGGTATTGCTTCTTGGGAGCCTTGTAACAATTTCTGCTAGTTTTTAATCAAAAATTTTAATTTGACCATTTTAGTGAAAATGTCCAATTTGTTCAAATTCTGGCCTTATACTGAACCTGTAACCCCAAGCTCACCCTAACGTCCAAAAAATATTTTTTCAAATTCAATTTTTTTCAATCGGTATTGCTTCTTGGGAGCCTTGTGAACAATTTCTGCTAGTTTTTAATCAGAAATTTGAATTTGACCATTTTAGTCAAAATGTCCAATTTGTTCAAATTCTGGCCTTATACTGAACCTGTACCCCCAAGCTCACCCTAACGTCCAAAACATTATTTTTTCAAATTCAATTTTTTTCAATCGGTATTGCTTCTTGGGAGCCTTGTGAACAATTTCTGCTAGTTTTTAATCAGAAATTAGAATTTGACCATTTTAGTCAAAATGTCCAATTTGTTCAAATCTGGCCTTATACTGAACCTGTACCCCCAAGCTCACCCTAACGTCCAAAAAATTATTTTTTCAAATTCAATTTTTTTTTAGTCGGTATTGCTTCTTGGGAGCCTTGTGAACAATTTCTGCTAGTTTTTAATCAGAAATTTGAATTTGACCATTTTAGTCAAAATGTCCAATTTGTTCAAATTCTGGCCTTATACTGAACCTGTACCCCCAAGCTCACCCTAACGTCCAAAAAATTATTTTTTCAAATTCAATTTTTTTTCAATCGGTATTGCTTCTTTGGAGCCTTGTGAACAATTTCTGCTAGTTTTTAATCAGAAATTTGAATTTGACCATTTAGTGAAAATGTCCAATTTGTTCAAATCTGGCCTTATACTGAACCTGTACCCCCAAGCTCACCCTAACGTCCAAAAAATTATTTTTTCAAATTCAATTTTTTTTCAATCGGTATTTCTTCTTGGGAGCCTTGTGAACAATTTCTGCTCGTTTTTAATCAGAAATTTGAATTTGACCATTTAAGTGAAAATGTCCAATTTGTTCAAATCTGGCCTTATACTGAACCTAAACCCCCAAGCTCACCCTAACGTCCAAAAAATTATTTTTTTAAATTCAATTTTTTTCAATTGGTATTGCTTCTTGGGAGCCTTGTGAATAATTTCTGCTAGTTTTTAATCAGAAATTTGAATTTGACCATTTTAGTGAAAATGTCCAATTTGTTCAAATCTGGCCTTATACTGAACCTGTACCCCCAAGCTCACCCTAACGTCCAAACAATTATTTTTTCGAATTCAATTTTTTTCATTCGGTATTGCTTCTTGGGAGCCTTGTGAACAATTTCTGCTAGTTTTTAATCAGAAATTTGAATTTGACCATTTAGTCAAAATGTCCAATTTGTTCAAATCTGGCCTTATACTGAACCTGTACCCCCAGGCTCACCCTAACGTCCACAAAATTATTTTTTCAAATTCAATTTTTTTTCAATCGGTATTGCTTCTTGGGAGCCTTGTGAACAATTTCTGCTAGTTTTTAATCAGAAATTTGAATTTGACCATTTTAGTGAAAATGTCCAATTTGTTCAAATCTGGCCTTATACTGAACCTATACCCCCAAGCTCACCCTAACGTCCAAAAAATTATTTTTTAAAATTCAATTTTTTTCAATTGGTATTGCTTCTTGGGAGCCTTGTGAACAATTTCTGCTAGTTTTTAATCAGAAATTTGAATTTGACCATTTTAGTCAATATGTCCAATTTGTTCAAATCTGGCCTTATACTGAACCTGTACACCCAAGGTCACCCTAACATCCAAAAAATTATTTTTTCAAATTCAATTTTTTTCAATCGGTATTGCTTTTTGGGAGCCTTGTGAACAATTTCTGCTAGTTTTTAATCAGAAATTTGAATTTGATCATTTTAGTCAAAATGTCCAATTTGTTCAAATCTGGCCTTATACTGAACCTGTACCCCCAAGCTCACCCTAACGTCCAAAAAATTATTTTTTCAAATTCAATTTTTTTTTAATCGGTATTGCTTCTTGGGAGCCTTGTGAAAAAATTCTGCTAGTTTTTAATCAGAAATTTGAATTTGACCATTTTAGTCAAAATGTCCAATTTGTTCAAATTCTGGCCTTATACTGAACCTGTACCAACGAGCTCACCCTAACGTCCAAAAAATTATTTTTTCAAATTCAATTTTTTTTCAATCGGTATTGCTTCTTGGGAGCCTTGTGAACAATTTCTGCTAGTTTTTAATCAGAAATTTGAATTTATCCATTTTAGTCAAAATGTCCAATTTCTTCAAATTCTGGCCTTTCACTGAACATGTACCCCCAAGCTCACCCTAACGTCCAAAAAATTATTTTTTCAAATTCAATTTTTTTCAATCGGTATTGCTTCTTGGGAGCCTTGTGAACAATTTCTGCTAGTTTTTAATCAGAAATTTGAATTTGACCATTTTAGTCAAAATGTCCAATTTGTTCAAATCTGGCCTTATACTGAACCTGTACCCCCAAGCTCACCCTAACGTCCAAAAAATTATTTTTTCAAATTCAATTTTTTTTCAATCGGTATTGCTTCTTGGGAGCCTTGTGAACAATTTCTGCTTGTTTTTAATCAGAAATTTGAATTTGACCATTTTAGTGAAAATGTCCAATTTGTTCAAATCTGGCCTTATACTGAACCTATACCCCCAAGCTCACCCTAACGTCCAAAAAATTATTTTTTCAAATTCAATTTTTTTCAATTGGTATTGCTTCTTGGGAGCCTTGTGAACAATTTCTGCTAGTTTTTAATCAGAAATTTGAATTTGACCATTTTAGTCAATATGTCCAATTTGTTCAAATCTGGCCTTATACTGAACCTGTACACCCAAGGTCACCCTAACGTCCAAAAAATTATTTTTTCAAATTCAATTTTTTTCAATCGGTATTGCTTTTTGGGAGCCTTGTGAACAATTTCTGCTAGTTTTTAATCAGAAATTTGAATTTGATCATTTTAGTCAAAATGTCCAATTTGTTCAAATCTGGCCTTATACTGAACCTGTACCCCCAAGCTCACCCTAACGTCCAAAAAATTATTTTTTCAAATTCAATTTTTTTTTAATCGGTATTGCTTCTTGGGAGCCTTGTGAACAATTTCTGCTAGTTTTTAATCAGAAATTTGAATTTGACCATTTTAGTCAAAATGTCCAATTTGTTCAAATTCTGGCCTTATACTGAACCTGTACCCCCAAGCTCACCCTAACGTCCAAAAAATTATTTTTTCAAATTCAATTTTTTTTCAATCGGTATTGTTTCTTGGGAGCCTTGTGAACAATTTCTGCTAGTTTTTAATCAGAAATTTGAATTTATCCATTTTAGTCAAAATGTCCAATTTCTTCAAATTCTGGCCTTTCACTGAACATGTACCCCCAAGCTCACCCTAACGTCCAAAAAATTATTTTTTCAAATTCAATTTTTTTCAATCGGTATTGCTTCTTGGGAGCCTTGTGAACAATTTCTGCTAGTTTTTAATCAGAAATTTGAATTTGACCATTTTAGTCAAAATGTCCAATTTGTTCAAATTCTGGCCTTATACTGAACCTGTACCCCCAAGCTCACCCTAACGTCCAAAAAATTATTTTTTCAAATTCAATTTTTTTTCAATCGGTATTGCTTCTTGGGAGCCTTGTGAACAATTTCTGCTAGTTTTTAATCAGAAATTTGAATTTATCCATTTTAGTCAAAATGTCCAATTTCTTCAAATTCTGGCCTTTCACTGAACATGTACCCCCAAGCTCACCCTAACGTCCAAAAAATTATTTTTTCAAATTCAATTTTTTTCAATCGGTATTGCTTCTTGGGAGCCTTGTGAACAATTTCTGCTAGTTTTTAATCAGAAATTTGAATTTGACCATTTTAGTCAAAATGTCCAATTTGTTAAAATCTGGCCTTATACTGAACCTGTACCCCCAAGCTCACCCTAACGACCAAAACAACATTTTTTCAAATTCAATTTTTTTCAATCGGTATTGCTTCTTGGGAGCCTTGTGAACAATTTCTGCTAGTTTTTAATCAGAAATTTGAATTTGACCATTTAGTGAAAATGTCCAATTTGTTCAAATCTGGCCTTATACTGAACCTGTACCCCCAAGCTCACGTCCAAAAAATTATTTTTTCAAATTCAATTTTTTTTTAATCGGTATTGCTTCTTGGGAGCCTTGTGAACAATTTCTGCTAGTTTTTAATCAGAAATTTGAATTTGACCATTTAAGTGAAAATGTCCAATTTGTTCAAATCTGGCCTTATACTGAACCTAAACCCCCAAGCTCACCCTAACGTCCAAAAAATTATTTTTTTAAATTCAATTTTTTTCAATTGGTATTGCTTCTTGGGAGCCTTGTGAACAATTTCTGCTAGTTTTTAATCAGAAATTTGAATTTGACCATTTTAGTCAAAATGTCCAATTTGTTCAAATCTGGCCTTATACTGAACCTGTACCCCCAAGCTCACCCTAACGTCCAAAAATTCTTTTTTCAAATTCAATTTTTTTCAATCGGTATTGCTTCTTTGGAGCCTTGTGAACAATTTCTGCTAGTTTTTAATCAGAAATTTAAATTTGACCATTTAGTCAAAATGTCCAATTTGTTCAAATCTGGCCTTATACTGAACCTATACCCCCAAGCTCACCCTAACGTCCAAAAAATTATTTTTTCAAATTCAATTTTTTTTTCAATCGGTATTGCTTCTTGGGAGCCTTGTGAACAATTTCTGCTAGTTTTTAATCAGAAATTTGAATTTGACCATTTTAGAGAAAATGTCCAATTTGTTCAAATCTGGCCTTATACTGAACCTATACCCCCAAGCTCACCCTAACGTCCAAAAAATTATTTTTTCAAATTCAATTTTTTTCAATTGGTATTGTTTCTTGGGAGCCTTGTGAACAATTTCTGCTAGTTTTTAATCAGAAATTTGAATTTGACCATTTTAGTCAATATGTCCAATTTGTTCAAATCTGGCCTTATACTGAACCTGTACACCCAAGGTCACCCTAACGTCCAAAAAATTATTTTTTCAAATACAATTTTTTTCAATCGGTATTGCTTTTTGGGAGCCTTGTGAACAATTTCTGCTAGTTTTTAATCAGAAATTTGAATTTGACCATTTTAGTCAAAATGTCCAATTTGTTCAAATCTGGCCTTATACTGAACCTGTACCCCCAAGCTCACCCTAACGTCCAAAAAATTATTTTTTCAAATTCAATTTTTTTCAATCGGTATTGCTTCTTGGGAGCCTTGTGAACAATTTCTGCTAGTTTTTAATCAGAAATTTGAATTTGACCATTTTAGTGAAAATGTCCAATTTGTTCAAATCTGGCCTTATACTGAACCTATACCCCCAAGCTCACCCTAACGTCCAAAAAATTATTTTTTCAAATTCAATTTTTTTCAATTGGTATTGTTTCTTGGGAGCCTTGTGAACAATTTCTGCTAGTTTTTAATCAGAAATTTGAATTTGACCATTTTAGTCAATATGTCCAATTTGTTCAAATCTGGCCTTATACTGAACCTGTACACCCAAGGTCACCCTAACGTCCAACAAATTATTTTTTCAAATACAATTTTTTTCAATCGGTATTGCTTTTTGGGAGCGTTGTGAACAATTTCTGCTAGTTTTTAATCAGAAATTTGAATTTGACCATTTTAGTCAAAATGTCCAATTTGTTCAAATCTGGCCTTATACTGAACCTGTACCCCCAAGCTCACCCTAACGTCCAAAAATTATTTTTTCAAATTCAATTTTTTTCAATCGGTATTGCTTCTTGGGAGCCTTGTGAACAATTTCTGCTAGTTTTTAATCAGAAATTTGAATTTGACCATTTTAGTCAAAATGTCCAATTTGTTCAAATCTGGCCTTATACTGAACCTGTACACCTAAGGTCACCCTAACGTCCAAAAAATTATTTTTTCAAATTCAATTTTTTTTTCAATCGGTATTGCTTCTTGGGAGCCTTGTGAACAATTTCTGCTAGTTTTTAATCAGAAATTTGAATTTGACCATTTTAGTGAAAATGTCCAATTTGTTCAAATCTGGCCTTATACTGAACCTATACCCCCAAGCTCACCCTAACGTCCAAAAAATTATTTTTTCAAATTCAATTTTTTTCAATTGGTATTGTTTCTTGGGAGCCTTGTGAACAATTTCTGCTAGTTTTTAATCAGAAATTTGAATTTGACCATTTTAGTCAATATGTCCAATTTGTTCAAATCTGGCCTTATACTGAACCTGTACACCCAAGGTCACCCTAACGTCCAAAAAATTATTTTTTCAAATACAATTTTATTCAATCGGTATTGCTTTTTGGGAGCCTTGTGAACAATTTCTGCTAGTTTTTAATCAGAAATTTGAATTTGACCATTTTAGTGAAAATGTCCAATTTGTTCAAATCTGGCCTTATACTGAACCTGTACCCCCAAGCTCACCCTAACGTCCAAAAAAATATTTTTTCAAATTCAATTTTTTTCAATCGGTATTGCTTCTTGGGAGCCTTGTGAACAATTTCTGCTAGTTTTTAATCAGAAATTTGAATTTGACCATTTTAGTGAAAATGTCCAATTTGTTCAAATCTGGCCTTATACTGAACCTGTACCCCCAAGCTCACCCTAACGTCCAAAAAATTATTTTTTCAAATTCAATTTTTTTCAATCGGTATTGCTTCTTGGGAGCCTTGTGAACAATTTCTGCTAGTTTTTAATCAGAAATTTGAATTTGACCATTTTAGTGAAAATGTCCAATTTGTTCAAATCTGGCCTTATACTGAACCTATACCCCCAAGCTCACCCTAACGTCCAAAAAATTATTTTTTCAAATTCAATTTTTTTCAATTGGTATTGTTTCTTGGGAGCCTTGTGAACAATTTCTGCTAGTTTTTAATCAGAAATTTGAATCTGACCATTTTGGTCAATATGTCCAATTTGTTCAAATCTGGCCTTATACTGAACCTGTACACCCAAGGTCACCCTAACGTCCAACAAATTATTTTTTCAAATACAATTTTTTTCAATCGGTATTGCTTTTTGGGAGCCTTGTGAACAATTTCTGCTAGTTTTTAATCAGAAATTTGAATTTGACCATTTTAGTCAAAATGTCCAATTTGTTCAAATCTGGCCTTATACTGAACCTGTACCCCCAAGCTCACCCTAACGTCCAAAAATTATTTTTTCAAATTCAATTTTTTTCAATCGGTATTGCTTCTTGGGAGCCTTGTGAACAATTTCTGCTAGTTTTTAATCAGAAATTTGAATTTGACCATTTTAGTCAAAATGTCCAATTTGTTCAAATCTGGCCTTATACTGAACCTGTACACCCAAGGTCACCCTAACGTCCAAAAAATTATTTTTTCAAATTCAATTTTTTTCAATCGGTATTGCTTCTTGGGAGCCTTGTGAACAATTTCTGCTAGTTTTTAATCAGAAATTTGAATTTGACCATTTTAGTCAAAATGTCCAATTTGTTCAAATCTGGCCTTATACTGAACCTGTACCCCCAAGCTCACCCTAACGTCCAAAAAATTATTTTTTTAAATTAAATTTTTTTTCAATCGGTATTGCTTCTTGGGAGCCTTGTGAACAATGTCTGCTAGTATTTAATCAGAAATTTGAATTTGACCATTTTAGTGAAAATGTCCAATTTGTTCAAATTCTGGCCTTATACTGAACCTGTACCCCCAAGCTCACCCTAACGACCAAAACAATATTTTTTCAAATTCAATTTTTTTCAATCGGTATTGCTTCTTGGGAGCCTTGTGAACAATTTCTGCTAGTTTTTAATCAGAAATTTGAATTTGACCATTTTAGTCAAAATGTCCAATTTGTTCAAATTCTGGCCTTATACTGAACCGAACCCCCAAGCTCACCCTAACGTCCAAAAAATTATTTTTTCAAATTCAATTTTTTTTCAATCGGTATTGCTTCTTGGGAGCCTTGTGAACAATTTCTGCTAGTTTTTAATCAGAAATTTGAATTTGACCATTTTAGTGAAAATGTCCAATTTGTTCAAATCTGGCCTTATACTGAACCTATACCCCCAAGCTCACCCTAACGTCCAAAAAATTCTTTTTTCAAATTCAATTTTTTTCAATCGGTATTGCTTCTTGGGAGCCTTGTGAACAATTTCTGCTAGTTTTTAATCAGAAATTTGAATTTGACCATTTTAGTCAAAATGTCCAATTTGTTCAAATCTGGCCTTATACTGAACCTGTACCCCAAGCTCACCCTAACGTCCAAAAATTATTTTTTCAAATTCAATTTTTTTCAATCGGTATTGCTTCTTGGGAGCCTTGTGAACAATTTCTGCTAGTTTTTAATCAGAAATTTGAATTTGACCATTTTAGTGAAAATGTCCAATTTGTTCAAATCTGGCCTTATACTGAACCTATACCCCCAAGCTCACCCTAACGTCCAAAAAATTATTTTTTCAAATTCAATTTTTTTCAATTGGTATTGCTTCTTGGGAGCCCTGTGAACAATTTCTGCTAGTTTTTAATCAGAAATTTGAATTTGACCATTTTAGTGAAAATGTCCAATTTGTTCAAATCTGGCCTTATACTGAACCTGTACACCCAAGGTCACCCTAACGTCCAAAAAATTATTTTTTCAAATTCAATTTTTTTCAATCGGTATTGCTTCTTTGGAGCCTTGTGAACAATTTCTGCTAGTTTTTAATCAGAAATTTGAATTTGACCATTTTAGTCAAAATGTCCAATTTGTTCAAATCTGGCCTTATACTGAACCTGTACCCCAAGCTCACCCTAACGTCCAAAAATTATTTTTTCAAATTCAATTTTTTTCAATCGGTATTGCTTCTTGAGAGCCTTGTGAACAATTTCTGCTAGTTTTTAATCAGAAATTTGAATTTGACCATTTTAGTCAAAATGTCGAATTTGTTCAAATCTGGCCTTATACTGAACCTGTACCCCCAAGCTCACCCTAACGTCCAAAAAATTCTTTTTATAATTTCAAATTTTTTCAATCGGTATTGCTTCTTGGGAGCCTTGTGAACAATTTCTGCTAGTTTTTAATCAGAAATTTGAATTTGACCATTTTAGTCAAAATGTCCAATTTGTTCAAATCTGGCCTTATACTGAACCTGTACCCCAAGCTCACCCTAACGTCCAAACATTATTTTTTCAAATTCAATTTTTTTCAATCGGTAATGCTTCTTGAGAGCCTTGTGAACAATTTCTGCTAGTTTTTAATCAGAAATTTGAATTTGACCATTTTAGTCAAAATGTCCAATTTGTTCAAATCTGGCCTTATACTGAACCTGTACCCCCAAGCTCACCCTAACGTCCAAAAAATTCTTTTTTCAATTTCAAATTTTTTCAATCGGTATTGCTTCTTGGGAGCCTTGTGAACAATTTCTGCTAGTTTTTAATCAGAAATTTGAATTTGACCATTTTAGTCAAAATGTCCAATTTGTTCAAATCTGGCCTTATACTGAACCTGTA